>JARHVA010004037.1:0-600000 GCA_037957365.1 Torreya grandis
TCCTCATATCCTTGCATAGGCCTATGTGTGTTAATTAGGTTGCCTAACTGTAGGTTTCATTCGAATGAATCCTTTTAGGTGAGATTTAGTATTTTCATGAGGTCTAATGAGGGTTACCATGAAATTTTACATTCCATTACCATTTATAAATTCTCACATTCCCATTTAAATTCTTCACAATTGATCACTTTTCAATTAAGCTTTGGATATGTCTGTGTATGCTTATTTAGGGTATGTTGATTGTACTCTACTAATTTGGTCTCCATAGGCCAAATTTAGATTCCTTAATTAATTTTATTTTAAAAAAATTGAAAAAAAATTATATCATTGCCTCCTTAAATTACAAAACTTCCAAATCACATCACCCACATGACCTTTGACCTCACTACCTACTAAGGCCTGTAGGTGGTCATTTGGGTAAAATATTAATTCTCCACTACTTGGTTTCCCTTGAGCTAAATAAATTGAAGGTGAATCATGTTTTTATATGTATAATTTATCTTAAGACACTATTTTAATTTCATTTGGATTATTCCATATGAGAAACGTTTTCCATTCTTACCGTTTACCCATGAAGCACATTTACCTTGGGTTACACACCCTTCCCTAAATTAAAATCCATTTGAATGTAAGGTGGGTTGAGAAATTATTTTAATAGACCAGGTAATGTTATCTTAAAACAATTTTTTAGATATTAAAATGGTGATTTTTAATACTAACAAGATTGCATGAGTGTGATTTTATGGTAGAGGCAAGGGCATGACTGCAAATGATGGTGTTGTTTGAAGACATATCTATTCACCATGAACCTAAAGATATTGAACATCAAGAGTATAGAGTTTGATTAAAATTATGGGTTATATTATCATATCTTCAAAGGACGATATTCACTCATCCATGAAACAAGTATGCCACCAAAACTGACCTACAAGTCTACAGACATATAGTTTCACAAACCTCCTTTGGGTTGGGATTGAAGAAGGATAAATCTTGAAACTAGCCTTTAAAGCTTACCACAATGAATATGATATTAAATATTTTCTAGGATGACCTATTCCATTCAATAATTTGGAAATTAAAATATAACCCTACTTAACAAGACACTTCTTAGCCATGTTTACAAACTCACACAATCTAACTATGTATGTAAAGAATTCTCTCTCTCTCTCTCTCTCTCTCTCTCTCTCTCTCTCTCTCTCTCTCTCTCTCTCTCTCTCTCTCTCTCTCTCTCTCTCTCTCTCTCTCTCTCTCTCTCTCTCTCTCTCTCTCTCTCTCTCTCTCTCTCTCTCTCTCTCAGATCATTGACTCCAAGGTTTTTTAATATGATTGATATGTATTAAATAGGTAGTGTAAAATATTTAAAATTTAATTCCATTCATTTAATTCACTCGATACAATTCATAGACCCTATAACTAAATTATCTTAAACCAACCATAAAAAACAATACTATTTGACAACACCTCAAACCTAAACATGAATAAACATGAGAGAAAATGTTGTTATAAGGGTCAAATAATGTTTAAAAAACTACTTCCAACCATTCTCACATGTCCATATGATTTCATAATTCTACACTTGAGGAAAACTCAACCCATGATGGGATTTTGAGTCCTTTTTATGCTCCTTAACTTCCTAATGATTGTTCAAAAAGTTAAGGAGATTAACCAGTCAAAAATGCCATAAAGTGTAAGGGTATTAGGTTCCCTTCCTATGTCCAAGAATTCATATCCCAAGTTTATCTCTCCTTATAATGTAAATTAAAAACCTATTGACTACTATTTTAGTTTTCCAAGAAATTCAATGGAGAAAATAAGTAGATTTTTGCATTTTTTGGCTCTAAAACTCCATTTGTTATATGAATTTAGACCTGAGAATGTCACGAGGACCCCTACAAAATATTTTAAATTAGCATACAATAGAAACATCCTATAAAGATATTTCAAAGGCTTGTTTTCTTCTATATTCTAACTATTCTACCCTTTAAAACTATACCATACATGTTCTAAGAGTAAATAATTTGTATATTAGTCCCTTGTTAGTCCAAATGATAAGAAATAAATAATAACAATACACTAGGACTAAACACTCTTACCTAATAACTAGGGAGAACATAACATAATAAGCAAGATCATAAACTAGAGATAAAGACAATATAAATTTTTTACCTCTTTTTCAAATTTGATGCTTACTTGTTGGCATAAGGATGTTCATGCTCAGCCTATGATGATTTTAGTGTTTTATCAATGCTCTTCTATGGTGGTATCATCTCTCCAATAGTCACTTGTGGCTTGGTGTAAATTTTGGCATAAATTGGGTATTATAACACTACTCTCAAAGGTTTTAATAAAGTATTCCAATAAAATAACCTTACACACAAAATATTTCTTGGAATATGGTGTGGGAAATTGTATTTATATCTCTAATAACTAACTCTAACACTATGGAGGTTAGGTTAAATTCTAATTTTTATTCAATCTAAATTAACCTAGATTGAGTCAATATAAACCTAGGTTATATTAAAGCACTCATGAAATCTTGACACCTTAGTTTAAAATATTTTTTATGCATGACAACTCACTTTATATATTTTTGAGGTGTGACACATATTTTTGGAATTTTTAGAAGATAATAAATCACTTTATTAGCTCTTTTGACTTTTTGACTTCATAGTTGGCTAAAAATTCCTTTTTTGGTAAATGAAATTCACTAATTTCATGTGAATTTTTTTCAAGCATGTTAATTAAGATTTAAAATGTAATTAATCTTGATTAATTATTTTTGTATTTTGTAAATTATTTTAAATTTTATGAATTAATAGCTTGATAGGCCAAAAGTGCCAAATTACTAGGTCATAATTTGAATAGGGTAAAAATTAAACTAGGTTAGTGGTGTATGTAGGTTAATACACAAAATAAGCTAGCCTCATCACATTTATGGGCAATTAAATCCCTTATACGAATGAATTTTGGAAATCCAAGTGATTTTTAGGCTTAGATTATGTCATTTGTTATAAATTGAATGAAATCCCCAGTTTAGGCATGAAAATGGCCAAAAATAAGTGTCTATAGTTTGCCCATATTTGAGAAGGCATTGGGAGACACAAACATAGTAACATCTTTTCAAATAATGATAAATTCATTAATCCAAATGGTTCATGTCCCAAAGGTAAGTTGATAATCCCTTGATGCCCCCTTCAAAGAATGGGGAACAAAAGAAATTCATCGAACATTCCCTCAAAATGAAGAAAATACATGATCTAGTGGTAACAAGGGTGGGATTATTAAATTGCCCAAAGGTGGTTATAAATAGTAATAGTGATAGAGTCACTGATTCGCCCAAAGTGGTTATAATCAGTGATAAAAGGTGTGACACTAATTTTTCCAAATGAAAGTATAAGTATTGGCATGAATAGTTGCCCCAGTAGGGTAGTGAGATGGATACTGATTTGCCCAAAGGTGGTTATAATCAGTAGTAAAATAATAAATATTGATTTTCCCAAAGGTATTTATAATAAAGAACAAAAAATGGGAAACACAGATTTACCAAAAGGTGGTTATAATTAGGAATAAAAAATGGGAAACACGGACTTTCCCAAAGGCTTTTATAATTAGTAATAGAAAATAAGAAACATTGATTTTCCCAAAGGTGGTTATAATCATTATCATGGTATGCAAAAATAATGATTTTCCCATAGTTGGCTATAATCATTAAATTGGTCAAAAATAGAATGATTTTCCCAAAGGTAGTTATAATCATTTGCACATTTAAATTGAGTGATTTAAAACATTAATTACCTATAAAGGTAAGATATATATCAATGACCAATCAAAAAATAATTTACCACAATAGGGTAAATTATAAATGATAGCTTATGCAAAAAATTCATAAAATAGATTTACAATGAGTTGGCAAAGAATAACAACACATTTTCAACCTAAATTCTAGTTGAAATATGTACATTCAAATAAAAAGGGGATATAGGTTGACAAATCATGTTGTTAAATAGGCTTGAGGAGAGGCCTAAAAAGATGGCCTAGTTATAATATGACTAAAAAATAAGATCACGTAGGATCAAACGATGTGCAAAATGGACCAAGGCATACTTACATATTTTTTTGACACCATCATGATATGTATATGACATTTGAGATACATTGACATTTATTTTTAGATCCTTTGAGGTTTGTGTGTGTGTGTGTGTGTGTGTGTGTGTGTGTGTGTGTGTGTGTGTGTGTGTGTGTGTGTGTGTGTGTGTGTGTGTGTGTGTGTACACACACACACACACACACACACAGATATATATACACGATGCCATGCTTGTTATCTTGATTGTCTCATGTTTAGCATTTATTAACATTATGGATGTTTAACATTGTTAATGTTTATGTTCATGTATTCTTTATGCATTTATTGTGTATTCCATTTTTATGAGATTTATTTTTATTGTTTATCATGTAATTATGTTGGATGAATCATACGGATGGTTAATCAGATATTTTTGTCTATATAAACACCTAGTAAATCATATATTGATCTTATTTATTAATCATGGATTTAGGCATGTGTTTGGGTATTTGGATGGGTTTGGATATATTAGAGATATGTTTCCATTGCATTGTTAGAATATACTCCATGTGCATGCTTTTTCTTTAGCTTGTGATATTATGCATGATAGTTATGGATAACTAAAATGGTAATATATATCCTAAACATGGAAAACTTTATTTAAATGTAAATATAAACATCCTAGGAATAATTTATGGATAATCAAATCTCAAGTGTAAATATAAAAAATAAATCAAGTGTAAGACTAAATATGAAAATTCATAAATGAATTGCATGATATGGATAATCAATTCTTAAGTGTAAACAAGATATAATAATCTTATGGTAACTAAGGAAAAAAAAGGTAAAATTAAAAATTAAAAAAAAAAATAGATAAAAATAAACAGACAAACAAAACAACAATACACAATAAAATAAAAATGAATAAAACAAATTTAAAAATAAATAACAAAACATTGACAAATAAATAAAATACTATGTGAACAAATAACTAAATAAAACACACAACAAAGAAATTGAGTAAAAAAATCAAAACCAAACAATCCAAAGGAAAGAAAAGTGCAAGAAATAAACTAATCTAAATGCACAAAAACAAACAAATAAATCTAAACAAACAATAATACACAAACAATGGTTAATCACAATGTTAGTATAAATATAAAACAATTTTTTTATGCATGTGTAATAGAGATGTTATGTTTGGAGACAGGGTGACCTATCAGCTAAGTAGCAGTGACACATGTAAAATAACACAAGAACAAAAAACTAATAGCTTTCCCTATTTTATAGGGAAATAATGACACAAATTAGATGCCAACATTGACCCTAAGTTATAGGATATAATGACACAAATAGAAAACAAACATTATTAGGCAAGTGGACACTACCTACATAATTCCATGGACATAATATCCAATTTAAACTTCAATCCAAACATAGTTATCCTAAGGTATGGGATAAAATAAAATGGATGATAAGAAAACATTATTGACATGTAGAGGAAAATAAAAATGATCTCGTAAAATGATGAGTGCATGAGAAAAGATGGGATGACATTCAAAATCATGAAAGTGTCAACACAAATAAATTGTGTAAGCATGAGAGTATGGTTTAGGCTAAAACCACACTAAGAGACAAGAAAAAAGTACCCACAAATGAATTAAATTGTTAATTAATAGTGTCTACTACATCTCAAGCTTGAAAAAATAATGAGCTTGCAAAATGGTGAGAGCATAGGCAATGGTTGCTCACAAAATTGTGATATTGTATAGCTTAGGCTAGGAAAACTAAATGGCATGTAGCTACTCATGAAATAGTTACAATTCACAATATCCTTAAGGAAAATAAGTAGTTGAAAAATAAATGAAGGTATGGCCAAGCTAACCTAAGATACCCCATATATCCAAGTGTTGTCTGCATAGTTTGTGCGAACCTTAGGCTGATGTAGTTCTCCCAAAAATGGGAAGAAAAAATACCAAGGTGGTATAGAAATGAAACTAAACAAACAATATGGCCCAACCTAGAAAATTTTGATGGCTTTATATCTCATGTGGAAATTCTAAGCCAATTTTCATGATTTTATGATTTTTAAATTTTTTACAAATGTTTAGGGGTTTTGTAACTATTTCAAATGTTTTTTAAATTTTATAATCATATCAAATTGATCTATAATTTTGAGATATAGAGGGTCTAACTCATAAAATGGTGAGAGTATGGTGTAGGTTACTTGTAAAATGGAAATATTATGGTAAAGGGGTGACTAAGCTGACATCAACATGAATCAAGCATTGCCTACATAGTCCTGTTAGGACCTCAAGTTGTTGTAGTTCTACCTTCATAAAAAGAATATAAATAAGTACCATCAAGTTCTAGATAAAGAAAAATAATAAGGCAAATGATAATAATAATAATTATAATAATAATAATAATAATAATAATAATAAAATAATAATAATAATAATAATGGAAAAGTGATGCGCAATGCATGGTAAAGGTGTTGTCCCTAATTACCCATATGAATTTATAATTAGGAAACAATGACAAAGGGTCAATGGTAATAATTTGAAGATAGGTGGTTATATCTAATAGCATAAGGTGGGAACATAAAAACAAATTAAGGATAAAATTTACAAGACCACTATCATATTACTTGCATATACTGCCATTTGAACATGTAATTTTGAAATAACTGCTAGACATAAAGTTTTCATGAACCACTAAACATGATTAAAGTAGAAATGATTCAGAACCAAGGCCAAACATGATAGGTAGGGTTAGGTAAAAATAACTAGATAGAGAATGGTTAAGGGTATGGTAGAATGGTAAGGGATATAGTAAAAAGAACTGGTATAATGTGGCATAACTTAGATTATTCTTGTAGACAATAATTTGAGTCCTTGAAGCATATAAATGTTTGAGGTGAATTATATTCATTGGTTCATCAAGTTCATCTCCCTATGGTGTAGTGATAATGTATGCTCTAGAACTCTAATTGGTAACAAACCACATAAGGCCATAATCAATTTGATTGGAACTTTCCTTTTTTCTTTGTTTCAGCATTTACATTTTTTTTATTTTCCTTTAGCACCAGGTCACCAAGATTTAATTCATGATGCTTAACATGTCTATTATATTGAACCTTTAGTCAATTATAATAAGCCTAAATATTATTCAAGGTGGTCAATAATTTACCATCAAGTAGGTCACTCTATTGAAAGTGAGCTAATTTATAGTCTTTATCTTCAATGATGTGTTATAATGAAATTTAGAGAGAAGGAAACTCAACCTTAATGAGAATAATGGATTTAGTTTCATAAATAATTGAATAGTGTGTAGCTCTTATTGGAGTATGGAAAGTGGTACGGTATTCCCAGAGGGTGTTAAATAAATGCAAGGGTCAATTACGACCAACATCATTGGTAATCTTCTTAAAAATATTGATAATGGTTTTATTATAAGCCTCAGCTTAGCCATTGCCTTATGAATAGTATGTGGTAGATAAAAAAAATGTGATGTGGTATTGATAATAAATTAATTTCACATATTTATTCTTAAATGATCTACCATTATTAGATATAATGTCAGAGGTGATTCTCTAGCAACAAATGAGATGGTTGAATATGAACTTGGAGATCTTACCAATGATGTGAGGGGAATGGATTCCACCCACTTAGTGAAATACTTGGTAAAAATCAATAAGTGTTTATATCCATATGAATATGTTTTATTGATCTTCCTGATGAGGTTGAGTCCCTGCATTGAGAATGGATATGGTGTTGTCAAAAAACTTAGTGTCTTGGTTGAATCATGAATCAGATTGTCATGCTTCTAACACTCGACACACCTCTTCTCATACACAATTAAATTTACTTCCATCATTGGCCATTAATAACTAGTATGCAATAACATTTTTGCTAATATTTCCCTATTGGTGTGGGATCCACATAATCCTTTTTGGACTTCCCTCAATGCTAATATGGATTCTACCAAAGGTAAACAATGAAGTAGAATTCCATCATAGCTTCTATGATACATGGTTAGTCCAAGTTGGGTATAGAAAGAGGCTTTGTGGGTGAAGGATTTTTTTAATGTGATAAATTAGGAGGCATAGTTTGGTCTTGAATATAAGCATATATTTATGATTACTAGGGAGATGTGGGACCAAAAATGTCACAAACCATCTAAATAATTAATTGTCCATGTGTTAGATCTAATAGATGTTCAAAAAAAAATTGATAATACCTTGCTCTATTTGTGATCCATACCATGGATCCAATAGTGGCCATGGTATCATTTGTCCTATTATTGGCCTGAGGTATTTTTTCAAATTGGATGTTGGTAATCTATTACTTGACAATATTGACCATACCTTTATAGGGTACCAACTTCTCATCCTTAGTCTAGTACTAGTCTGTGGCCTAATTGATGATTAACTAAGAAATAACATACACCAGTAAATGTTGAATATTTCACTATATTGATTGATGAAGACCTATAATGAGTGATTCATATTAATCCATGTTATTGGTATAGGGAAATGTAATATGAAAGGACTTGGGAATGGCATCCCCTTATGGTATAACAAACAATACTCTATCCCTTGATCCATGAGTCATAAATGATCCATCAAAGAACATCTTCCACTATTCGACCTCAAGAGGTGCATCTACTTCTTCAGCGGTCGTAATGGCCTCATATGGAAAACCAAATGTAAGAGGTTGAGTATCTTGAAGAGGATATTCAACAAGTTGATCTATGATTACTTTCCCATTAATGGCCTTTTATTTTGTATATTAAATTTCAAAATCACTCAATAACATGATCCATTTTTCTATATGGCCCTATAGAGTTGATTTGGAAAGTAAATACTCGAGAGAATCTACTTTAGCAATAACAATGGTGTTTTTATTCAACATATAATGACATAAATTTTATGTTGTGAACACCATTACTAAATAGTGTTTTTCAATTGGCATAGAGTTATGCTTATGCATAGCCAATGTTCAACTCATATAATACATGGCATGCTCTTTTCCTTATTCCTCATGTTGTTCCAAAAGTACCCCTAGTGCATTATCAATTGATGATAAGTAAAGAAGTAATGGATTGTTTGGCATTGGTGGTAATAAAATAGGTGGGTTGGCAAGATATTATTTAAGTTGATCAAATGATTTCTAACACTCTTAATTATAGGAGAATGTAACACTTTTCTTTATCAAGTGAATAAATAGATGGAATTTTTTGGGTAATTATGAGATGAAGTGTCTAATAGATTGAATCTTGCCTTGAAAATTGTAGATCTACTTCAAGGTACATGGTGGTGGCATTTTTTTAATTGTACTAAATATGACTGGGTCAACTTAAATTCCCCCAAGAGAGATAATAAAACCTAATATTTTTATATAAGTAATGTCAAATACACATTTATTCAATTTAATCCTAACATTGTACTCATAAAGTCTCTCAAAGATTTTTTATAGCATGACTGGGTGATTAGCATGGGTCTTTATTTTACCTAGGATATCATCAATATAGTCTTCAATAATGTTGTGCATCATGTCATGGAAAATAACTATAATATATCCTTAATAAGTGGCTCCAACATTCTTAAGTTAAATGGCATCAACTGATAACAAAACATCCCCCACAAAGTGGTGAACATTATCTTGTGTTGGTTTTCTAGTGCTATCCTGATCTAATTATAACCTTAAAAATCCATCCACTAGAGAGAGAATTTCATAAATGACTATTGAGTTGACCATCATGTCAATATTAGGCAAAGGGAAATCATATTTTAGGTAGTCTTTATTGATATCTCTAAAATCAATACAAATATTTATACCTTATAGTTTTTTACTCACAAGCACAATGTTTGAAATCCACTCTGAATAGTCAATTGGCTTGATGTATTTCACATATAAGAGTTTCTCTAACTCTTTCTTGACTAGAAAAATAATGAGGATACATCGTATGTAACTTATATTTAATGATCTTGTAATTAGGATGTAAAACAAGATGGTATACAACCAAAGTGGGGTTAAAACTTGGCATATTTGAATAAGCCCATGCAAATATGTTAATAAATTCCCTCAAAATGGCTATAAAAGATTCACATTCCTCCTTAGTGAGGGATGCACCTATTTTAGTCCACTTGGATCTTCTAGAATCCTAATGTTCATATCTAAAGTTATAGAAACCATCATCTATAATAGTCAGTAAGGAGTTAAACCAATTGGTAATGGCAAAGTCTTCCAAATAGACTGACTTATCTAATTCTCCTAAGCAGGTTGAATGAGAATTTCCTAATACTAGAATCGACCATAAAATAAATACCTTAGGGAACTCTTGAATAATTTGTGTAAAATATTACCACTCTTTAGTAGTGATACCTGATCTATTAATAGACTGTGGGTTATAGGTCTCCTATGCTTCATAAGAAGAGGGGTGAACATCCTCATCTGATGGTGCTGGAAATCAATTTTCACCAAGAGACTTGCCTTTCTCTTTACTTTTTCCCTAGTCAAAAAGTTCCTCAAAAAGGTTTTCACTTTAAGACCTCAATGTTTGATTTTGTTTTTGTTTTTGGCTAGGTAAGTTCACCCACTCTCCAAAGTAGGCAATAGGATCCAATCTAATAATAAAGCCCTACTTTTGGTCTCCAAGAGGAAAGTGACTCATCAATCTCAGATATTCATATATAGCCTCATCATTTTCAAACCCATCTAATGACATTATTTTCTCTTTCTAGTCCCAATCTATAAATTATAGATGGTAATGGGTAAAATGCAAAGGTTGATAAATAGGGTTAATGGTGCAAATAACATGGGGGTTAAATAAATTTTTAGTGTCCAAGTCATCATAGATACCATAATTAGACCTTTCATCATTATTATCAACATCATTACTATTTTTTAGTGTTAGAATGTGAATAAGGTATGTGGGGTCACCCCTAGGTAGTTTAAATTCAATACCATAGGTTACCTTGTACTTGGTCATTGAGACTAGTTTGATTATGCCTTGTTGATATAGCCCAAATCCTTTTCCTTCATAATCTAGGTGATTCATAATCTGATTAGGGATAGGATACTTTTCACTCTTTTAATAGTTGGCTAACTATTCAATTTATAGCCAAAAACCATCTTCTACAAAGGGGTCATGTTTAGGCCAGAGGCTAGTTTGAAAAAATGAACTTGTTTAGTTGAGATTTTCCTTTGGTTTCCCACTCCATACAAGTAGTTTTGGATTTAGGTTCCCCATAAACTTTTTTATTTTTAGGCAATTTGGCAATATGGAATACATTATGGGTACTATATTCTTTGAGACCTTTATTAGAAATTTATGGTGGAGGCATAGCTGAGGTAGAGACTAAGTTATTTAGGTCCATGTAATTAGCTTCTAGGCCTAATTCAATGGTTTTTCCTTTTTTTGTCTCTTTCTCTATCTAATTTGGGCATAGGATTCATGACAAATTGGTAGTTTTAGCTTATATATCATCCTTGAGACTTTTACAATACTAATATGGTTAAAGATCAGTTGGTATAGTCACTTCCATTCTTGAATGTGAAATTTTATACACTTATGCAATGTATAAGGTATAGCCCTAATTTCATGGATATAGGGTCAGCCCAATAAAAAATTGTAAGATAATTCCAGGTCTAAATAATGGTATAAAGTATCATGGGTTAATGGTCCAATGACCACTAGAAAGCTAGTAGTACCTTAATATTCTTGTTCTCCATTATCATATCCCTAAATAATGATGGTATATGACTAAAAGTCAATTATTGTATATCCAAGATGTTTGACCAAATTTAGAGACACAATGTTGATACCCAAATAATTATCTACAAGGACACATTTAACTCTATGATTTGTTATACTAACCTAAATGTATAATGGGTTATTATGTAGAGGGCCTAAAGAAGGCATATCACTTTGGTCAAAGGTGAGACATTGGCTAGGGGCCAAGTGTCTTACCATGGCTTGGAATTTGTCTGGAATGATATCATCTGACACAAGGGATTGGTTTGAATATTTGTTCAGGATGTCTTTGTAAATGGTAAACATGTAGAATAAATCCATGATGGATATTTTTATAGGTGTCTTCTTCAGTTTTTCCACAATATCATAGGTCTTTCCCTTAGTTTTTTAAGTTGATTTATTTTTGATAGGCATGGAAGGCTAATTAGGATCATTTGTAGTATTTGGTTTCAGTCCTTTGATAGTGGCCTTGGCTCATTAAGTTGCAATTACACAATCTTGATCTAGTTATTAGTTTTAGTAGTCATTTAGGTAGGTAATGAGGCTTGAAATAATGATTCTTGGATGATATAGAGATTGGTTTTCATCATAGTTTGTAGAGAAATCACCAGCATATGTAGGTTGGTAGGCACTAATCAGTTAATAGGCATTGTTGGGCATAGGGCTAGATTTATTTGTAAATGGTCTAGGGTTGATAGTGATAGTGGTAACATGACTACCTAAAATGTATCTTAAAACATTGTTATAGGTATATGCAATGGCATGATGGCCTCCCTAGTTGGTTTAATCATTTTCCCCTTAATTCCAACCATTTTTCTATTATTGTTATGGCTAGCATTGTTGTTGTTGATTCTATGATGGAGTTCTCTATTGTTATTTTTGATGTTGGTATTGTTATTAGTTATTGTTATTATTATGTTGGGGAAATGGATTCCAATAAATACCTAAGTTATGATTGTTCATAGGAGCATAAGTGTCTCTTTTTATCTCTCTATTTTCTAGCATGATCTCAATCAAATACTTTATATGGATACATTGTCTTATGGAATGTCCTCTAACATGATGGTACTCATAAAATTCATGTTCCTTATACCAATCAGGAAAAGGAATCACTTTGGGAAATAACGTTGGTATCATCCAACTAATCATATTTATTTGAACCAAAATTCAAAACATAAATTCAATAGGCTTACCAATATCATTGAATTGTCAATCAATGAGTAGTCTTCTCCTCGAAAGAGGGCTTGCAATTGGTTTTGATTTTATGATGGTTGGTTTTGTGGGGTCCTAGTTAAATGTATGGAGGAGCTAGTTGTTGAGTGGGAGGAGGTAAACATAAATCCATTGTTTGCACTATTTATACACGGCATGATTCAATAACCTCATTTCTAACAACATTCTTATTATGGTTGTAGCGTTTAGGTCTCTTATTTTTATGGCTTGAAGTGGCATTGAAGTCAGTATTTAAATTGGGTTTTAATTATGATGTTGGCCTTAATTCTAGTTTCAATTATGATTAGAAGAGGATAGTTTGATTATGCCTTTATTGACAAGGGATTTATTAATCTGTATTATTTTTTTTATAACCTCTTTGAACATATGAGCACATTATAACTCGATATGGTAGGATATCTCACTATGTAATCTCCTAGTAAATATAATGGCCAATAGTTTATCTAGAAGATTATGAGTACATCAAATTGTTGTGCTCTCTAACATTTTAAGTATGCAATGAATCTTTCACTAATTTTCTATTTAGCTTGGCCTAAATCCATAACAATAATCTCATGCTCAATATTATATGAAAAGTGTTTTACAAACTTCTCTGAGAGATAATCAAAGTCAGGTACAGAGTTTTTTAGTAACTTTAATAACCATTCCAAGGCTTGTCTAGCTAGATTCCTTAGGAATATTAGAATAAATTATATGGCATTATATGCCATTAGTTGGAAATAAACAAAGAATTATTTTAGTTTCTCTTTAAGTTCACCTTTTCCTTTGTATTTATCAAATTTAGGTAGCTCATAATTTGGTAGAAATGGTATTTACAAATACTCCATATTTAATGGGTAAGAGCATCTCTCATCCAATTTGAATTTATTTGTTTATTTTCTAATTTGTATAGCTTTAACTATATCCTTCATCTATTTTAATATTTGATCAAGGAAATCAGATGGAGTGGCCTATTTTTGTTGAGGTTGCATAGTTAAAGGTGGATTACCTTGATTAGGGTGGGCATATTATGGAATGTTGGTGAATTATTCAGATGACTAAGTATGCATATATGTGTATTAGGATTATACTAAGTATATATAATACACTATTATTTAATCAAATTTTGGTTTGGAGTGGCTAGATAACCCAAGCTAGTGAATCATGAATGCGATAATGGCATTAGATCTACAAAATGTGTTAGTATTATTAGTTTTGGGAGGAAACTTGCTACCTACTTATTAAACCCTATTGTATATAAGGAACACATTGATGATTAGATCCCTATTGTTGGAGGTGTTGATATTTGGATCCTTACTACACGTGTGATACCCATTGGGTAAAAGGTAATTATTTTTTAGCACCTAATACCTATTGTATATAAGAATTTTAATGTTGGTTGAATACCTATTTTTAGATCAACACATGTTGTTGAAGTGACACTTGTTAGTTAGGTGTCTTTTATTGATTAGGCAATTTTTAGGGGTTTGGAATTTGTTATTATTGACCAACTGGCACTTTTTGACCAATAGGAATACATTGTTGGCTAGGCAATTAATAAGGTATATCAATTTTTGCTTATTTTGGTGGAACATTCATTATCACCTATCGAGGTGGTGTAGTTTTTTTTCACTTATTATGGTATTAATTTGGTTTTTTGTTGATTTATTGCCCCTATTACACACTAAAGGAAGTAATTGGTTGAGGACTAGAGGTTGCTTATTGATTTTGGGAAATAGGCATACCTATCCCTTATTGTTATAATCCACTTGTGGTGTTATTTAGATTAATATATTGTGTATTGCTTGGCAATAAATTACACCCACTTTGGTTTAAATTAGAATTAACTTGCATACTATCAACAAGATTTTAAGTAAGGACTTCCATTTGAGTGGTAATCTCTTCCATTAATATATGGGCATTATACATGTCACCAACCAACATGAATTAGCTAAATAGGTCTATTTTTTTGCTTACATAGCCTGAACCATCAATTTGTTTCCATGTTGATGGATTTATCTCAATAATTAGGGTGTTATAAACATCCCTTACATTATATCATGATCTAGTTTGAGATAGTTTCAATACACTTATTGTACCTATTCTATTTATTCATCCATAGGATATTTCCCTTTGACTAGAATACTTTGGTATTTTTTCAACATTTGGACTATATCTTGACTATAATTAGTTTATGCCTATTTAAATGGTTAAAATCAAGTTGCATTACTATGATTTATAATCAGACTACTCAAACTTTCATGTGGGAAGTCTAGTAGAATTTTGGCTCCTACTTCAATAGCTCTTACAAGAAATTTATCTTTATTCTCTAACAAATTATGTTCAAACAAGTATGGATCATATCCTATGTTGTCATAATAACATAGTAGGGATCTTGTTATTGGATTTTTTCAATGTTAGGGATCAATTGAGCAAGGTATTATGTCATTTACTCTATTTCTTAACCTAAATAAGGAGATATAATCACCAAATACTGCACTAAAGGGTTATGACTTTGTTTAACATATGGAATGTTATAATATGGATAGGGATCTATCTCATTATTGACATCATCACATGACTCTTAAACAAAAGGGTCATTGGTTATAAAGTTATCATATCCTAGATTATACATGGTCTCGCTACATGTGTAATGAGGCATGTTTAAATCCCTAGATAGGTCTCGTGAAAAAAAAGGGTCTAAAGGGTAACAAAAAATTGAGGTCTAAAAACAAATAATGTTTGACTCGATAAAAGAGGTACAAAAGGTAAAATATCTAAACTAGGCAAAGGTAAAACAACACAATCATGAAACTGGTCTAACAAAATGATATTGATTTACCTAAAGGTGGTTATAATTAGTGGTAAAAGTGACACAAAGGCTCAAATCTTATCTATGGATAAAGTAATGATTTTCCTAAAGGTGGTTATAATCAGTGATGAAAATATCTAGATAAATTAGGATAATTATGAACTAGGATCAAAAGATAGAAATGATTTTCCTAAAGGCTATTATAATAATCCTAATGTGAAAAATAAGGATAGACTTAGAAATTAAAAAAACTCAAACAAGAACTTGAAAATAAATTAAACTAATCCAATTGGCTCAGATGACACTCGATAATTGGTTGTTTAAGACTTGATATATGATTCACAAGATAATTTTGGAATAATGGAACTAAGACACTCAAATTTTGGCATAACAAACTTCAAATAAGGTATGTGGCAATAACTTGGCTCAAAATAACACTCAAATAAGTTATAAATCAAACAACAATCACTAGGTCAAGACAAAGGGGTCTTTTAGATAAAATAGGAAATCAACCCAAGTAACATAATCTAAACACAAAAAAGTAGACAACCTAAGCCCAAATTAGACAAGACATTGGCATAAACTTGATTAGTTTATGATTTTCACTTCAAAAGGTTGAGTTTAAAATTTATTGCAAAAATATTGTAATGTTCTAAGGAAAAGGGAACTATACCAAAATGGGTAACATAACCATGTATTTGAAACAAGAGAAGTATAATAATGGTTTAGAACTTGGTTTCAAAAGTGATAAGAGATTTATAATTATTTAAGTAGTGTAATAATTCTCCCTCAAACAAATGACATAATAAATGGTTTTTGACTCACAATAAATATCCAAGGAAAATGTTTGAGACAAAATGGGTAGCATAACAATGCCCCATTTAAATAGGTGACACATAAATAGTTTTGGAATAAATCTCTAAGGAAAAAAGTGTGACACAAATGGATAGAGTAACACCTCTTAGGTTGAAGGGGTTTGAAAACAACATGTTAGTTTTGGACTTATTTTGACATGACAATACAAATAAATATTTTTAGTCCAAAAGCACACATGTAAATCAAAGAAAATATAAGTAGCACTAATTATTCATCCTATATTTAAAACTAACACAAGTGTGTATATCTTCTGCCAAAGTTTCCACTAATATACCAATGCTTGTGAAGAATTAAGTGTTAACCTAAAAATTAAAGTAAATGTGTAGGTAGAATGTTTACACCCCCTTATATCTGTCAAGCATTGGTACATGGCATGAAATTAGAGTGAGGATCACTTGGAATTTGTAAATAAATTTTGTGGTAAGTGGGGTTTTGATTAAAATATACAAATCTCAAATGCACTAAATAATCCCAAGTATGGATAACATAAGGGTACAATCACATCAATTGAGTCCAAATTAGCTAGATTTTTATGCAATAGTCTGGTGCTTTGCATAATGAATCTATTTATATACTTCTTGAATTTTTATGTCTGGATATCACATGGCCCAATTACCCATTTGGATGGTTAGGCTAACCATTCACCACTATCCCATCTAATTGTTTGCCTAGTTTATATACCCCACCATGGAGTGGGGTTGGTATGATGCTAGGAGATGAAAACCTAAGTCAACACACCCCTAAAGAACTTATGAGGAGAAAATGAACTACCTCTCACAAGCCAAATGCATAAAAATAAATAAATGAATATGGAAAGACTTTAGAGGTTGTTTTTTGGGTCACCCAAGTTATTCAAAGCTTAGGGAGAGCATATGTGACATTATTTGACACAACTTTATAAATAATAAAAATAAATTAGGTGATTTTGGTCACCTGAGTTTCCTAAAGGGGACAAGGGGAGAGCATACATGCAATAGTTTCTAATTTTACACAAACAAAGAAACTAGTCTAATGAGCTTTGAAATTTAGCTAATAACAAAAACTAAACACAAAGTTAAAATGCTCTTAAGATATCTAACTAAAATGTATGATCCTTCTAATAGCACCAAATTTGAATTTCGATTGAAATTTTGGGACCTTAGTTGTTTTCACTTGTAAAAACTTTAAAATCAACTAAAAGACAAATATGACTAAGTGGATTTTAAGCACCAAACAAAATATATGTGATATTTTAAATAATGCTTAAGCTTCTCACTCTCCACCTTAGGTCCTATAAAAATTTATTAGGTTTACTTTCCTAGAATCCAAAAAGAAAATGAGTAAATAATAATCCATTTTGAGCTCTTGGGTTTCTATTTTTGTCTCAGAGAAATCCTCATTGATTACAGTAGAGATTGATCTTGATTCCTACAATTGATTTTGATTAGATTAGATCATCAATGTTTCCTCCAACTACATAAAAAATAAACATATTTTGAAAGAAGAACACTTGATAAATAGGTTTAAAATCCAAATTTATCGTGGCTCTATAAGAAAAAGGTTACAAAGGCAATAAATAGATCATTAAAAACAAAAATTAAATCAAGAAAAATTAGTTTTTGCTATGTTCCTAGTTTGCTCTATTTTGACATAAAGATCATCATCAATTACTATAGAGATCATTTCCAATTATTGAAATCATCGATGATTTACTATAATCATTATCAATCCCTATAACCTTGTTAAAAAAATACATGAATTTTAAATATAAAACTCCAAACTTGAATAAATAAATGCATTTTTTAGAAAAATTAAAGCTAACATATCAATCTCCTTGGTCATACAGGATGCTTGGTCCCACCAAACATGCCATTATGTACCTTATGTGTTTAAAGAGTAAAAAATATGTATATTAGTCCCTTGTTAGTCTAAATGACAAAAAACCAAGCATGAAAATACACTAGGACTAAACACTTTTGCCTAAGATCCAGGGAGATCATAACACCATAAGCAAGATCATAAATAGCAATAAAGACAATACAAATTTCTTACCTCCTTTGTTGAATTTTATGCTTACTTTATGGCATAAGGATTTTCATTCTTGGCTTATGATAATTTTATTCTTCTATCAATTCTCTTCCATGGTGGTATCATCTCTCGAATAGTCATTTATGTCTTAGTGTGAAGCTTGGCATAAATTAGGCATTATAACACTACTCTCAAAGGTTTCAAGAAAGCATTCCAGTAGAATAACCTCACACATAAAATATTGTTTACATATGGTGTGGGAGTTTTTATTTATATATCTAAGAACTAACTCTAACCCTAGGGAGGTTAGGTTAAACTCTATCTTTGGTTGAGTCTAAATTAACCTAGGTTGAGTCAGTATAACCCTGGGTTGGGTTAAAGCACTCATGAAATCTTAACACCTCAATTTTAGATATTTATGAGGCTTGAAAACTCAATTTATACATTTTGAGGTGTGACTCATATTTTTGAATATTTAGGAGACAATAAATTACTTTATTAGCTCTTTTGACCTTTTGACTTCATATTTGGATAAAAAATCCCTTTTTGGTAAAAAAATTCACTACTTTATTTAGAATTTTTTTAGGAAATTTAATTAATATTTATATATAATTAATCTTGATTATTTTTTTATGACTTTTAAATTGTTTTAAATGTTAGGAATTAATATCTTGACAAGCCAAAAGTGCTAAATTACTAGGTCACAATTTGACTAGGGTTAAAATTGAACTAGGTTAGTGGTGCATACAAGGTAATACACCAAATAATATAGCCTCATCATGTTTTTAGTAAATTAAATACCCTAAAAAAATTAATTTGGGTAATTCAAGTGATTTTTAGGCTTAAATTGTGTCATTTTCTAAAAATTAAATCAAATCCCTTGTTTAGGCATGAAGGTGGCCAAAACTAAGTGTCTATAAGAACTTTTGTAAAATATGAACTAAGTGAATCTTCATCTTCCTCTGACATATATGGATATGGGAGAGTGTATCAAAATTTATCCCACCTTATTTTTTCTATAATTATTATAATAACTCCTTTGTATGTTGAAAATGATGAGTGGCAGTTACAAAAGGGACATTCAATGTTAGAAAGTAGTTATAAAAGACTATGGAGAATGTGTAAAAATCATACAACCATGATTTCATCATTTAGATTTTAGATGGCTTAGAAAATACCTCTATCTAAGAAATAAACCTTCATATTTTCCATTGGCTAGTAAGTGTCATCTCAAGATTGAAATGTCAAATAAGACTAAATCAATAACATACCTTAATCTTGTCAAAATTACCTTAAACTCTCCAAAATAATTTAAAAATAATGCTATCCACTTACTAGCTTGCTTCCTTGACCACTTTGGTTAGCTTTAGACCATTCTTGTTCTTTGAGGGTTTACCACCTTGCATTCTTGAGCATGCTTCTTCATAGACTTTTTGTGAACTAAATTTGGAAGTGCTAAGAAATTAACTAAGTATGCAACCTTAATCTAATCTAATATAGAGAAACAAACAAAGAAAATAGAAAACACAAACTTATACTTCAAATGTGCAACCTTCTCCATTTTGATGTAAACTTAATTTTCTCTTTAAAAATGTGATGCTCACTTTTCTAATGCAAAAGAGAATGGGTAGTATTTTGGTACAAAAGGAGTTTTTGTATGCTTTTATTTGCTTGAATTCACTGTGAATAGGACTTCATTATCATAAGTATGGATTTTGATTTTTTGAATATTTTTTTTTAAAATGAAGGTTTTCAAGTTTATTTATAGATTTTTTTGAGGAAGATCCAATGGTGGAGGATTATTTGGATTTATTAAATGATCCAAATAATTAACAATGGCTAATGAGTCCTCACTCATGAGGATGAACACCATTTCTAATAGTTGAGAGAAGCATGAGATTGGTTAGCTGAGTTAGAAAGAATAAGTCAAGCTTATTGACAACTCAAGGGATGACTCATAAGAATTTGAGAAAGTTGTGTGTTTAGTTGAGATGAGAGAGAAAAAGGTGGAAGATGTTGGATGAGGTGTAATATCTAAATTTTTTTTTCAAATAAGGATTTGAAGTGTGTATAATTGACTAATTTGATTTATTTAATTATTTAAATGTGGAGGGAGATATGATGAATTATTTTAAGAGGAATTTTTAAATAGATTTTAGGTGCATTTTGACACTAAATGAAATTTAGGTATCTACATTTGTCTCTCTTTGAAATAGTGTTGCAAAGTAATACTATTTCGAAGAATAGTAGAAGATGTAGAGTGTTGATTATTAATAAGGAGAAATTTTCTTGAAATAAATGAAAATGAGTGTGATGATGCCCCATTGAGGGTTTGTGCAAGAAAATGGACAAAGGCTCAAAATTAAATAAAAGAGAAAATGGACAAAGCGATGTGTATGAACAATAAATCAACTTATTATAGAATTAATGTCATAATTTCAAGATGTTGGGTGTGTAAAAAGGTTGTCCCTATTTAATTAAAACTAGAGTATGGATTTGAAAATCAATAGTTTAACCATTTAGAGATTGCATGCTTAATGTTTTACTTAATGACATAGGGGTCAATTAAGTAGTTGTGGGAATGATATATCCTAGTGATAATAAGTTATGAATATAAAAATAGAAAAAATATATTAAATTTCAAATGATTATGTTTATTTTACTTAAATAGATTATTGTAAGATTTAAAAAACAATTGGAGTATATCGATTTAATGTATCCCAAAATTTTGAAAAATGGATTAAGAATGAGTATGGTGAAGGGATGGGGGGTATATTTGATAGGGGAGAAAAATATAAGTAGAAACAATGGGGTAGATAAATTCATTTGTTTAAATTTTATTTTCAAAGTTATTTACTAATAAAATTGAGTTTATAGCTTTGCTCTAATATTTTGAAAGAAATATAGACTGTATTCCACACCATGATCATCGAGTGGAGTGAGTGAGGAGGTTTCAGAGACCTGAGAGGAGTGGGCCTCTAGTAAGTTAGTTTGTATTTGAATTTTTTTTAATTTATGGTGATTAATTAGGTGTAAAGTGAGATAAAATTAATTTACTATTATGAAAATGGAAAATTTGGCATCAAAATTAGTGAATTCATTGTAGATAACGACAAATTTGTAAAATAGAATAGTGATTTTGTAAAACATAGAATTGAAATTGTGTTAGGTTAAAAAGATGATTTCATTGTTTAGTAGTGGAAAAATTGTGCAACAATGGAGTGAAATCATTGATCCAAAAAGTGAATTTAGTCAAGGGAGTAGCAAATTCATTGTAGTGAGTTGAAAGTAAATTTGAAGGGATTGATAGAAAATTTAAAAAATGTAGGAGCAAAAATGTTCTGTTAAGAATAAAAGAAGAATGATGAAAGTGAATGAATGAAAATGTTTGTTTGATTTTCATTATTTTTGTTGAGTGATTGGAACTTAGTGATAATTTTGAATTTAATGTTGAGTAAAATTAGTTAGATTATAATGTATGTGATCTATAGGAGGCATTACCAGTGTTTGTGACTTGAGAGCGAAGATATAGAGTGGTGGCATAAATGAAGAGCTTCATAAAGTATGAGTTTGGCATGTTAGATGTGATCATCTTATCATATATTTCATATATTCTAGATATTCAAGTGGGTAGAACGCTATTGATAGTACTTGTAAAAAGATGGCATAGTGAGACTAGTACATTTCACTTGTCAACATGAGAGATGAATATCACATTGGAGGATGTGTATTGGATACTGGGTATTTTGATATGAGGAGACATGTATACTGGGGGAAGGGTCCATAAGAGATCAAATTATTTAGTATTTTTGTGATGGGTTGATTCTTATTATGAGAGGTAGTGTTGATGTAGACTATTGTACTAGTTTAGAGATGGATTATATGACTATTGTACTCATGGTTGTTGTCAGTAGCATTATGCTACCTAATAAGAGTGAGAGGTTATGTCCTAATGGTCTTATATATGTTATTGAAGACATTATGTATATGGATGAGAGAGTTTTATGGGCTCCATGCATGTTAACACATGTATACCTAGATTTACATCATGAAGTGTATTCAGATTAGAGAGAGATTAGCCCATCCACATTACTACAGGTTTGGTGCTTAGAGCACATTGCTATAGAGAGACTGATTAGACATATGATTACTCATTTTTATATTTACCCATTGGCATATGGGTGGTATGTTATTATTGGGATACATATACCACATTTAAGAGACCTTAAGTTTTATAGGAGGGTTATTGATGAGTTAGGTGAAGATCATTTCACCTGGAGACCTTACAGGGAGATTATGTTTTAGTGGCCACATGATGACCTTCACATGGATTAAATGATGACCCCATGATACATTATTAAGAGACATGATTACATCATAGATATATATTACCCAGATAGGGTGATGAGATAGTTTAGGGTGAGGTAATATATATCAGGTAAGACACATGTATTGACATGATCAATGAGGGAGAGAGCACAGTGGGGCATGACCATTGATCCATCCATAGCTAACCATATTTGGAAATAATTACATATTATTAAATGAAGTGATCAGGGAAATTTCATTAATGTGGGAGTTATTGATGGTTATGTAGATTGGTGGGCTCAACAAAGACCATTTACATTAACTATTCCATGTGTACCACCATAGACATGGAGGTAGAGGTTAGTGGCTAACTTGAGTAGACATATACAAGGTATAGGATTGGGATCCTATATTAGGAGGTTTTTTATAGGAGATAGAGTATGATCATAAGCATGAGGTAGAGGATGTGTTGTGGAGGTTTACCAGTTGCATGATGTGTATATTACAAACATGGAAGATATAAAGATTTTGTGCAAGGCAAGGGTTAATATTGGTGTTGTTATAGGGATGGACCTAGATATAGAGCATAGGGTTAAAGGGGAGACTCCATTTATAGACTTATATAGTGAGAAGGATAAAGAGAGGGATGATGGATTAGGAGAGGATGTGACCATGAGAGTAGTAGATGACACCTAGATAAATAGATGGGATGTGATTGGTTCTTCACGTACTCAAAGATTTGGGGAGGATCATATAGAGTTATTGATAGACTCTAAGAGGATATTAGAGATTGTGATAGAGAGATATATAGATTGCACCAGGAGGTTACCAAATTATATGGTGTAGTTGATGGTAGAGGAGACCAAATGGTAGAGATCAAATTATTATAGTCTAAGGTTGATAGATGGTAGGTAGTTATAGATGGGATGGATGGAGATGGCATGGATACAACATTGGTTACACATGATGTAGATACCCAAATGATAGGCTATATAGCATTGACATAGCACTATAGATAGGAGAGATACATATCTAGGACTGAGCTAGTAGAGGTGAGGGTGTTTTTAGCTAGATAGGGGTAGATTACTACTTTGGACAGAGTGATGAGGGCCATGGAGCAGGCCACATATTATAGGATCTTATATGAGGAGGTTGTACCACATTATTAGAGGGAACCATTTTTTAGGGAGTACTCTATGAGATGTTTCGCATCTACTAGATAATTTCAATCGGTTAAGTTAAAGAGGTCAGTGGGATAGGTAAAACATGTGATGGTTCCTCCATGAGGTAGACCATAATGTGAGGATCTATTGTTGAGAATAGACACTCTATTAGAGGGATAGGATGAGACATAGGGCATATTTTCTAAATTTAATCATTGATGTAAACATATTTTGATATGTATATTTTATATAGACACATTACAAACACACACACACACACACACACACACACACACACACACACACACACACACACACACACACACACACACACACACACACACACACACACACACACACACACACACACACACACACACACACACACACACACACACACACATATTCATGATGACTTCAAAGACTTTTACTATTTGGATTGGACATTGATGGATTGGTTATTGGTTTACATGGACTTTATACATGATTGATAGATGTATGGATATATTATAGCACTAATTATATTTTTTGCATTTTTATTTACATTAGCATGTTTTAATTCTTTCAGCATAATTATTATGGATGTATGACTTATGTATGATTGGGTGGTTTGTATGTATTTATAATGTGACATAGTTACATTAATTTTTTTATTCTTTTCAAAGGATTTCTAATAATATTTGAGTTTTGAGCAACCTGATTTTTAAATAACATAAAATACATTACTGCCTATGATATTTAATAATCATGATGAATGTTGATGTTTTAAGCATATGAATAAAAATAAATAATAAATTGTGTAAAATAAAAGCACATCATGATATATTAAAACCATAACCATAATATTATGTATTTCATAAAATAATATTTTTAAACACATATAAGACAACAATGGAAAACAAAAAATTAATCTAAATGATTTTAACACACACATAAGAAAAAATTGCAACAATATTAAGAAATAATGATATATGAACAAACAAACAAACAAAGACTAACTCTAACAAAAATTAATCAAAATTAAAAATTAAAGGAAATAACCATTTAAATGGATATAAATAAAATGAATTACAATAACCAACTTTAATGTCTAAGGATAAAAAATGAATAAAATAACCAAGTGAATGGTTAGAGATAGAAAACAAATAGTACAACAATAAAAATAAATAAATAATGTAAAAATAAAAAATTTGTAAACAAAATCAATCCAAGAAAGGACTAGACAAGTGCAGTCAAGAGTGAGGCTAGGTACTAAATAATCAAGTGAGAAGCATAAGGATAAACTAATCCATGTTTAGGGAAATAGATGATGGGGGAGATGGTAGCCGAACTGACCCTAGAAACCCCATGTATCTAAGTGTTGCCTACATAATCCACCTTATACAAAGTTTATGTGGGCATATGAGGTCAGATGTAGTTCTACCAATATGAAAAGTGATGAGAAATTAAATGATTGATGAAGCATTTTGAATTTTTGATTAAAAATATACATGAGTAACCCACCCAAGAATGAGTGAATGATGTGGAAGATAGTTTAGAATGGTATATGTGTTGAGATAGATGTTTTGGTATGTTTTTGTGTTGTTTTTTTTATTTTTTTTATATTTTGGGATTTTTGAAATAATGAATATAACATATGTTTTTTCATTATCATTAGTAATAATTAGGTTCACATATAGGAATAATAACCATGAACTTAGCATGTGATAGGATAAACAACTAACAACTGGCAAAATGATAACCTTGGGAATATACAATGGATTACTAAAAGGTGATGCCCCCAAGTAACTAGGGTAAGTATAGACAATGTCTTATACATCATGTGTTCATTTTTTAAAAATGATGTAACATTATGGATATGCATGAAACTTTGTGAATATGCTAATCAATTATTTTGTAAGTGATGACCTGGTTATTTGTCTTCATAACACAACTTTCAATTTGCAGTAAAAGAATGAAAGAAGGAATATGATAAGTATAAAAAAAATTGAATAAAAAAAGAGGGTAACCTAATTCTTACAAGAAAATGAAAAAAATGGGAATCTTACCAAACTCATATAATACTAACTTTATTGGATGTGTCTCAAGAGAATGAGCCCTGGCATAATCAATTAATGGGATAAAGTTTATCCTTTTCAGCATGGACATATATACAAGCTATTTTCAAAAAAAATTAATGGGACATATTTTGATTTAATTTGATTTATGACCCCCTACATATAGTCTCATGTGATTAGGTAGATAAATGGGCTTATCACCAAATACTATACATAGGCAAGTAAATGATCTATCCCCAATGTTAATCCTATGCAACTAGTGAGATATAAAGGCTCAACACTAAAGATTAACAAAGAGGGAGAGATGATTTAATTTTGATAATTTTTTATTAAGGATTTTACCCCAAAGTCTTATCCCCATGTGACTAGTAAGATGTAATGGCTTGTCACCAAATAATATGATAGGCGAGTAAAGTTACCATACTTTTTTTGTAGCATGTTTAATATTTTCTTCTTGAAAGGAAACTGTAAGAGGATAATTTGTCATGGAAAATCTTCTAGACTAGGTTTTGGGTTATTATATTCTAAATCTGACAAAAATAACTAGATTGAGATTTACTATGGTCTTAAGAACTAAGTAAAGAACTAATGTGATGTTAATTTTGAAAATGTTTGTCATGAGATAATAGGGTGGTATGAAAAATCAAAATGATATGAAAAGCTACAATTTTAAATATTTGTGTTATGTGAACTGACAACTAAATAATCACCAAACATAACATCTGATATATAAGACAAAATGTAAATGATGGTAAATGCAATGTAGTGTAAACAACTTAAGTTTAAATAGGTTGCCCCCAAGTGGAAATGGATTTGTAAACAACAAGCTAATTTATTTTTTATTTTTTTGAGATTTTGAAATTTTTTTGTGGATTTATCAGCATATGTACCTAATGGAAGGTCACAAGATGCATAAGTTTCATGTTTGTTAGCTTTCTATCCCATGCCAACTCTAGATAATCTCTTCTATTATGTCTAGATTTTTTCTTCAATCTCTATTTAAATTCTCTTATTTACTTTGAATAGTGCTTGACAAGGATTAGGTTGTTGATCCCACCAATAGTTATTAGCAAACCATCTAGAGTATTGTTCTCTATTAGGAAATCCTTGTTGATTAAATATATCCAAATATAAGTTTCTTTGGCAAAGTTCTATGGTAATCTTGGTTTTTCTTAAGAAAACATAATTATAAAATAGACCCACGTTAATATGTTTGATAATAAAGTTGAACTATAGAAACATTCTAAGAGTTCTTCTGATCATCATGGAATCAGGGCATATTTCTTTATAAGGTTTACAAGTAATGTTGTTAAAAAGTATCAAACACTAGGGACTAATGACCTCTCTATATGTACAAAAACCAATATCTCGTACCCAACCACTACTGAATAACCACCAAATACTACAAAATTCAAAATATGATAGATCTATATTGATAATCCTTAATTCTATGGCAAATTTAGAATGTTTAAAATTGTTGTGATGTGCATCAAAATTAATCTCAAAATCATGATCCAACTCATTATATTGTCTTTCTACTAGTTTAGCATAATAAGTATGCAACATATGAGTTAAGATTCTTTCTTGGATTGTAACTGGGAGATCATTCCATGTTTTTTCTCTCCTAATTTACTTGATATTTCATTATTTTTTATATCAGTATCATCAATAAATAAGGATTTGATGTGTTCATTTATTGGTGTATGTTGATTTCTTCTTGGATTTTTAACCAATGCTTGGTGAAGTATCATTTCTCCAAATGGGATGTTTTCATGGATTTTTATAGATGTTATGATTGATATGTTTCTATGGGATAAGTCTAACAAGGTCTATTTATGTGGATTCCAGTTGACATGTGTAGGTAGTGTGATGTTAATGGGAAAGGGAAGGATAGTGTTTATGTAAATGGAACATACTACTTTGATGTTACTAAGAGAATTTGTATTGATACCAGATGAAGCTTCCCCCTTATCCATAACATTATCACTAAAATTTTCAAACTTGCATAGTGATAAATTTATTTTTGGAACCAAGGTGGATGTTAATGTTAATGATGAACCTTTCTTTAATCCCACAAGAAAGTGTATATTTGCTTTTGATAATAAATTTGATCTTGGTTTGGATGTGGCCATAAGGAAGGATTGTTGAAGTGATTTATTACCAAGTTTCTTTTTCATTGATCATTTAGAAATGTTTTATTTCAGATGAAAATATTTTTGCAAATGTGGAATCTTAGGTATTAAATGATGTTTGGGTCAAGATAAGATGTTTGTCAAAAATGGGTATTTGATCCAAAATAGTTGTTTGGTTGACAATAGATGGAATATTTTGATCTTGACTTGGAAATGGGATGGCTTGATTAGGATCAGAAAAGACATCTTGACATACCCTCAAAGCATGATTTTTAAACATGAATATATGCATATTCATTCTGATGTATGCTTCATCAGCCAAATCTTGGCTAATGTAGGGAGGGATATTAGAACTAGAACAAGTGGATGGGAAATTTGTATGAGTTTGAAAAATAGGGTCACTATTGATAAGATGATGTTGTTTTGGAAATTTTTTTAGACTCACCAGTAATGAAATGTACTAGAGAAGTATCTTGATCTTGTAAGGATGGATTTATTAGATTTGTGTTAAAAGTGAGAACATTTAGATTTTGTATATTTATAAAGGTATAGTTATTTGATGTAGTTTGGTTCAATTTTTGGAATGAGTTAGATGTAAAATCAAATTATTTATTTTGATTAATGTGAAGAGGTTGGGTTTACTAAGTATAGGAGTTGAAAGATTGATTTGGATGGAACATATTGAGATTTAATTGAATAGGGATTTGATGTGTGTATGTGTTTTGGTTTATAAAAATATATAAAAGTGATGATGAAAGTGAAATAAAAGTTTGATTTATATTGATGTTATGATTATAACCATATGGATCCATGAACATATTTTGATTTATGATTGGTGGCATTTGATATATGGATGGCATAAAACTTGTAAAAGAATTCAGAGAATTTTGACTACCATAGCCTATAAATTGATTCAATGTTGTCCCTAAAGAAAAATTATAATGTTGGTCTATGGGTAAATATTAATAATTATTCAAGTTTGGAATTTATTTATTATTACTTAGGTTAAATTGGTTGGTTGGAAAACTTGAATAACTATTCATATTTGGATTTGTTTGATTGATGTTTGAGGATGAATACATATTCAAACTCACATTTGGATTTGTTGGATGATTGATTTGATATTGATTCAAATATGTGTTTGAATCAAAATTGGTTGAATGGAACCCTAAGTTATAACATGAATTATTTGTATTTTGATCTGTGATCAAATTGATCAAGTAATGGTTCCACATATCCATGCTTCTTACAATGGGTGATGCTAATAATAAAAGATTAAAATACCAAAGTAACTAAAATTTTGATTGTTAACTAAATAATTTTACAAATAAAAATACGTGTCAAACACAAGAAAAACAAAAAATAAAATTTCTTTTCTAAATTGTCAAAAAAATTGCACATAAAAGGTGAAAAATTAGGATGAAGGTTGTGAACAGCTATTAGGCCTTTGATGTAACTAACTCATTTGTACTCTTAGTTGTGGCCTAATATTTAAATACACTAACCATAGAAGATCCTGCCATTCCCATGACCCACTGAGTCTAGTTTTTAGGGTGTGTGGAAGGTAGTTTCTCAATGCTAATAACTAACTGATGTAGTAAAGTATAATGATAAAAGAGGTTATCCCAAGCTTAAAGTTTAAATAAAATTATCTAGGGGGAATAAATAGATTAAGTGAAGACACATTATTGGTTCTTGTTCCAAAGTGCCCAACATAGCCATATGGGTCTCAGTGTGTTGACAATCAACAATATCATATTTTGAGGTAGTTATTGAAACCTTGGGTATTAGAGCATTAAGTCCCCCCACATCATAGTGTACTTAAAACACATAACCTCTTAGGCAATTGAAATAGCTAGATCTCAATTTATATAACCCACTAATAAACAAGGTTTGTCTTACTACATGGTGTGAAATCCATGGTCAATAAAGACCATAAGAAAGAAAATAAAAAGTATCCATTTCTAATTTTAGATTATCTTCACTAATGTGACACTAAGGAAAGATCATACATAGGCACTATTTGGGTAACACAAAAAATTATGGAAATATTTATGATTCTTAAGTATCATCACCAATATGATGCTAAGGAAAGAGCATATGAAATTTTCACAATTACTAACAAAATGTTGAAATGAAATATGATGTAATTACTAAAAAAATTAAAATCAAGACTGAAAATGTTAGTAAAAGAAATTGATTTTTGTTTATCTTTTTTGTTGATTATCTTTGACAAGCATTCTGAAAAAAATGGTTAGAATTTTTACTTAATATTGGAGTAAGACAAACTATAATAGAACAAGTAAAAACCACAAAAAATAAAGCAAAAACCACTTCTTTGTGACAAATTCATAGTTATACAAAAAGATAGGAAATCAAAATTGTGTTAAAATAAACACAAGAAAAAGATAAAATAAAAAAGTAGAAAACAAACAAATTCATGCTTTAAAAAAAAAATTGATGCCCTATGTGAGGATTTAGATACCCATAGGTATGAATTCACTTCTAGAAAACTTGATTTCACTGCTAAGGACATCAATTTCACTGCATAAAAAGACAAATTCATTGCTAGAAAACATGATTTTCACTGCTAAGGATGATGATTTCATTATTGAACCTATAAACACATAACATAAAACACAAAGGGGATAATATAATTATTTTACTACTTAGTTGAACAATTTAGCTACTAATAATGACAATTTCTCTCTTAGACATAATGATTTCACTTAAAAGTGTACCGATTTCATGTTTTTCTTGTAGCAAAGATTACAAAAATTTGAAAAACACATATATAAGTAGAAAGTGAACATAAAACCAGTGATGTAAATAAAATAAATAAAAATAGGCTTAAAATGGGTCAAAAAATTATGTCAATGTTATGAGGTATAATTTCACTATTGATGTTATTGAATTTGTTGGTATACAGTAGGTGTACATAGTCGAACATAAAATACTTAATAATAGCCTGTATCTTATACCAACACTTAAAAAAGACAATATTAAATGCATATACAAATATGAATAATAAAAATTAAAAGAATAATGGAAGGTCCCACCGAGTGATCCAAAAATGTGTGAACTAAATTTAGAAGTGCCAAGAAATCAACTAAGAATGTAATCTTAATCTAAGCTAAATTTAACCTACGTTAGAGCAACAAACAAAGAAAACATAAAACACAAAATTATAATTCAAATGTGCAAATTTTGTCCATTATGATGTAAACTTGATTTTCTCTTTCAAAATTTGGTGCTCACTCTTCTAATGCAAAGGATAATGGGCAATGTTTTGGTACAAAAGGAGTTTTTGTATGTTTTCGTTCGCTTTGATTTTCATGTAAATAGAACTTTGTTAGCAGAAGTCAAGATTCTTATTTTTTGGATCTTTTTTGAAAATGAAGGTTTTCAAGTTTATTTATATATATATTTTTAGGAAGATCCAATGGTGGAGGATTATTTGGATTTATTAAATGATCCAAATAATCAATGATGGCTAATGAATCCTCACCCATGAGGATGACGACCATTTCAAATGGTTGAGATAAGCATGGGATTGGTTAGCTAAGTTAGTAGGAATAAGTCAAGATTTTTTACATCTCAAGAGATGACTGATATGAGGTTGAAAAAATTATGGGTTTGATTGAGATGAGGGAGAAAAAGGTGGAAATTTTTGGATGAGGTGTAAAATCTAGATTTTATTTTTAAAAATAAGGATTTAAAGTGTGCATAATTGACTAATTTGACTTACTAAATTATTTGAATGTGGAGGGAGATATGATGAATTATTTTAAGAGGAATTAGTAAACAAATTTTAGGTGCATTTTGATAATAATGTGGAGGGAGATATGATGAATTATTTTAAGAGGAATTATTAAATAGATTTTAGGTGCATTTTGACATTAAATGAAATTTAGGTGTCTATAGACTTGATGGGCCTTTTAATATTAAATTTGTAAAACTTATCTTAAATAATTTAAAATACAAATTGAAGGTTTAAAAAGAGTGACTTTTGATGACAATACTAAGTAAATTGAACCTACAACTCACTAGACCATCCTAAATGACTTGTAATTTTCCAAAGAAGACACCATATCTAACATCTTGGATCATTAATTACCATGACAAGATATTTATGATGGATATCAACAATATTAAGATCACATACATCAAAGTTTTGAATGACTCCCATTCATGATGGTAAAATTTTGGCTAATAACAATACATATGAGTACAATGGTATAGAAGGGTAAGAATGATATTTCTCATGATAAACATACTAAGGGAATTTTATCTAACTAATTTTCCTCACCAAAATACATTCTATTATGCATGTAAACCTTAGGGATCAAAGGGGTGTGTGTGTGTGTGTGTGTGTGTGTGTGTGTGTGTGTGTGTGTGTGTGTGTGTGTGTGTGTGTGTGTACAAGAAAGTTGGTTACAAAATAATTCAAATTTTGTAATGAACAATAGTTCACCATCTTGTTGATGAATCAATTCATTTTCCAAGTGTGAAATATGCTAAATATTATATTGGCATGAAACCAACCATTAGATTCCCAATTAGGTGGGCACCATCTAGGGTAAATAAAATTACTACTCATTAACCATGAAGAGAGGTGGGGAGTGGGGTGGGTAGAAAGATGGGCTTTGTATAAGGGGTAGAGGAGGTTTTAATTATTTGTGACATAAAAAGGAAACTTAATATTTATTTTTTATCCTTGATACATTTAACAAAGGTAATCTTACAAAAACTTAAACTACAACACAACACAAAAATACAAACACAAAAAAATAGTCCATAATGGTGATATTATTATCCATTGAAAGTGTTGTTTTATAAGGGATGGTTGTTAACCCCATTATTCTTCCCCATTAACCCATATTTATTATAATCCTATGGACACTCCCTAATGCTTAGTGAAACACATAATATTTGTGTTAAATTTTCATTAACACATTCCATCAACATCAAAATCCTGCCAACAAACTAGGAAATATGCATAATACATTAAATTTCTCCTAAATATTTTATAATTTATTTTGTACCCAAATTAAAATTTATTATACTTTTTATGAACACATTCCTAAAATATCCAAGAGATCCTACTTTTAGCATTAAATTTATTATACTCAACACTTGCACCATTCAATTTATTATACTTTACACTTTAGTAATGGATTTTGATAATTATTTATTTTATTTTTTATTTTAATTAAGTTTAGTATCTTAAAATCATGTATACATTTATTTATTATAGATTTATGTTGGCTTTTCACATTTATTTATGTATAGTTAATTTAGTTTAAATCTAGTAACATTGATATTCAAGTTAACTTTGTTAATTTAGTCATCAATTACACTTTGATTTGTGGAATTTATTTTTTCCAACCTATCCTCTATGTTATCCTCTTCCCTTCTTCATTGTGTGTTATTGATGCATGAAACCAATAGAACTAGTTTTATTTTTTTTATTTGATCTGATTCTCTTGACATCTCATAGTTATCTAATTTTCCCATATTTTTTTGAATCCCTAATTTTATAAGTACCTCTTGACTAATTTTTTTGTCAAGATTCATAATATTTTCAATAATTGATGTTTCACTAGTGTTCTCCATTTTCCTTAAATTACTCTTTTTAATTCTCTCTTCCCTTTCATTTTTTTGCCTCTCTTTCTTATTTATATATTAATAGTTCCCTCTTACAATCTTCTCTTTTCCTCCTATAACATCATTACTTTAATCATATAAATATTTTATCTCTCTTTTTTCTCATATTAATCTCTCATTTTACATCATTTTACGCCTCTACATTCTTCCCCTTTTTAACCTCCCCCAATCGTTAGATCAAATATCTCTATAAGTCACATCCCTTCAATATCCTCCCTTTTCCCTCATGTCATCCCTTAGGTGCTTGGGCCACTAAATAAAGTTACCATTACCTTTTGTTAATCACATTTCCACAAAAAAAAATTGGATGAGTGTTGATACTCTTTGTATAAACCTTCCTATTTGTATGTCTATTAACTTAACCTTATTAGCATCAAATATTGTTCAAAATTGAATATCCCAAATGATAATAAATGAATCTAGATTAATTTTTAATGAATACTCAATCTATATTATCCTTAGTTTGACTAATGTATACACCTGATATTTTTCATTGTTATCACTTTACTACCAATTTATATTATAGGACTCATCGGCACATCAATCTCTTTAAGTGCACATCCTAAGGAGTGCACTAAGAAAGAGGTGGGATCAAATTGTGGTACTTTTTTAGAGATGTTTGCATACCATTTTGTCATACATTTACTATTATCAATATTATCTCCTTTGAGTATCTCTCTTTCTTCCTTCTCCACTTCCTTATGTTTCTATTGTATCATCTTGGTTGATACACTACGTTTCCTACATGTTTATCCCTATACTATATTGGCCTGACCAATATAGTTCTAAGTATTTCCTTGTCTTCCCAACTATATATGCCTAGATGATATCATCATATTATAGTTTTATTGGATTTATAGGTATAGATTCATATATATAGGCATCATGATTATCATTCCCAAACACAACACGCATCTACTTTGCTTGCACTTATATTTCTATCCTTAAATAGTAAAAGGAGGAGTTTAAGGTTAAATTATTATTCCTTAAGGTCAAATATTGCTTAGGCTAATTAAAGATAAATAGGATAAGTTCAACCAATGAGGTGCCCTAGAGTCTTTAGAGTCCCCAATTAAGAACATCGAGGTCTTCTTCTTGAAATTTGGATTCTTCATCCTACATATCTTGAAAAATGCCTCTCGAATTAAGGAGGATATTGATGTGCCAATGAGTCATTCCAAGGGTAAGTTTCTCCATAATTATTCTCTTTCATTTATTTCCTTAGTAAATATATCTATTTTTATTATTATTTAGTAGCATGTTCGTTATTATCCTTTATCAATTCCTCCCTATAAAAAATAAGTTGGTATATATTTAAGATGTTTAGGCTTGTCATTACCATTTTAGGCTACATAGACAATACTTATAGTCTATGAATGAGCCATTTTATTCTTGTTTAGTTTAGTGTTATTTCTATATTATATCTATGTTACCTTTGTTCATTAAATCCTCACATGAATTTTCTTTATTGTATCCTCAATACCCCTTTTTAATCATTATTACATCATTGATTTATCTTGAGATCTAGTTAGAACTATACCTTGTATCGTAGGCATAGGATTTGGAACCATGTACCATTGGCATTGAGATTAGATTACCATATACTAGATATAAAACCACCTCGAGTATCATCATCATACCATCTAAAATATGTAGGCTATAATTTATGATCTATTGTTTATGTTATAGTTTATAATATATATATATATATATATATATATATATATATATATGTCATCCTAGCCCTCACATACACCTAGATACTCATGTTTTGGGATTTTTTTTATGCCCACTTAATAGGTATTTCCATCCATATTTTCTTAACTTGGTTTATTTTTCTTATGTCAAAATCCAAGGCCAAAATAAATTTATGAATGTAAATAAAATGTTTACATATTATACATGTATAAAATCATCTTTTACTAGTTAATAAGGTTTTCTAGTTCATTTGGCCTTTGTCTTAAAAATAAATTGAGAAGTTTCTCCAAATAGTTTTATATTTAAATGAGTGTTAGATTATAAAATTATCATGGATTCTATCCTATGGACAATAATTATTCAAGGTTTAGGAACTAAAAACAAATGTTGACATAAATCAAGTATTATGTACAAACTTATGGGATGAAGTGACCTTGACAAAAAATGACATTACAAAAATAATAATAATCACATGCACTTTAACATATAATTATTTGAACACTTATAATTTAAAATAAGCCCAATATTTCATGCATATACAACACAACATATTATTTCCTAAACTATATTTTCTCTATTCATATATTAATATATGTTACAATGTTGATATCATATTTATCTTTATACCTCCTCCTCTCACTTATAGTAAACTCTATAATTTATAAATCTCACTCTTACTCAATTTTAACAATATCACTTATGAACTTAGACATATAATCATTGATATTTTAGATTGTGTTGAGGCTGACCTACCAGCTACCTACCTAGGTCTCCCACTCTCGGTCAAAGAGGTATCTTCAGGGTTTTGGAATGGTATTGTGGAACGTACACAGAGGAAACTTCTTGGGTGGAAGGGGAAACTACTCAGTAGTGTGGGTAAGCTGCAACTTCTTCAGACATCCTTACAAGGTATTCCTACTTACTTCATGTCTCTTTTTAAAATTCCTACGTATTTTGCTGAAAAGATGGAATAGATCCAAAGGAAATTTTTATGGATGGGAGTGGAAGACAAACAGAGAATGTCTTTAGTCAGATGGGAAAAAGTGTGTCTCCTAAAATCTCATGGTGGACTTAATATAAGATCCATCAGGAAAATGAATAAAGCCCTCCTCTCAAAAGTTAGTTAGAATCTAATTCACAACAACAGTGAGTGGGGGGAAATAATGTATGACAAATACATGCATAGCATTGATGATTCCAACTTTCTTCAACAAGCGGGATTACCCCAGGGGTCTGTGATATGGAATAAAATTCTAAAAAGTAGGAGTCTTCTCAAACAGGGAATTAGGTGGAATCTTGGAAATGGCTGGCAGATTAAATTCTAGGAGGATAATTGGTTAAGGGAAAAGCCTCTCATCTCCCAAGGAAACTATGGAGAAATTATAGGCCTAACTACTCAGTTCTTTGGTGATAGGGTTAGTGATTATATGGAAAATAACAATGGGATAAGGAGATGGAAAAACCTTTTAGATTGTTTTGTGCATAAGCCTGAGCTTATCCCAAGAATTTGGGAGATCCAACAATGTGTTCAGGAGATCATAATCTCTCTCTTCCCTCAGGAGGCTAAACAATACTGGTGGCCGAATAAGAATGGATCATTCTCTGTCAAATCTGCCTATCATCTGCTTACACCTGAAGCTTAGAATAAGGAGGTATGGAAAAAGGTTTGGAATCATAAACTCATTCCAAAGATTAACTTATTTTGGTGGGCTGCTACCCATAACAAAATCCTTACTCAGGACAACCTTCAAAAGAGGGGGTTTACTTTGGTCAACAGATGTTTTCTGTGTGGTTCTAGAGAGGAATCAGTTTCACACCTATTCATACACTGTGAGTTTACCCAAGATTTATGGGGAAAAATACTTAACAACTTTGGCATTGAATGGGTTTGTAATTCTGACCTTAAAGAAGTAATTCTCAGCTGGAACTCAACCTTCACACATCCCTGGATTAAGGAACTATGGAATCAAGCTCTACCATGCTTGAGCTGGACTTTATGGAAAGAGAAAAATCACAAAATTTTTAGTGACACTGCTAGAAATGCTACTCAGGTGTTTAACTCCTTTGTTAGGACCATCTTAGAAAGTGTTACAATAGCTCATATTAGTGTTTTGGAGAAACCCCTATCTGAATTTTAAAGTCAAATTGCTGCCAAATGGAGGGTTTTAAACCTTATCCCTAGGCATGATAATTCCAAAATTCTTTAGAGACTTCATATTAAATGGATACCACCTAAACCCAATTGGATGAAACTCAATTTTGATGGGGCATCCAAGTTGAGTGGTAAAGCAAGTGGAGGAGGAATAATATAAATGAAAAAGGAGGGATGTCTGCTATTTATGCTGGTGGCATGGTTTGCCAGAGAAATAACTATGCTGAAGCTATGGCCTTACTTTAGGGATTAAAGTTAGCTATATCCCTAGGAATTAGAAATTTGAATATTTAGGTAGATTCTAAGTTGATCATAGATGATTTTAATAAATAATCTAACATTGGTATCCATCTAAAATAAATCATTATGAACATCCAGTTTCTTTTACAAAAGTTTTCTGAAGTTGAGATTACCCACACCTACAGAGAAGGTAACAGGGTCGTTGATGCTTGTGCCAACCTTGGTCAGCAATTCTCAAGATGGAGGGTATGGCGAAAAGGGGCTCATATACCCCCAAACATTAGAGAGATCATTCAAAAGGAGATGATGGAGCATGAATGATGCACATTGATGACAAAGATAGATTTCGAAGGCGGTCCACGTGGAGAAGGCCATTGCGGATCATGGAAGTAGTGGGTAATCTAGGGAATGTTGACAATGTGGAAAATGAGAATCTTAAGGATCTTTTTAATTATATATTTATGTAGTTTCATCCTTTTTGACTCTGGTCTTTCTAGTGTTTTATTTTTCTTTTGACTTTGTTTCTTGGCTGTGCCATTGGTTCGGTGGTGGCATCTTTTGTTTGCCATCCTTCCTATCTTTTTTGACTGTATAGGGTTCAGCCCCTGGTTTTCCACCTTAATTAATCAAAAATAATATCACTATCTATAGAAAAATAAATTAATATTGTATTACTAAAACAATACACTTATGAACACTCATTATACACACTTAGTTTATGCCTAATTCCATAGTCCTTAACCCCCCTTTCCTTCACTTATTATGTTGATAACCCTTACCTCTTCAAAAAAATATTATTTAAACATCCATATTCTAAATTATAGATAGCCTAAATTAAATTTCAAATATATCCACACTTCTATTTTAGCTGTCTGTGATCTTCAGACAAGAATTCTCTACTTGGATTATCCCAGTCCCCAATTTTTTTATTCTAGCAGGTGCATCCTCTTGCCAAATAACGACTATTTTCTCAAATTAAAAATTACCGAATGGGTAACCCCAAACATTTCATGAATATTATTTGAAGTAATTCCAAAAATTTCAATATAAAGCCACATTTTCAAGCCATTATCCACCAAAGGCTCATGTGATTGAAAATCACCATAACATCTAATTTCACATTGAGATAAAAACACCTATTTTACCAATACATAGTCCACACATCCCTAATATCCATAAGCTAAGTATTCATACACCTCCAATGTTATAGGTCATTATTGAATCACTTAATAACATTAAGATTTCACCAGCTTTTATCATTTTTCACACACACCACCATAGCATATAATAACTACATGGAGTTTGATCCCTCTTTAAAGTGTTGGTATGTATACAAGTTAAGGTATAACACAACTTAAACTACTAACCTCTTTTCATTTTTTTATCAATTTATCATTCATGGTCTATTAAGATAGGGTTACAAGTGAAAGATAAGGTACATAGTGTTTTTTTCAATAAATCAAGATCTCTCCCATAGTCAAATAAAATATATAGGTGAAGTGAACATGTCATATTAGTCATAAAAAGAAAACCATGACACAATGCTATCACACCCTAAGGACACCAATTTTGGCTATCCCCATAAAACTATAGAAGCTTTTTCCCAAATCTAATAAAAATAGCATTCTTTATTCATAGCATCATTACACAATCACATTATCAATTTCATAATTTCACTTACAGTCATATATTCCTATTTTATATCTAAGTTGTTCCTTTTATTATTTTCTCTTTTTAGAATACTTATAAATTTATAAAATTCTAAATTAGTTTGTGTCATTTATTACATATATGTACCATTCTAATTTTACATATTTTTTTTTATAATTAAGACTCAAGCATTTCCCTTATTTCTCAAATTTTATAAAACATATTGGTGAACCCAATGTTGACTAAATGTTCAAACCCATAACCATAGATATTTCTAGGGTTTTTATACTTATTTTTTTGTTTCCAATTTTTAAATTAGGTTTTTTATATTTGATAAAAAAAAATTAGAAGCAATCTTTTAGGTTTTATTTCTTATTTTACAATATCTAATAAAATAATTTCTACCTCTCTTAGAAGAAGTTCTAGATTAAATGGAAATCAAGTTGAGCATACTTCTATTTATTTTGATAAGGCACATAATATGGATAATAAAAATGGTATATCATAACCTTAAAATGTTAATGAATAAGATGAATATGTATAGGTGCATGATAAAACTTTACAGCCTAACCAGTATGATCAAGATAACATTGGTCCTCAAGATGAGCATAAAGATGTTCTTCCACATTTTGATGATGTATAACCACTAATTAATAAATTTAAAGAATAAATATATGATAAATATTAGGATTATCATACCATTTTGTAAACACTTTTGGACATAAAAGTGCAAGCATGGCACATTCATTTGAGATTATAGTCTTATGCATTCCATGGATATAACTTTTATACCACTATTTACTATGGGGGAATCTAAATGGCATCAATATATTGATATGAACATTCTTACTCAGTCATTGGTGATATTAACTTTGGTGATCACACATTCTTATTCTCTTAATGTACAATCCCTCATGCCTAAGATTAAATCTATGCAAACTAAGGTGTTACATTTGGAGCAAGGTGCTTCAAAATGTAATCAGATGATTGATTCTCACACTTTATTGCACACTATGTTTCCACATCATATAACATCATATCCATTATCAACAAATTTTGTGTCACCCAAGCTTATACTATATGATGAAAAGGGTGACCTCGAATAGTATTTGAGAGCATTCCATGCAACATGTTTTGACTATGCATCTAATGACAAGTTATTGACCAAGTTATGTTTTGTAAATCTATAAGAATATGCTTTAAACTGGTTATATGAATTAATAAATCACCTGGTCCATGTATTCAATCCCTTGACCTATATGTTTCTAACACATTTGTCAATCAATATCAATGAGAAGATTTCATATGGTTGAATTTTCCAACTCAAATAGAAATATAATGAGCCTATTATAGAATATGTATGAATATATAAGATGATGTTATATAAACTAAAAAATCCTATGTAGATAAATAAATCTAATATATATTCAAATAATTCATGTTTCTAGCACTACATGAATTCATAATGTTCAATAAATTCATATCATTCATAGATTTATGTCATACAGTTAAATAAAAGAAAGTGAAATTATTGGTAATGAATAAGCTTAAGTATGCAACCAATCTAGATTCCAATACGAATAATTCAAATAAGGCACCATACAAGGTAAGGCTAGATGATAATATTTTACACACACCACTGTAGCATAAGATAACTACATGGAATTTGATCCCCCTTCTAAGTATTGGTATGTAGGTGGTGCTCATTATTTTTTATTTTTATTTTTGAATAAAATGGAGAAAGGGGATAGAAGTTGATTTTTTTTCTAGACCTTAACACCCCGAAAACTAACTCCCATCTATATATAGATGGAACTCAACTCCCATATATATATAGAGGGGTTGCCCCCCCTACCCCCCCCCCCTCTATATTTATTTATTTATTGATTGATTGATTGATTGACTGATTGATTGATTGATTGATTGATTGATTGATTGATTGATTGATTGATTGTTATATACAGTTGGGGGTTGGGGGGGTTGGGCCAAAAAACCCCTATGGGGGTGGCACGGTATATAGTTTGTTTCATTGGCACCCAAGCCCTATCTATCTAGGTTTTTTTGGCCCTATTTAGATTTGATCTAACACATAACATTGAGTTTGCTTTTAATTTTAATTTGAGTTTGATACCTCTTCTAAGTATTGGTATGTAGGTGATGCTTAATATTTTATTTTTTTATTTTTGAATAAAATGGAAAAAGGGGTTAGAATTTGAATTCATGGTAAATTAAGATAGGGTTACAAGTTAAGAAGACAACATAAAATAATTTTTAAGATAGATTAGATCTCTTACATAGTCAAACAAATCACACATGCCAAGTGAACCTATCATATCAATCATAGATAACAAAATCCTATAAGATGTTAGTGTGTCCTATGGACAATAGTGCATCACACCCTTTTATGATTATAGTGGCCTTTTCCCATATCTAATAAAAAAATGTTCCTAAGTCACAATGTCATCATAAAGACATAGTTGATTTCATAATTACACTTATAATCCTACATTATTATTTTCCAGCTGCATTGTTTACTTCTAACTTTTTACCCTTTTAGTGTCTTTCCAAATATATCAAGTTCTGAATCATTTTGTATTATTTATTTCATATTTTTAGTAATTTTATTTTATACATAAGTTTTTTTAATTAGGTAATTAATTTTTATTTACCTAAAATTTGATAAAAAAAATATTATTGAACCCATCTATTGATTGAATATTGCAAGCCCTAGATCTCCCTAGGGTTTTTCCTTCTAAACTTTTTGTTAGGGTTTCAAATCTAAAATTTTGATTTCATTATCATGTTGTAGTGGTTTCTATAATTCATGTGTATCTCTCCTCTTTTTATCATAGTAGTCTTTGTAAAATTTAAAATGGCTAAAAAATAATCTCTTCCTCCTCATAACCCTCAAAATGGTGATAATTGCTTTCCATCTAACTAGGTCCATGTTATCACTATTCCAAGAAGCAAGGTGACCCATCCTATAGTGAAAAATTAAGGTAGCTAGCATGTCCTTACTCAACCCCACCCCCACCTTCCAAAACTCATTTTGATGGTGTTTATGTGCCTATTCAAATAGAAGTATCTAAGGTTTGTTCTTGTGAAGCCCTCAAGGATCAAATCATTATTATGAGTAGGTTTATAAAAGAGTTACACAATAAAAATCATTATTTCATTTCAAGGATTACACCATGTGAAAATCATATCATAATGCAAATAATATAGAGTATGTTAGTGTTAATCATGCATTTTCATCTTCATCTAGTAATGTTGTGCCTAAAAAGACTTCATATAAAAATAGAAAGATACAGTAGAATACATATGCAATAAGTGATTGAAAAATAATGAAAAATTCTAATAATAAATCAAGTATGATTCTAAGGAAAATTCTTAGAAACAATTTGATCAAACTACTTCCTATACATCTTTTAAGAAGATCAAAATACTATTTTGCATATCATAGAATTCATGGGTATCATACAGATAGTTATTTGGCTTTGAATAATAAAATACAAAAGATAATTGATAATGATGATCCTATAGTAGATACATCAATTAAACAACCCACAATGAAATAAGTTAAATTAGAAAAAAGGAAAAATTAGAATTAATACAAAGATAAAAAGTATGGAACCAAAATATACTCAAATAAAAAAAATAAAAAAAACACAATTAAAGAAAGAAAGAGTACAAAAATATCAAGATGAAAAAGAGCAATTACAAAAGGAATGTATTTTAAACGCAATATATCAAAAATAGAGAGAAAAAAATTTGAAAAAATAGGTTCAACCTAAAAAACAAAGTATCATTAAGAAATATTTCCTAACAAAAGAGTTTCAAAAGCAAGAGATACGTATAAAAACTAAAGTTTAAAATGTGGTTGCAAAGTGGGAGATTACAAGCCTTTCCTCATATCAAGACTATTTCATTATCACTACTCATATAGATGGAAAGAAATTTATTGATGTCAAGGTTCTGGACTATCAAGAAATAATTTTTTGTTCTAATAATCTTCAACACTTAGATCAAACTAATGCATCTACAACATGTATGAGATTAATCAAATTAAGAGTTTTGTTATCTTCAAGAGTGTTATCTTACTTTTTTTCATTATTTCCAATCCAAGTTGATATGTTTTTATGTTTGGAAGAGCATGGTTAAAATAAATAGGAGTAAAAATAAAGGTTTAATATCATTGGATCAGGAAGGCACGATCATCTTCATTTCCAAAAAGGGAACATATTCAAAGCAAAAGCATTAAAAATAAAACATATTTTTAGCTAGGATGAAAATGGATTCAAGTAATGGCATAATATCAAAGGCATATGACATATTACATATTACAAAGGAGAAATAAAAAAAAATTAATGCCATAATATGGAGCAATTGGTTTTATATAACCAAGTACAAAGGAAGACAAGAGTGGCATACCACAATTTCATGATCAAGAAGATAATTATGACCATGGTGAGGACTATAAAATAGATAATTAATATGATTATGATAATATAGGTCCTACACAAAGGCACCTCATTGATGAGATACTTAGATTATAGTATCAATTTTCATTACATGTACCTTCTTTGATTATTATACTTAAATACAAAAAATATGATTTTTTTCAAATATTTTATAGAATTCATAAAACATGACCTATGCATTCTTATGTTTAGTTCATTTACACTAACTAATTTTTACTCAGTTATTTAGTGCCTATTTATATCTAGTTTATTATCACATTATGATTCATAATTTGACATGAGTGAATTTGGAACATACATGTTTTCATATCCAAACATAATTATAGGTGATGGCATTGTCTCAACTCAAAAATTGGATACTGAAAAAACCACTTCATTTAGATAGTCACACCCTATGTTGTTGTTTTATTCCAGCATCATTGTCCTAGTTAACACAAGTTAATAATTATTTTATTCAAATATGTAACATGCCTCCTACAACTTATTTATACTTTAACGAGTTCTTTGGGGGCATCCTTTTACACATATTCTATCATTCTTTGGCTATCCCTTATTGTTCATACTTGATTCTCTAAATTACACAAAATCTATCGATATTTCTCACTTACATTAATATTTATATCTTACTAGATAGTTAAGTTACCATAAATACTAATGTTATAAATTTTTAATGTTGATCAATTACATTTTACCTTGCATGTTTTACTTATATGTTGTTATTCTTTGTGTCTTTTTTGTATTTATTATTTTTTATTGTAAACATTTAAACATGTCCTTGTGTGTGGATCTAAGCCTTATTGTATTATTATATGCATGTGAGTGACATTTTAATGTTCCTTTGTATGTAACCCCTTGGACTTCTATTGCATGTTTTATGTGATTTTTGTGCTCTCTATGTGTGTCATGACCATGATACTTGTTTTCTCTTTCTTGATTAGTTTTTAATGCCATGATGTACATCATGCATCTTTTCCATTTCCTAATGTCATGATAAATATCATTCTTCCATCCTTGATTAGTATAATTTAACCTGTTGATGCAGTGGATTACACCCTTGACAGGAGGCTGAGCTCTTGTGTTCCACGCATCATAATGAAAATTCCTCTCTTGCCTATGAGTTTGGCAAAACTGAGAGGAGAGTCTCTAGATAAGGGATAGATCCCTTTGATGCATCTGAGTTATTCCAGTAAGTTGCTAATACATACATATATATATATATATATATATATATATATATATATATAATGGGGGGTGAAAAGAGAGAAGGATTACTAAAAAATAGAACCTAACCTAAGAGGGTGATGCACCAAACAAGTTTGATCTACTCATACTCACACTCTGAACCATAAGAACACATACATATGTCAGGATCTACTGAGTACAGTTGATTACTTTTGTATAAGCAACTAAACATGGAATTAAACCAGAAGTAATAAGTAACTAGAATTCAAAAATAACACAGAATATGAGAGATAATACAATCTTGTATTAATACTCTTCCAGAAGGAAATACAATGAAGAAATCACACTTTCTTCCACACCTCTCAGATATACAGATCTCTTTCCCTCAAGAGCTCTCACTCTCACACACAATTACAAACACAACTCAATAACTGAGTTGTTCCCTCCACCAGTCAGTAACAACATGACCAGTACACCAATAAGTACTCCAAGTAGATATCCCTGATCTTACAACTTGCAAATCAAACAATCTTACTTACCATGTAGATCTTCTTGATCTTGCACAACCTATAGATCAACCTGATCTTACACACCTTGGAAGAACCCTTGTCCTTGCCTTTGCAAGTCCTTCTGATTCTACACCCTGAGGATCCCTTCTTTGATCCTTCACTTACACTTTACAATACAACCCCATGGGTCTCTTAAATAGATCCCATACAAACAATAATTAGACTTCCTAATTACAATAATTAGAAACATAGACTCAAGACTAAAATTAGTCTTTTACATGCAAACAAATTGTCTGTCTAAAATAAGACCAGTTTTGGAAGTGCATGCACACACATGCACACACAGGTTGCCGACATCAGTTCCTATCTGATCGATGTTGGCCGACTCCTAACCAATGTCGATTACTGAGAACACTAAAGATGAACAACATCAGTTGATCAGACTGATGTTGGTTTCTCTGACACTAGATATGATCGATGTCGGTTGATCAGACCGACGTCAGTTACTGTAACACTCAGTAACTTTCTCCATTTGCATACCTGTGAAGCTTTTAGCTCCATAACCTAATAATCTCCTACTTGGAGATAAATAGATGCACCTGTACTTGTACCTATACATCCTCTAATTTTGTTTCCTAGCTTGTATCCCTCTTCAAGTTCCATCTTGAAGACCAAAAAAAGTTGAATGAAGATTCAACTTCTCCTTTGTTCCCAACTTTGTTAGCATACCTGCAAGGTTCCTATTCATATGGATCCATTCTAGCTTCAACTCACCATCCTCTAATACCTATCTAATGAAGTGGTACCTAAGCTATATATATATGGTTCTTGAATGAAAGGCTAAATCATTTGCAAAATGAATTGCTCTTTGACTATCACTGTACAATCTGCAACTCTCTTGCTCCTTTCCCAACTCTTCCATGAACCAAGTCATCCATATCATTTCCTTGCTAGCCACTGTGACTGCAAAAACCTTCTTTAACTTTGAAATCCAGCTAACCACCATTCCACCAATAGTGAACACATATCTTGTGGTGCTTCTCCTACCATCTAAGTCACCTACCATATTCGAATCTACATACCCATGTAGAGAAGTGCTTGACCCTGCATAACATAAATACCTATTACTGGTCCCTCTCAGATACCTGAGAATCCACTGAATTGCTTTCCAGTGTTCCTTTCTTGGATTGGCCATAAACTTGCTGATAACTCCCACTGCTTGGGCAATATCAGGTCTGGTACATACCATAGCATACATTAAGCTCCCAAATGTTGAAGCATATGGAACTTTACTCATGTACTCAACCTCATCATGTGATTTAGGACACTGTTATTTGCTCAACTTGAAGTATCCAGCCATAGGTGTGCTTACCGGTTTTGCATCCTGCATATAGAACCTCTCCAACACCTTATTCACATAATCCTCTGGAGACAAAATCAACTTATGACTTTCCCTGTCTCTAGAAATACTCATGCCAAAGAATTTCTTTACTGCTCCCAAATCCTTCATGGCAATCCTCTGAACTAACTTTACCTTTAGCTCAGCAACTCCCTGCATGTGTAAACCTAAAACAAGCATATCATCCACATATAATAACAGGATAATGTAGCTAATATTATCCATCCTGGTAGAGTAAACACAATGGTCACATTGACATTGACTAAAGCTAAGCTTTGTTATACACCTATCAAACCTTAAACACCATTGTCTTGTAGCTTGCTCAAGACCATATAACCTGGCCTTCTATCTCACCTGTCCATTCTCTCCTTACTTTAACTTGTAAATCCATTCATCTTTCAGTGCTTTCTTTTTAGCTGGCAACTCTATCAAATCTCCCATTTAGTTCTTTCCCAAGGAATCAATTTCCTCATTCATGCCATACTCCCACTATTTCCTAGATTCTATCTGCATTACCTCTTCAAAACTTGCTAGTTCTTGACCATTAGTGAGCAACAAGTAGTCTAAAGAAGGGGAATAATGAATTTGAGGCTTACCCTTTCAACCCTCCTCATGGGTGTTTGAGACTCTTTAACAGCTTGTTGTCTACCCAAAATCCATTTCTTGGTTTACCCTGGTCTGCACCTGACCGATGTCAATTCCACCTAATCATTGATGCTAGTTCCCTGACCAACATCAGTGTCCACCTGGTCACTAACATTAGTTCTTTGATTAACATCGGTATCCACCTGCCTGACACCACTGACTCTGGTCTGCACATGATCGATGTTGGTACCTACCTATTCAATGTCGGTTCTCACCTAACTGACGTCAATAACTGTGTTTTCCTGTGAGTGATGATTTTTACCCATGAGCTCACTTTGGATCATAACCTTGTCCAAACCAACACTACCCTGCTCAGAATTATTCAGCCTCTTGAGCTGATCTCTATCCATCATCTTCTCCTTGAAACCAAGGCTTTCTTGTTCTTTAAAGTGTCAAAAACATCAAATTTCCTCTTCCTGCAATAAACTCAATCTTTTCTTGTAGCATACCACTGTGATCCTCCAATGAAGCTCCCTTCTTTGTTGACCCAGTTTCAATAAACCTCACTTTCTTCTGTTGCTTACAAAAATCTCGATCTATGCTTTATGAATCTAAACTCTTACCATTTGACTCAAGAACATCCATTCCCTTCTTACTCATGTGACCAAGCCTAGAGAGCCACATCTTTGCATCTACATCTGAAGTAGATAAACCAAAAGGAGAATCAGTAATACAAGTAGATAGATAAAGAGTACCTACTTTCTTACCTCTTGCTAAAACAAGTGCACCCTTGGAAACTTTCCAAGATTCCACTGTGAGAGTTACTATGCATCCCTCATCACCCAACTTTCCTGTAGAAATTAAATTCCTCTTCAAGATGGGTACATGCATGACATCTTTCAACACCCATGTGTTTTCATTCTGCAATTTCAGCTGCACTTTCCCTTTGCCAACCATTTGACAAGGCTTACCATCCCCTAAATAAATCTTTCCAAAGTCTCTATGGACATAATCATGAAAAAAATCTCTATTTGGGGTTGCATGAAAAGAAGCACTAGAATCTAAAACCCATGATTCTACCTAACTATCCAAAGAAACTGTAAGAGCATCCTGTGCAACAATACCTAAACATCTACTTCTTCATGCTGATCTTCTTTCAACCAACAATCTTTCTTTGCATGTCTTTTCTTTCCACAATTCTAGCAGATTATACTGTCATACCTAGATTTGGATCCACTGTCTATCTTTGACTTTGATTTTCCTTGCTCAACCTTCTCTCTTTGCTTTTCCCTACTTTCAACACTTAAAGCCTAACCTAATGTCTCACCTATGTTTTTCTTGTGAATTTCTTCATTCAAGATTACACTAACAACATCATCAACTTTCAAGATATTTGAAGCAGACGTAGTATTACTAATTGTCATTACCAAGCTATCCCAACTTTTAGGTAAAGAGCATAAGATTAAGAGAGCCTTAATTTCATCATCAAAAACTATATTAACTAAATTTAACTGGTTTACCAAACCATGGAAATCACTAAGATGACTATATACCGATCCACCTTCCAGCATTTGCATATTAAATAATTGCTTCATAAGAAATACCTTATTCGAAGCTAAGGGTTTTTCATATAAATTTGCCAAAGATTCCATTAACTCTACCATTGTCCTTGACTGAGATAAGTTGGAAACCACATAAGCTACCAAGGTCAGCCTTATAACTCCTAGAGCCTTTCTGTCAAGAACCTTCCATTCTTCATCTTGCATACATGTGGGCTTACTCCCACTCAACGATAAGTACAAATCTTTCTGATACAGATAATCCTCTATCTGCATCCTCCATAATTGATAATTCTTGCCATTGAATTTCTCCATTCTTAGCTTACTTTCTTCTGTCATTGCTTTGCTCCCACTCAAACAGAAACCCCTGTGAGTGAACCTGTAATCAACAACCACTAACCTTCTCTATACCAGCTGTTAGTGAACCAAGCTCTGATACCAATTGTTAGGATCTACTGAGTATAATTGATTACTTTAGTATAATCAACTAAACACGAAATTAAACCAGAAGTAATAAGTAACTAGAATTTAGAAATAGCACTGAATGTGAGAGACAATATAATCTTTTATTAATACTCTTCTAGAAGGAAACATAATGAATAAATCACACTTTCTTCCACACCTCTCAGATGTACAGATATCTTTCCCTCAAGATCTCTCACTCTCACACACAATTACAAACACAACTCAATAACCAAGTTGTTCCCTCCACCAGTTAGCAAAAACACTGCCAATACACCAACAAGTACTCAAAGTACTCTAAGTAGATATCCCTAATCTTGCAACAACCTATAAATCAAAAAATCATACTTACCATGTAGATCTTCTTCTTGATCTTGCACAACCTGTAGATCAACCTGATCTTACACACCTTGGAAGAACCCTTGTCCTTGCCTTTGCAAGTCCTTCTAATTTTACACCCTGAGGATCCCTTCTTTGATCCTTCACTTACACTTTATAATACAACCCCATGGGTCTCTTAAATAGATCCCATACAAACAATAATTAGACTTCCTAATTATAATAATTAGAAATGAAGACTCAAGACTAAAATTAGTCTTTTACATGCAAACAAATTATCCATCTAAAATAAGACTAGTTTTAGAAGTGCATGCAAATGCATGTACACACAGGTTGCCAATGTTGGTTCCTATTTGATCGATGTCGATCGACTCCTTACCGATGTTGGTTATTGAGAACACTGAAGATGACCGACGTCAGTTGATCAGACTAACATCGGTTTCTCTGGCACTGGATATGATCGATGTCGATTGATCAGACCGACATCAGTTACTGTAACACTCAACATTCTCCTCCATTTGCATACCTATGAAGCTTTTAGCTCCATAACCTAACAACATACACTTTAACTGGTAAAAGGACTAGGCTATAGGGAGCTTGATAGGGAGGCTTTAATGGGGACACACAAAAAATAAACTTACCATAGGTGTTGTAGGAAAAACACACTATCTAGTAACCTCCTTCTGCCTCTATGCTCAAGATATAGCTCTTCTTGTCACCTATAGGGATGGTGATTTGTATATACTAGGTGTATTGGTATCAAGCCTGTGAAAGCATTAAGAAAGAAATGACTGAACACAAGTTTAACACTCAGACACACTCAGAGATATATCCAACTAGAAGAGAGATAAAAAAATGCATATTTTATTGATTCCAGATGAAAATTAGTAGGGCTTTGCCTTACAACATGAGAGATATCTTTCTCAAAATGAGAAGTTTTTAATATATAAAGGAAGAAAGAGGCCTTTTGGCACCCTTTTACAAATGGCCCATGTGCATTTTGCGCATTATGAAGAGGAAGCCACTTGATAGATAATGTTGTCTCAGCTCCTATTTTGATTTTAGGCATTTAAGATATATTAAATGTCATATGTGAAATTATGGGCCACACCATTTGTCTGCAAACAAGACCACTCCTTCAAGGCATTCACATAGTTTATTTACTCATCAATGTAAAGTGAAGAAAAATGGGTCATGTCATTCACTGTTCATGCCTCTTGATATTGTGTCAACCACTAGAGTAACTCCTTGAGTCGACACCTTCCTTTACCACTTGGACTATTTTGTCTATTTTTGCACTTGGCTCTTTTACCTCTTCCTTGCTTTGTCTTTTCTGGCTCCTTCATCCTTCGAGGGCTATCTTCTGCTAATTCTTCAGCTCTTTAGACTCCCTTCTCGATGATTTCTTTCTTTTGGCTTTAAGCCTTTGAATTCCTTCGAGTTTGTGCCTTTTATTTAAAGATCAATGGCTATTTCATTGCCATAAAGTTGACATTGACGTGCCTATAGCCATTTAGTCAATTCCTTCAGCCCTTTTTTTATCCTTTTGCAAGTGTTCCCTACCCTCTGCAAGGGCACTTGTCCTTCGGGATTTGGGAGACTCCCTTGAACCTTCCAATTGAACTAATCGATTAAAGCAAAAATTGGTTCAATGGTTCAATATTGTGTTTTGCTCATTCATTTGACTGCTTGAACCAACCATTTTGAACTAACTAATTGAACACTTTGATTGAACCGATTGATTGAACCAAGAACTTGAACCAACAATGGTTCAACAGTTCAATAGTTCAATATTTCCAAGTTTGAAGTGATTGAACCAAGCACTTGAATCAATCGCTTGAACCAACTGCTTGAACCAATTGATTGAACCAACAATGGTTCAATAGTTCAATGGTTAAATGGTTCAATATTTCTAAGTTCAAAGTGATTGAACCAAACCTTTAAACCAAGTCATTGAACCAAGCTGTTGAACCAAGCCATTGAACCAAGCTGATGAACTAAGCCAATGAACCAAGCTGATCAACCAAGCTGATGAACCAAGCCGATGAACCAAGCCTTTGAACCAACAATGGTTCAAATTTCAAGTTTAAAGTTCCTAGAAAGCTCATGGCATTGGACCCTGACGTCAAACCATTGAACTGGTTCCTCCTTTTGCTGAAAGACTTGTGCAAAAAATCAAATTTGAAAATGGCTCAGAATAGCAAGGGAAGGAGACTGATTTTGGCCTACAGGGCCAAAATGGTTAACAAATTGGTGATTCTTAGGGGAAGCATGCCTACTATGCTTCAAAACCAGTAGCCTTAAAGTCCATTGGGCATGTAGTCAGAACGTAGCTTTAAAATTTAGCAACTACCTTGAGATACCCAAGAATTAATCATGAAGTTCTTACCCCAAAAGGAAACAAAACACACACAAGATTAAGAAAACTACTAACATGTGCAAAATCAATTAGGGAAAATAGGGAAAAAATAAAGAAAATATATACATGATGGGAGGAAGCTCTGTGATAATGCTTAAGATGTATCCCATTTATTGGGATATACATTTTTTCACCATCCAACCTGGAGATTTGGAATGCATTGTGATGCTTGCACTGAGTGATGACGTATGGACCACTCCATATGGCATCAAACTTCACATCCTTTCTAGGCTTAGCTCGGTCCACATCTCATTTCAAGATGATGTCTCCTTCAGAGAAATTTTTTGATGAAGATCTCTTGTCGAAGTGTTTCTTCATCTATTGTTAGTGATTGGTCATAGAAGCCATAGCCTGGTCCCTTGTCTCTTAAAGCTCCATCAACTCACATAGCCTAACCTCCATGTTGTTGCCTCTTTCTAACTGTAGTTGGTGGGAAATGTCCAAGGCTAGAAACTCAAGTGAAATATGAAGCTTAGCTTATGTTCCATACATGAGGGTGTATGGTGAATTACCAATTACTCTATTTGGAGTGACCCTATTTGCCCATAGGGCTATTTTCAACTTGGCATGCCAAGTTCTCTGATTATCCTCCATTGTTCTTTTGTTAATCCTAATCAGATTCTTATTGGTGGACTCAACCAACCCATTCCCCTATGGGTAGTAATTTGATGAAGTGCTAAGATAGATACCATATCTCAATTCCCATTCACTTATTTTATTTCCCAAAAAAGTTAAAGCATTATCAAAGATGATGGTAGCTAGAACCCCAAACCTTGCCACCAGGTCCTCATAAAAATCTAGGACTACACTTTCGTTGGCTTCCTTCAAAGCGATAGCCGTTACCCATATTGTGAAGTAATCTATGGCAGTTAGGACCCACTTGTGTCCAGCACTGGAGGGAGGGTTAATCATCCCTATAAATTCAAGGCCCCATTACATGAATGGTTGCTCTACCTGAATAGGTTGTAAAGGCATGGCAGCTAACCATTACTTCCCATAAAAGAGTGCACACTTCTATCACTTTCATTATTCTTGTAGTTGTAGGCTTAAGATCAAAGTGAGCACCAGCTGGCCCATCATGGAACTCAGACAGTACCCTATCAGCTTGACTTGGGTCTATGCACCTTAAAAGCACTCCTAAGAGATCCCTTCTGCATAGCACTCCATCAATCAAGACATAAGGGAGAGATTGGAGTCTGAATTATCTCCTCTTGGTCCTATCAAGCCCCTGTGGGCACTCACCAGTCAAAATGAAATGCCTCAAGTTTTATGTCCAATCCTTCATAACGACTGGTTCTTCTGTTGTAGTTGCATCATGAATTAACAAACTATCCTCCTTTTGTTTTTTAAAGTTTGTATCAAGGTGTTCATATAAGCCTCTCCCTCTTACCAGCTTGGTGATCTTGATATCCACGTCGTATTCCATTACCTCAGTGATCCACTCCACTCTCTTTTCATTCAGGTCACAGTTGGTCAAGAAATCCTTGATGCCAGGATGTGGAACCATGATGTGAATTCTACTGTTGGATAGCATATGCCTAAATTTATTTAGACTCTAGATGAATGTAAGGACTTGCTTCTCCACATATGTATACTTGACCTCAAAACCCTCTAGGCCTTAGCTAAAAAATTCAAGTGTCTCTTCAAGTTCATCACTATTTGCTTGGGTAAGCATGGAGGAGATTACATCTTCATTTTTGAAGGTGTAGAGGTTGAAATCCTTGGTGAAGTCAAGACTGATTAAGGTAGGAGCCTGGGTGATAGCCTGCTTGATCTCTTCAAAGCTATCCCTTATTTGCATTGTCCACATGAAATTCTCATCCTTTTTTAGCATAGAGGTCAATGGCTTGACTACCTCTATAAAATTTAGAATAAATCTCTGGATGAAATTTATTTTTCCAAAGAATCTCTGCATGCCCTTATTGTGTTTAGGCAAGGATAGCTCTAGGATGGAGTGAACTCTCTCTAGATCAATGGTCAAGCCTTCCTTGGAAATAATGTGGCCAAGGAGTTTACCCTCATGGACAATGAACATGCATTTCTTTGAGTTGAGAGAGGTACCAAACTCTCTACACCTCTCAAATATTTGTCTAAGGTGTTTCATGTGTTGGCCTACCTCTTTAGAGAATATTGTCACGTCATCAAGATACACTAGCACATTGTTATTTATCAGGCCTCGAAAGGCCATGTCCATGGCTTGCCAAAAGGTGGCACCAGCATTGGATAGTCTAAATGGCATTTTCTTATAAGCAAACATCCCCCATTTGGTAGTGAAGGTTGTCTTGTACTAGTCACAGTCTTGCACCAAAATTTGATTATATCTTGAATACCCATCCAGGAGGGAGAAATGCTCGCTGCCTATCACCATTTAAAGTATTTGTTCCATGCTTGGGAGAGGATAATGGTCTTTCAAAGAGACTCTATTGAGGTCTCTAAAATCTACACATAATCTGATCTCCCCATTCTTTTTCTAGATAGGAACAAGATTGGCCAGCCAAGAAGAGTGTTTGATTAGAAATATTATCCTAGACTCAATCAACTTGGTGAGTTCCTTTTTCATGAGAGGTTCAATCTTTGGGTTGATAGGCCTTTGCTTCTACTTGATCATCTTGGCACCTTCTTCCAGTTTAATGGTATGTTGGGCCAAACTTGGGTTGAACCCTTCAAATAACTATACTCCCAAGCAAAGACATCAGCAAACTCTTGGCACAACAAGGTGAAGGCCTACCTTTCATGGTCTGTGCACACTTTCCCAAGTGTAAGCAACTTATCTTTGAATATTTCAACCTTCTCATAGTTCTCCTCCTTAGTTGTGATGCTTGCCTTATCACTTTTCAATTGGTCATCTTCATTAAAGATACTCTTAAGAGTCACCAAGCCTTTGGGAAGTTTATTGTTCTTTAGCTGAACAATTTGGCTGCCATACTATTGCTATAACTTAGCTTGGTTTTTAGCAAAAAAATTAGCTTCTTCTTGCAAGAAGAGTGCTATTTTTTTGTTGTTGTCAAACACCTACCAGTTAGTGATGTTGTCAAGAATAGAGGGCCGGATTACTACCTTCAAGTGGCGTGAACTACGGTCTTAGCCTATTTCCCTAGGGATATCAAACTGGGCACCAACTATTGCCAACCTATCCACTTGCTTGTTATGTTCTCTAAGAATGGAGGTAACATTAAAAGCAAGGAAATTCTCCACTAAGTCCCATACCCTATGTTTATAGGACTTAAGCAAAGAATTCTTTGTCATATTTTGGCTCCTTACTTGATTCACAATTAGCTCACTATCACCAGAAACTTGCAGCTCTTTGATTCCTCTTTCCTCACCCACTCCAAACCATGGATGGGGGATTCATACTCCGTAATATTGCTCATGCAAGAAAACTAAAACTTGAAAGCCGAAAATTATTTCTCCTTTGAAGGATAAACTAGCACCACTCCACCACTAGCTCCCAACTAACTTCTTGAGCCATCAAAGAATAGTTGCCATAAACCTGAGCTTTTTTGGCTTGCTTTCATCAGATTCGGTATAAAATTACCCTCTCCATGCATGTAATAAATTCCAAGGCCTACATCTTCTATGAATTTTTAAGGATCATGCTCAAAGTTTTCACTTCCCCATTTGTCTAAGAGCAGGTCAACAACTCCTTCAAGGGTAGAGGATGGAGATTGATCTACTGGGAATTCTTCCTAGTCAATAATGGCATAGCTGACATTTGCCACCTTGAGTGAGTATGGTTCTAGATGATCTCTATGGAGTGGCTCTAATTCAATCTTAACCTTAGTCCCATACTTGGTTCTAAAAACCAGATAAGACTAGTTTGCTGCTAGGTAGCCACCTATCTTAGATGTAAAATCCCTAGATAAGCAAATAGAAAAATTAGGAGGGACATCCACCACTACAACATCATAGGGAACTAAGAAGGTCAAGAAATCATGTAGCATCAAGCTCAAACCTTTCACCACCCCAAGAATCTTTGCTAGTGTTCTATCCAGCTGCATGATTCCCTTAGTCATTTCTTCATATTTTAGCCCCAGCTTATCAGCTATGCATTTGGGCATTACTGAGGTGCTTGGTCCACTATCAATGATGCAATTATGCACCAAGAAATCTCCTATGACCAAGGATAAATAAAAAGGGGTAACCTTTTCCTCTTTCTTAACTTGGCCTGATGTGGAAGGCTGCCCATTCATCATCAGAATGTTATCAACTTTTATTGGGATAGCTTGTTCATTCAGCTCATGCAATTCTTTTTGTAGCATGTCCTTTTGTCTTGGTATTGATAATGAATCCCACAAGGATATGTTCATTTTCAGCTTCTTCATTTGGTCTACCACATTGACTTGAGGGTTGCCTTCTTTCAAATTTTCTTTGGGATTACTTACAGCCTGAGGCACAGGCTAAAGAGCTAAAGGTGCAACTAAAAGTATGAAGTTTGGAACCTTTTGGTTTACATGTGATGAAGAAGATGGTGCTGACATTTGAGCAGCTACTTGAGACTCTTCCATTACTCTCTTTTTGGACCTTGTGTTGGTTGTGACATAGTTTCCCTGATTGTCTGCACTACCCACGTAATTGACTGCATAGAACTCACCTTCCAGATGATTCATGAGAGTAGAATCAGGCTGAGTCTGACTATTGCCTATGCCAGGTTGCACTGAATCTTGAAATCTTGGGAATTGGGTGGCTACCTGATTGTCTTTTGCATTTGTGTAGTGACTTGGCATTTCATTTATATAAATAGCATGATCTTGAATATATCCCATGGTTGAGTAACTAGGCTATTCTTATACCAGATTGTTTTAAGTAGGTGTTAGAGCCTTGGATGATGAAGGGGCACCTAGATTATAGCCTTGAAAAGGTCTGGCCTATGCAAATTGACCCTTCCCTTGGTTGTAATTCTAGAAAGGGGGTCTATTTGCTTGCCTATACTACTGATATCCTTAATTTGGTCAATTACCTTGAGCTTGTTACCTTTTAAGAGCCACTAGTTCATTTGTTACACTTTATAATAGGCTTTTGACTTCATGAAGGTCATTAGATGAAGTAGCAACTGGCTTCTCTATGCCAGGTAGAAGAGCCAAGGTGGGTGCAGTAATTTGGATTGGAGGTAGAAATTTAGGGAAGAGTGGCATATGAGGCCTAGGGGCTATTTTTCTAGCCTACACCAGGAAATTCTCAGCCACCATAGCTATGTCATAGGCGATAGGTAGCACATGTCATCCCATGGACTGTATCATAATAGCAATGTCATTATTTAATGCTTTCAAATAATAGAGGAAAATATAGCTTAGAGTCAACCTTACTAAAATGGGGATTCTATCCCATGTCTTCTAAAATTGAGTGTTGAAATCTTGCATGAATTCATGTGGAGCTCTTTTCATAGTGGTCAACTACTTGGCAAGTGAAAGGTGTTCGCTCTTCTCCCTAAATTTGTTCATTAAGAGGGTTCCCAATTCATTCTAGGAATTGACTGAATTCATGGGAAAAGTCCCATACCAGTCTAAAACCTTGCCCTTAAAAGACAATGCCAGCAATCTGATCGCAATGTTTTCCTCAGTGACATTGTGAATATTGTAGAGGTTAGCAATATTTTTGATGTGTTTGATAGAATTAATGGGCCTTCTCCATTAAAGGGAGGCACACTTTTAAGGACTGCTCCTGAAATTAGGTCATAATGCAGGAGATTTAAAGGACTCTGACCATGAAAGGCCACAAAAGGTAAAGCCATGGCTATGGCAAGATTCAACTAGGGCCTTCTTGCATGGTTGTATCTTATAGCAGGTCTGGGAAGGTGATTTACTAAATAAGTATGAGTTTTTTCAAACCTCAGTCACTTTGCTAAGTTTATGGGCAATTCCATGAATTTGAAAGGGACACCCTTAGCAGTAGAATGTGTGTTGATTTTAGGCATAAGTCAGACTGGTCTTTAACCAGAGAGACTGATGTTCCCTAGTGGAGTCACCAAATGCTAAAAATGGTTTATTTTGTTGTAATAGGACCAACATCAATCCTAGAACTTTGTTGAGTGTTAAAACTTGGTCCCACTAGGTGTGCCAAAAACTATTGACACAGTGGATTGCACCCTTGATAGGAGGCTAAGCTCTTGTCTTCCATGCATCATAATGGAAACTCCTCTCTTGCCTGTGGGTCAGGAAAAACTAAGAGGAGAGTCTCTAGATAAGGGCTAGCTCCCTTTGATGCATCTGAGTTATTCCAATAAGTTGTTAATACATATATATAATGGGAGGTGAAAAGAGAGAAGGATTACTGAAAAATAGAACCTAACCTAAGAGGGTGATGCACCAAAAAAATTTGATCTACTCATACTCACACTCTAAACTATAAGAACACATACATACACTTTAACTGGTAAAAGGACTAGGCTACAGGGAGCTTGACAAGGAGGCTTTAATGGAAACACACAAAAAAGGAACTTACCATAGGCATTGTAGGAAAAGCACACTATCTAGTAACCTCCTTCTGCCTCTGCACTCTAGATATAGCTCTTCTTGTCACCTACAGGGATGGTGCTTTATATATACTAGGTGTATTGGTATCAAGCCTGTGAAAGCATTAAGAAAGAAATGACTAAACACAATTTTAACACTCAGACACACTCAGAGATATATCCAACTAGAATAGAGGTAAAAAATGCATATTTTATTGATTTCAGGTGAAAATTAGCAGGGCTTCGCCTTACAACATGAGAGAGATCTTTCTCAAAATGAGAATTTTTCAATATATAAAGGAAGAAAGAGCCCTTTTGGTGTCCTTTTACAAATGGCCCATGTGCATTCTGAGCATTGGGAAGAGGAAGCCGCTTGATAGATAAAGTTATGTCAGCTTCTATTTTAATTTTAGGCATTTAAGATATATTAAACATCATATGTAAAATTATGGGCCACGCCATTTGTCTGAAAACAAGACCGCTCCTTTAAGGCATTCATGTAATTTGTCTACTCATCAATGCAAAGTGAAGAAAAATGGGTCATGCCATTCACTATTCATGCCTCTTGATGACCAATTGGTAGATACTATGTCAACCACTGGAGTAACTCATTGAGTCGACACCTTCTTTTACCACTTGGACCATTTTGTTTGTTTCTCACTTGGCTCTTTTGCCTCTTCCTAGCTTTGTCTTTTCTGGCTCCTTCATCCTTTGAGGGCTATCTTCTACTAATTCTTTGGCTCTTTGGGCTCCCTCTTAGATGATTTCTTCCTTCTAGCTTTAAGCCTTTGAATTCCTTCAGGTTCGTGCTTTTTATTTAAAGATCAATGGCTATTTCATTGCCATAAAGTTGACGTTCATGCACCCATTGCCATTTGGTCGATTCCTTCAGCCTTTTTTTTAATCCCTTTACAAGTGTTCCCTACCCTCTGCAAGGGTACTTGTCCTTCAGGCTTTGGGAGACTCCCTTGAATCTTCTGATTGAACCAACAATTGGTTCATTGGTTCAATAGTTCAATGGTTCAATATTGTGTTCTGCTCATTCATTTGACTGCTTGAACCAACCACTTTGAACTAACTAATTGAACCCTTTAATTGAATTAACTGAGTAAACCAAGCACTTGAACCAATAATGGTTCAATAGTTGAACAGTTCAATATTTCCAAGTTAAAAGTGATTGAACCAAGCGATTGAACCAACTGCTTAAACCAATTGCTTGAACCAACAATGGTTCAACAGTTTAATGGTTCAATATTTCTAAGTTCAAAGTGATTGAACCAAGTCATTAAACCAAGTCGTTGAAGCAAGCCGTTGAACCAAGCCTTTGAACCAAGCCGATGAACCAAGCCAATGAACCAAGCCAATGAATAAAGCTGATGAACCAAGTTGATGAACCAAGCCGATGAACCAAGCCTTTGAACCAACAACGGTTCAAAGTTCAAGTTTAAAGTTCTTGGAAATCTCATGGCATTAGACCTCAATGTCGAACCATTGAACTGGTTCCTCCTTTTGCTGAAAGACTTGTGCAAAAAATCAAATTTAAAAATGGCTCAAAATAGCAAGGGAAGGAGACTAATTTTGACCTACAGGGCCAAAATGGTTAACATAACCTTTAATATTCAATTTGCATCAATTAATCAATGTATACTTCATTGCTAACATCTAACTTGACAAGACATTATATATGTTTGAATTTACACATGAGATTACATCACAATTTTTTTCTCAATTTTATATGATGATGTCATGCTCCTACATGTTATCATCATTACTCAAATTTACATCTTTTATAACATCCTGCATAACTTTTTATTTTAAGTTAGGTTATTTCCCCACAACTCACCTTAAAAGAAGGGGTATACATAGTGGCTTAGAGACTGAACTCTTATAGTATATTACAAAAATAAAAAAAATTAAGCTTTAAAATTTTGATCATAGTGCATACTCATAAATCACCCCTAAAAATCAATTTTAAAAAATAATATTGCATCTAGATAAGGGTGTAGGCTAGCCATGTCCAAAATAACATGTTATCTTAGAATATGGAAAAAAGTCATTTTCATAAATTCTTAGAATCACAATCAATGTAGAGTAGTTTCTAACATGTACCCAATCACACTTTTTTTTTTAAAATTAGGTTTTTATCTATTTGCTTAGTTTTGGGGCATCATGTGTAGCATGTGTTCTATATTTGCACATATTTTTGCTTATAAAATCACCTAAAATTTCTCAATTATAGAATATATACACCCAAATATTAGATTAGGGGTATGTTGCATCACACGACTACTTCATTTCTTAATTTTACACCATTTTCAAAAACAGAATGATAATCCATGTCATTCTCCATGATGTATACACTAGACTCATATCATGATATTTTTTGAACCATTTTTTACATAAGTTTTACACTAGAAATTAACCTTATTCAATTTATAGTAGTTGGTTCACCTTTTTACACCAAAAAAATCCATGGGAATTAATACATGGATTCCAATATACTTCACCACTTTGGGTATATAATGATGTATTCAAGCACAGTTTCAGTTCTTAAACACACTCACCTATCAATGAGGATTGGGGCATGCACACTCCAATCTAAGTTATTCAATGAAGAATAAATATATAGGGATATTATCCTCTCCAATCACCAATTTTGATCCAAAAAACACAATGTTTCATGTTGTAGATGACATGTATGGATTATATAGCACCTCAATCTTATATACTTAGAAAACTCAAACCTTGGTTGTTCCTCTTAGTTATGGACCTTTCCCACTTTTATAAGTCTCACATCTACTCTATCTTATGCCCCTTGACCTATCTCTTGGTATAACTAGTCTTATGTTGATAACCCAAACCTTCTATCTTCCCTATTATGATTTAAAATGATGTATCTTACAGCTTTATAAGTTTTAAGTTTACACATACTTTCTTATTCCCTGAAAACTGCATCTTAGACAAACACCTACATCAACATAGGTGTCTTGATCTAACACAAGTATCCAGTCCTCTAAAGTCATCCAATTTTCAATGAAACATATCCTAATGGTTGGCCTAAGTGATTTGATGTGTGTTACTTATCCAAAGGGATTGATATAAATAAAATATCAACCCTCGTTCATTCATAACCTACAAGACGTATCACTAACCAAGGCAACTTATCAAAGCATTCAATCAAGCACTCGATAAATCAAAACTTCCTTATTTTATCCTATTTTCATATCATTCATGGGGACAACACATACATAGGTCAAAAGAATTGAAAGAGGGGATTAAGAGCCTAATTTTACAAGTTACAAGCTAGGTCACTATTGTACTTACTTTTCACCTATTGCATGATTCACACACAACCAAACACATAGGGGAGAACTACATCAACCTTAGATTTGGATTGTTAGATATGTAGGCAAAACTCATTGATAGAGGGTATTTGGGGTCAATTCAACACCCTATACCCACTAACCCATTTTTCCCCAAGGTCACTATGAAGATAAAGAACTAGGGTTTTGCAATTTCATGGGGAGCAATAGTCCATGACCTAGATCTAAATGCATTATAGAAAAGGCAAAGAAAAACATATAAGCATCTAAGTGGTCACATCTTTTTCTAGTAGGTAGTCCATATATGACACCTACGTCATGTTTAGATAGTAATGCCAGTACAATCATCTTAAGTTGATGTTAGTGTGTGAGGCTCCAAAAGTACCAAATTCAAAATCTAATGACTATTTTATAATCATCTTCTAGTCTACTTATTACTTATTCTATATTTAGAAGTGCATTAGCATTAGAACCAACTATGTATTTTACTTTTTTATCATTTCCATATCTATCATATTTTTACTTACTATTTTTAGCCTATCTTAGTTTAACAAATTCAACATATGTTTTATTTGAGTTTAGCATCTAATTAGGCTACTTTAGAGATAGTTTATCACCATTATACCTTAGTCTATCTCTATCCCCTTTAGCCCTAGATACCCCAAATATAAATCATTTTAGGGTTAAACATTTGGTAAACTCAATCTTTGAACTTCAAACCTTAGGAATATTAGGGTTTTCTTATTTTTATTGATTACTATAATTTATTGAAAATATTAAATTTTTCATTTATAAAAATAATATAAAATGTTAATGCAAAACCCCAATTTCAAATGGAAGATAAATAAGTATTGATTACTCATCTTAATAATAACAAGACCTTAATGGATACATTTTTATATGTTACAAGAGATGAAATAAGTAAACATGATAAAACTAAGGCTTCCTCACCTAGTTATGGTGAATCCTTAGAAGCTACTACAACTGATTCCATACCTATCAATCCACCTACATATAGTGGAGACATAGATTATGTCTTCCAACATTTATGTCTTGAAACTACTATTAATACATCTACCATGGGGCTAATAAATGTTTTAACTCAAATACTAGTTTTTATGCCTATTCCAACAATGATTACTCCAATTTGGTGATTACTCAGCTTGTTAAGCTAGATCCCAGTGGATCCACAATTCAAATACTCCTTAAAGTTATGAATACCTTGGAGGATAATGTTACAAACATTTTAAAAAATATTGAAAATATCTTCATGCTATTAATTCACAAGAAGTGTTGCATAACCCTCTTGCACTTGATATATCTTGGCACCCTTTGCCAACTAGTTTTATTGCACCTATTTTGCAATTTATGATGGCAAGGGTGATCCTAAATATCATCTTTAATCCTTCTATGTGGCATGCCTTGACTATGCCTCCAATGATAAAATTTTGACCAAATTATTCCTAAGAAGCTTCAAGGACTATGTTTTGAGGTGGTTTTATGATTTACCTCTCCAATCCATAAAATCATTCAAACCTATTACATATAAGTTTTTGGCACAATTTTCCATTAATATTATTGAAAAGGTTTCCTATGCTCAAATTTCCAAAATAAAACAAAGAACAAATGGACCTATCAAATAATATGCCTTGAGATATAAGATAATGTTGGATAAAATGACCAATCTTATGGTAGATAAGGAGTTTCAAGACATATTCAAGCAAATTTTTTTTGCTCCATTATATGAGTCCATTATTTTCAATAAGCTAAAATATTGTGATGACTTATGCCATGTTTTATGGGACCTTGAAATGGATCTTATTTCATTGAATAAGCTCAAGTATGTAGAAAACTCACCATTTTCATTTACATATAATGTCAATTTTATAATCAAACCAAGTTATAAAGTAAAACCTCCTGAGCCTAAAAAGGAAACAACCAACATAATTAAAATAGTTTCATAGTAGCCTAATCGATTTATCTTATTTAATAAACCAAAGAGATAATTTGCATGCTTACCTAAGTCTAACACTTCATTACTCCCATGGTTAATAGAGTGTCATCTTATATCTCTCCCTAATCCTATATAGGTTGATATAAATAAACCTCTACCCAAAGGATATGATGTAAATGCTTATTATGATTGTCATCAAGGACTAGGGCATTCTATGAACAAATTATTTACCATGAAGAATAAGATCCAAGACTTTATTGATGACCAAAATATTACATTTGATGATCCTCCCAAAGAATCAATTTCATAATCTATTGATCACCAAAAACAAAAAATATTGAACAATCCTTTGCAAGACCATTCTAAGAAGGAACCAAAAGCATAAATGGCATATACATTTTCCTCCACATTATGGGCACCTATTTTATGGGATTATTGGTACTTATACATGAATATACCTCCTATGGTTCAAATACCTTTTATTACTTTCGATAATACTAATATCAAGGATGATGAATCTATTCTTCATTCTTTATTCATTTGAGCATTCCTTTATCACAGCCTATACACAATGTTATGATTGAGAATGGTTCAATTGATAAATTTTACACTATGACATTATTTAGACACTTGGGTTATACTCATAATTATTTTCATCCTTCTAATAGATCAATTAGATCAATCGATGGGACCTCCCAGAAGGTCCTTAGCGAGATTATCTTACCTTTACAGTCAGTCCTGGACATGTTGGTAATACATTTTCAATAATAAATTTCATGGGAATATTGGATATGTTATTATGAATACCTTATATCCATACACTTTTATCAATACCTTCTACAGTGCATGGGTTGTTAAATACATTTATGCCAATTAGGTAATTACAATTTTCAAAATTCTATACAAGCATCCTCTTGAATAATAAAAACTTATACTTAGGTAGTTAACTATTAAATATAATAAGCCTAATTCATTGTAAAATGGTAAGCAATAGTAAATCCCTAAGCTTCTATTAATTGAAAGACCATTACATCAGAGACATACAGTGTATTCCATAGAATCCTCATCTATTACGCACCATGTTTAGATATTCCTATTTATGCTATTATAAATAAAACACATAGCACTCAATGATGGATTCCAAAAACCCATATTCCTATTACTCCTAATATTTTTCCATGACATAAAATTCATATTATACATTTGTAGATCATCACAAATACTATAGTGATAGATATTGCACCTATACATGTTCCTTGGTAATACCACAAATTCTTTGCACTAGGTTTTGATTGGGGAGATACCTATGACCATCCTTCAGATGTGATCATAGGATGATCTTTCCTCTTCATAATATTTCAAAAATACCCAAAAAATTAAAAAAACTTCAAAACTTTAAAAACATTTTTGACACATATGTACTCTATTGGCTTCCTTGGCATGTATGTGTTAGTTATATGTTAATGGATGGCATATCAATTACTCTTACATAAACATGTGTATCATGATTCTAATTTATTGTGATAAGTAATACTAAGATACATAATATATTCTTATTTCAAATGTTGGGCCTTTCCCCTACTCATGTCTTATGGACATTAGGGGCATCCACCTCTATGACTATGATACTTCCAAGTTATATCATTATATGGTCCTTATACATTATCATGTTTTGAGATAATAAATGTACTTACGTATGGACTTATCCAAGATTATATCTTTCACATGGTACTTGATATGCTATGCACTTGACTTTTTTTCTAACACATTTGACCCATAGGCTACTAAGACATGTTTATGTTGGTTGTTTATATTTTCCTTTATGCACTTCCTTGAGTGTCTTTACTTGCTATTGTCTTGCTTGTTCAAACGTTTGAATATGTTCCCTTGTTTGTGGCCCCAATGCATTTTATTGATTTTTTTAACATTTTAATATATCATTATTTATTGTATAGACATCTGAATATGTCATCCTTGCTCTTGTGGACATTTTACAAAGTTATGTTATTTTGATTGTGAAACATTTAGACATGCCCCTTGTTTATCGTCTCCTTGAACCATTGCCTTTTTAATTTATTTTGAGTGTTTTTGTGTGTATGCTTGATTTTTTGGTTGAACTTGTATTGTTACTATCTAGACATTATCATAATCATTATTATGTATCTCAGGCATTCATGTGATCACATTTTTCTATGTTATTCAATGCCACATTTACTTAAAATTTTTATTTTATATGTTACATGGTTACATTCACAAATTATACATTTTTTATCCTTTTAAGGTGAGGTAACTAATCATTTATATTCTTACCTCACTTAAAATGGGGCATATTAGTGGGGGCATTCTTTGGAAGCATGTTATTCACACTTATTCAGTATTTGACACAATTTTCATATTCATTGGGGACATGCTTTGGAAGCATGTTATCCACACTTATTCAATATTTGGCACTTATATCATTTTTTTAGATTTATTAAGGGCATACCACATAGGCATTACTTTCATGTATTCATAGTTTTCAGATTTAGTGGGGGCATGCTTTGGAATCATTTCTCCACACTTAATTGATATTCAACACACCTAGATTCAATGGGGGCATGTTTTGGAAACATTTCCTCCACATTGGCATTTATTTCATTTTTCAAATGTCTCCATATATAGTGGGGACATGCTTTGAAAGCATGTTCTTTACACTTACACAGTTTCTAAATTATCCAAAACATAAAGTTATATGATTCATATTCACACTTATAAAAATTGTATACATTGATACCATTATTATATATAGATTCATATTAAAACATATCTAAGGTACATATGTTATGAAATGTGAACCTAATATTAAAAAATTTAAATTAGTTTCAAATTTCAAAACACTCTTTAGGACTATCATCACCCACTAGGATGGATTTTTACTTACTGTCTTGAGCTAATATATTAAGTAGTTGGTTCACTTTTGGTATGGTTGAGGTGATTGAATCACTCAATCTTGCTATTTTCTAGGTTGGAATTTATTGTATCATCTAGCCTCACCAAGTTATAAATATCATTAGGTTGCATAGTTGAGCTAATCTTAGTGGTCAGGTAGCAACTCACTTTTTCTCCAAGGTTGGTGGCATGTGCCTTCCAATATCTCTTTATCTCTATATCCTTAGATATATGCACTTTCCATATATATATATATATATATATATATATATATATATATATATATATATATATATATATATATATATATATATATTAATTTTAAATCCTTACAATGATACATCTTTCAAATTAGCTTGCCCATAGGCAAGGTGGTTACATCGATATATGGGTGTACTCTAAAACCTTACTCTTTTAATTTAAATATTTTCAATTCTAGATTATATGCACTGATTATGTATTGTAACGTGCTCTTAATTACTAGTTAATCACTAGAAAAGCACTCATTTTGGACTCAAGCAAAGGTAAGGTGTGTTATACACACCCAAGTATATATTTATTCTCCTTTAAACCAAAAAATTTATTACTAGATTAAGGGGGGAATATAGATGATATTTATGGATTATATAGTACCTTAGTCTTATACACTTGATAAACTCAGACCTTGGTTATTCCTCTCAGTTATATACCTTTCCTAGTTTTCAAAGTCTCACATCTAGTCTATCTTATGTCCCTTGGCCTATCTCTTGGTTTGACCAATATTATGTTGCTAACCCAAACCTTCTATATTTCTCATAATGCTTAAAACCTACTTATCTTACACCTCTATAAGTTCTAAGTCTATACCTACTTTATTGTTTCCTAGATACTAGCATCTTGAATAAACACTTGCATCGATGTAGGTGTCATGATCTTATGTAAGTATCCAGTGCCCTGAATTCATCCAATCTTCAAATGAAATGTATCCTAATGATCAGCCCAAGTGATTTAATGTGAGATAATTCTCCAAAGGGATTGATATAAATATAATATGAACCCTCATTCATTCCTAACCTAAAATACCTAGCATAGACTAAGGAAACTTATCAAATAATTCAATCAAACACTCGATAAATCAAAGCTTCCCTATTCTCAAATTAGTCATATGGACAACAAATACACAATTATAAATTATTGAAGGAGAAGTGCAAGATCTCAATTTTCTAAGTAACAAGTTAGGTCACTATTATACTTATTTTTCACATATTGCATGATTCACACATAATCCAACACATAAGGAAGAACTATATCAATCTCAAGCCATATTTGGAGTATTATATATGTAGGAAACACTCATTTCTATAGGATATTTGGGGTTAGTTAGACACCCTATGCCCACTAACCCATTTTTCCCTAAGGTCACTATGAAGATGAAGAATTAGGGTTTTGAAATTTAATGAAGAGTAATAGTCCATGACCTAGATCTGAATGCGTCAAAGCAAATGAAAATAAAAACCTATAAGCATCTAGGTGGTCACATATTTTTCTATTATGTATTCCATACATGACACCTATGTCAAGTTTAGACAGTAAAGTCGGTATAATCATCTTAGGTTGATGATAGTGTCTGAGGCTCAAGAAGCACCCTATGTAGAATATAATGACTATTTTAAAATAATATTCTAGTATACTTCCTACTTGTTTCATATTTAGAACTACATTAGCATCAAAACTAGCTAAGTACATTACTTTTTTGTCATTTACATATCTAGCATAGTTTTACTTAATATGTTTAGCCTATCTCACTTTAATAAAATATATGTTATATCTAAGTTTAGCATCTAATTGGCCTAATTTATAGATATTTTATCACCCTTGTACCTTAGGCTATCTATGTCCCCTTTAACCCTAGATACCCCAATCTGAATCATTTTAGGGTTAAACACACGTACCCTATCAGGTGTATTTTTTCCTTATTATTTATATCTATAAGTTTATTGTTTTTAATTTTTAATTTTTTACTTAATTAAGAATTTATATTATACATGTAGCATTAAAACATCTACATGAATCATGGTTTAAAGTTGTGTCATGAATTAAATATTATTCTTAAGAATTAAGTTTGAATACGCACCATTCCTTTTACTATAGTAATTTTGATTTATTACATTACTAAAATAAAATAGGGGAAATGTAGATACATAAATTAATATTTAAGTTGAAATAGTGTACTTGTGACCACTCTATATATGTGTTTAGCTCATGCCTCATTCTATGGTATTTTCACCACTATGCCTTCTGTAATATCCCCAAATTAAGACCAAAGACCAAAGTAGAATATTTTACACAAACTCAAACAAATCTAAAATAAACACTAAAAATTATAGCCCTTTAACCCTTCAAAAAATATGTAGTTCTAAAAAATCATTTACCAACTTTTATTCTTTTCAAATATGCTCTTAATAATCAGTTATTTTACCTCAAACAATTGAAACTTAGAAAATTCATGACTTTTGAAATACTTGGAATTTTAACATTAATGAGGACTCAAAATGATCACAAAAATAAAAGATATCAAATAAAAATAGTTTTAGAATTTTCCACCCATGAGAGGTCCCCCAAATGATATCTCAAAGTTCTGAAAACCCTGGTTTTTTACCCAAAATTATGTCAATAATTTTTTGAATATTAATTCCTTGATTTAAACCCTCAATAATGAATCCCAATCCTTCAAACCAATTATCCCTTCTTGGGAAAAATATATAAATAATTTTAAATGCTTTTGAATCATAAATCATCCTAAGAAACATGCAATCTTACCTTCAAATCATTTCTCCCCTATAGGAAAAATATATAAAAATTACCTTCACCCTAGGAGAGGGATTTCCCTAATAATAAGGTCCTCGACAAATGATTCCAATCTCCAAGTCAAATCACCCTAAGAGGAAAATCAGTAACTTCCCTCATAAGCAAATCACCACTCTTCAATGATCTCACAAACCCTTCAAGTGATTTGCCCAAGCTCTCTAAGAAAATAATCCACCTTGAATTTGTAATTATTATATGAAATATTCAAATAAATATGCAAAGGATGTAGTATAATTTCTAATCAAAATTTGGTGTTGATAGACACCATTTATAGAATAACTAGTAGAACTTGAAGGTTAACATTATTCAAGCATCTACCTTCAAAAACCAAGCTTGACATACTTGATTATCAAATCCAAATATCCAAAAACATATATTCTTCAATTCAATCCTCATTCTACTTACATAACCTCCCAAAAGTGTAGCACTCCAAAATAGAAAGAGAGGGTTAATTTAAAAATCAACTTAAGTCTTATAAGCCAAGACCCAAAACTCCCCCACTTAAATGAAATATACATAAAGTACTTTTTCTCAAAACATAACTCAAAATTAGAAATATAAAGTACCTTTTTTATTAGTAACTCTTCACAAGTAGTCCACCATGTCTCATAACCTTCTTCTACCCTTATCCATCAAAAAAAATAATGGGATAAGGCTCCCACCAAGATCTCAATCAATAAAATGGGGACATTATTGTCCTTCATTCCCAAAATTGCTTGCCTTCAAGTAATTTCAAATTCAAGGGGGTGTCCCAACATACCTTTATGATACAATGTCCACCTATGTTTGTTTCCCAAGGAGGGAAACCTCAATCTGACATATGTCATTGTTGTTCTTGTATTTCAAATGTTTCCCATAAGTGTGATAAGTGTTATGGCATCCTCTAGTGAACTCTATATCATCCCTTAGGTTCAACTCCTACCCAATCAAAAGGCTATCCCATGTGTATTCTACTATAAAAAATTCATTATTATTATTATTATTATTATTATTATTATTATTATTATTATTATTATTATTATGTATAACATGTCCAAGATCTCCCAAAACATAACCATCAAGGGCTATAGACCTCCCATTTGAAGATATAATTAATGAACTCTTTAACAATGAATAATATATTTCATAAACAAAATTATACCTATTATGGGATGGGTTTTATTGGTGATGAAAAACCTTGCCATTTCTCCAATTGGTCAACTTATTCATTACCATGTTAAATTTGGGAAGATCTTCACCCACACATCTCCCATAGATACCAAGTTTCCCCTACAAAGTGTTCCATTTGACCAAGACTCATCAAAATAAATGTAATCAAAAATTAATACATTACTAACCCATATGAAAAATTCCATTTACACTCTATTCTTGGCTTTCACATTATGGTGTCCACTCTCCAACAAACCTTGAGTGGCTCCTACATGCCATGGAAGACCCTTCCAAGTTATATAAAGAAGATTGACAACAAATTTCATTGGACACATACCTTGGAAAAGAATAACATATAGATGCAACCTCCCTTGAACATGTCTCATCATGTGTGCCAAGTAGCCTCTTGTTGACCTTCCTATATCAAAACCTTCATGCATATGAGGAATAACATATGAAACAAACAAAATTTCTATTTCACATCAAAGGTAGTATTTTACCTTCCTTATACCTTCCCATTCTTTATCATGCAATAAGTGTAACCAATCACAAGCATTTCCATAACTTGTTAAGGGTCTTAATAAGTCAAAAAAAATAGAATTCATGACCTTATGATACTGTTGTGTTTGCATCATCACCACAAAATTTTTTGAGTGGAAAAATTCAAATTTGGTTTCTGTATAACTCCTTACTTTGGCCTATAACATGGTCCAAATTTTAACTTTGTTGACTCCAATAAGGGGCTGGGATACCCTATACTTAAATTTGTATACCCTTTCCTTGGTTTTAGTATGTCAACAAAAGTATATTGTATGATGGTAATGGGTAGTGAATTTGAGCACACAAATTTATAACTTACTGAGTGAGTATGAGACAAAATTTTCTTCAAAAACTCACCTTTCTCTCTGTTGTTCATAATTTGGATCTTTTCCCCATCCAAGAGGCATCTTAATCTCATATCCATACTATCAAAGTTACCCTTACAACTCCATATGGGGTGTTGTCCAAAGCAATCTAGGGGTTGTTCATGCAACCATGATTTCATATTCTCCTTCCCAATCACTATGCAAAAAAATTTAGAATTGAAAACACATGTCAAAGCCATGGTTGGGTGGTTTCTACTATGCCCCAATGATTTCTCATGCATGAAAATCATAGCACCCTTTGCATTCATCATAGCCATTTCAATTGGTTCCCTTAGTGATATTACATAATGAAAAAACACATTAGTAAAAACCAAGGTGTTTAGTAACACCATTTTGATTATCTTATCAATATCTATGATCACAAAGAGTATCCCTTCTTGATGCCTTAAATCTTCTTTACAACTGCCCCTCATTCAAAATTTAAAGGATATGTTCATGTTGTTCTTTTCATGGATACAGAAACTTCCTTTTCCCTTCCTTCTTTCCCTTATAGTGGATGTAAATTCACTTATACATCCTTAAACCACCTTAATTATGTTGGAGTGTGTGAAGCTCACCTCCCTAGAACCCAGGCACAATATGTGAACAAGAAATCATAATGGAAATAATCTATAAATTCCATAAACAATAGTCAAATTATTACCAACAGCCCTTATAATGACCCATTAGTCATGGTACTTATCCCCTATTACTAGTCCCATATAACCAAGTCATTCTCTTGGTAAATTCCCTTAAAACATCATAGAAGGGAGTTGTATAAGGACTATACCTACCCTATATTTCTTTCCTTTTCCCTCCAATCACAATTATTACATGTATCATATCAAATATATCCAATGAATTGTGATGCTTACCACTTACATGATGTATTTCCATGTCCTTCACTTCATCTTCCTCCTTGGTATGATCCTCATATCCCCCAAACAACTCTTATTTTTTAATTAGTCCCATGGAATCAGTCATAAAGAAAATAAAATCAGAATTGATAACTTTTTTAAAACTCAAAAAAATACTCAAATCCCATACCTCTTGGTGTCAATAATTGTGAACTAGGGTCAAGGAGTCCCCATGCCTCATATTACAAACCATAACCTCTATTTGGTCAAATTTTCTTGCATGCTTCCTTGGAGTGATGAAAAAAAATTTATCCTTTGGTGAAGTGGAATTAGTAGAGACATCTCCAACCCTTGTATCTTCTAAATTTCTGATATTGCTTTCAATCACATGATTCTTTGTATGGTTGTTCCAAAAATTAGTCAACAGATATTCAAAGGTTGGTGAAATATTTTCAAACTTGAATCCTTTGTCAAAAATAAGTGATGCCTTACTTGTTTCAACTTTATCCTTCTTGAGCTCAATCTCCTTATTTTCATCCTTTGTGGCTTCATTGTCATGCATATAATCATTCAAAAAAAAAACATATTTCACCAATAAAACATCCTTAACTTGCACTTCCTCTTTTTTTTTTTCATTGAATACTTTATAGGAGGTCTCATGAAGGGATAATGGAGCAGGTAGAGGAAAAGAATGAAGGGATATCCCTTCATTCTTTTCTCTACCTACTCCATTATCAAATATGGATTTAACTCCTCTTCACACTCATTAACAATGTTTCCAAACATTATATGTGTTGCTGGAAATTTTTCCTTTTTCAACCACAAATGTACCAACAAAGTAGACAATAGAGGTTCATAAAAACCATCACTTTCCTTGAGTATCAAACTCGTGATTTTATTTATATGGTTTAAAAAATTCTAGGTAGGATTCATACAAGCTACTGCAAGTAAATGTTGAAACATTTCAACAACAAGATCATCACATTCCAAATCTACCATTAAAACACATGAATTAATATTTGCCATAGCCTCTAGTAATGTGACCCTTCCAAAAAATGAGTCTACCATGTTATCCTCAAGACCTCATAAACTCTCCATAATCAGTTGAAATATTTCCCTCATAATTTCATCACTTTAAGGAACCTTGGGAGTAGTTAGTCTCAAAATCTCATTGATACAACTAGTAACCAAAAAATTAACATCTTCATTTATGTCTCTCAAGAGTTTATGCTAAACCAAATAATTCATTGAGAGCTATACCACCCATAGCATGGATTCATATCATGATTGAATCACCTTGGATAGCATATTTTTTATTTCTTTCAAGGTGTTGATCAGATCTTCCTCTAATTGGCATAAGTTTCGTAGACTTTTACCTACACTATGAAGCCTTTTCCTCTCCATGGCTTCCATGCCCTATTTCTTGTTCTTATTTTCACCCCATATTTTAGCTAATATATAGCTCTAATACCATTTTAATATCCCCAAATTGGGACCAAATACCAAAATAGGGTATTTTTCACAAACTCAAACAAATTTAAAATAAACACTAAAAATTATAGCCCTTTAACCCTTCAAGAAATCTGAAATTCTAAACAATCAATTACCAACTTTTATTATTTTCAAATCTTCTCTTAATAATTAATTATTTTACCTCAAATAATTGAAACTTATCAAATTCATAAATTTTGAAATACTTGGAATTTTAATATAAATGAGGACTCAAAATGATCACAAAAATAGCAGTTATCAAATAAAAATAGGCTCAAAATTTTCCACCCATGGAAGGTCCCCCAAATGATATCTCAAAGTTATGAAAACCCTAGTTTTTCACCCAAAATTATGTAAATATTTTTATGAATATCAAACCCTTGAAATAAACCCTCAACAATGCTCCCAAGCCTTCAAACCAACAATATCATCACATTCCAAATTAGTTGAAATATCTCCTTCATAATTTCATCACTGTAAGGAACCTTGGGAGCAGTTAGTCTCAAAATCTCATTGATATAACTAGTAACCAAAAAATTTACCTCTTCATTTATGTCTCTCAAGAGTTTATGCTAAACCAAATAAGTCATTGAGGGCTATACCACCCATATCATGGATTCATATCATGATTGACTCACCTTAGATAACATATTTTTATTTCTTTCAAGGCATTGATCACATCTTCCTCTGATTGGCATAAGTTCCATAGACGTTTACCTACACTATGAATCCTTTTCCTCTCCATGGCTTCCATGCCCTATTCCTTGTTCTTATTTTTTCCCCATAGTTTAGCTAAGAAATGGCTCTGATACCACTGTAATATCCCCAAATTGGGACAAAATACCAAAAGAGAGGATTTTCCACAAACTCAAACAAATCTAAAATAAACACTAAAAATTATAGCCCTTTAACCCTTCAAGAAATTTGAAATTCTAAACAATCAATTACCAACTTTTATTATTTTCAAATATTCTCTTAATAATTAATTATTTTATCTCAAATAACTGTAACTTATAAAATTCATAACTTTTGAAATACTTGGAATTTTAATATAAATGAGGACTCAAAATGATCACAAAAATAGTAGTTATCAAATAAAAATAGGCTCAAAATTTTCCACCCATGGAAGGTCCCCCAAATGATATCTCGAAGTTATGAAAACCCCAATTTTTCACCCAAAATTATGTAAATACTTTTATGAATATTAAACCCTTGAAATAAACTCTCAACAATTCTCCCAAGCCTTGAAACCAACAAGATCATCACATTCCAAATTATTTGAAATATCTCCCTCATAATTTCATCACTGCAAGGAACCTTGGGAGCAGTTAGTCTCCAAATATCATTGATATAACTAGTAACCAAAAAATTTACCTCTTCATTTATGTCTCTCAAGAGTTTATGTTGAACTAAATAAGTAATTGAGGGATATACCACCCATATCATGGATTCATATCATGATTGACTCACCTTGGATAACATATTTTTTATTTCTTTCAAGGCATTGATCACATCTTCCTCTAATTGGCATAAGTTCCATAGACTTTTACCTGCACTATGAAGCCTTTTCCTCTCCATGGCTTCCATGCCCTATTCCTTGTTCTTATTTTCACCCCATAGTTTAGCTAAGATATGGCTCTGATACAACTTTAATATCCCCAAATTGGGACCAAAGACCAAAATATAGGATTTTCCACAAACTCAAACAAATCTAAAATAAACACTAAAAAGTATAGCCATTTAACCCTTCAAGAAATCTATAATTCTAAACAATCAATTACCAACTTTTATTATTTTTAAATCTGCTCTTAATAATTAATTATTTTACCTCAAATAATTGAAAATTATAAAATTCATAACTTTTGAAATACTTGAAATTTTAATATAAATGGAGACTCAAAACAATCACAAAAATAGTAGTTATCAAATAAAAATAGGCTCAAATTTTTCCACCCATGGAAGGTCCCCCAAATGATATATCGAAGTTATGAAAACCCTATTTTTTCACCCAAAATTATGTAAATACTTTTATGAATATCAAACCCTTGAAATAAACCCTCAACAATGCCTCCCAAGCCTTCAAACCAATTTGCCCTTCTTGGAAAAATATAGAAATAATTTTAAATGTTTCTGAAGCATAAATCAGCCCAAGAAACATGCAATCTTACCTCCAAATCACTTCTCCCCTTTAGGAAAAATATATAAAAATTACCTTCACCGTAAGAGAGGGTTTCCACAAATAATAAGGTCCTCAACAGATGATTCCAAACTCCAAATCAAATCACCTTAGGAGGAAAATCAAAAACTTCACTCATAAGAAAATTGCCACTCTTCAATGATCTCACAAACCCTTCAAGTGATTCACCCAAGATCTCTAAATAAATCATCCACCTTGAAGCTAAAATTAGTAGATTAAATATTAAAAGGATGTAGTACAATTTCTAATTGAAAGCTAGTGTCGATAGACACCGTTTATATAAAAACTAGTAGAGCTTGAAGGGTAATATTATTCAAGAATCTACCTTTAACAACCAAGATTGACATACTTGATTATCAAATCCAAATATCCAAAAACATATATTATTCAATTGAATCCTCCTTCTCCTTAAATAACCTCCTCAAGTGTAGTGCTTTAAAATAGAAAGAAATGGTTATTTTAAAATTCAACTTAAGTCTTATAAGCTAAGACCCAAAATTCCCCCACTTAAGTGAATTATACATAAAGTAATTTTTCTCAAAACATAACTCAAAATTAGAAAGATAAAGTACCTTTTTTATTATTAACTCTTCACAAGTGGTCCACCATGTCCCATAACCTTCATCTACCTTTAGCCATCAAAAAAAATAATGGGCTAAGGGTTCCACCAAGATCTCAATCAAAAAAATGGGGACATTACACCTTCACTTTCCATTTATATGGTCCAGTCATATGAGTAATTAATAATATTAGAATGCCCTTATTTCTCATCCAAAATATATAAAGCTTATCCCATAACTAATCCATAATCTCAAATCAATTTTATTTTCTCCTTATACAAATCCAAATCTTGTTCCTCGATCTTGTCCTCGATCTTGTCTAAACTTATCGGTCACATCTTCCCACCAAATAATGGCTAATTTCTTAAATTCAAACTCGTTTAAGGAGTCATCCTAAACATTTATCAATCTTTGTCTAAATTAATTACCTATTGATCACTATAAAATCATATTTTTAAGTCATTTGGTACATAAAAGGCTAAAACATTGAAAAATACCATAATTCTATTTTCATATTGAGTTAAAATTCCCTTTATCTCCCAATTTTGAATACATACAACCCTGAGTTAAAATACACATCTAAGGTCATAAGTCATGGTTGAAGAACTTAATCACACTAATATTTCATCAATATTTATAATTTTTTAATAATATTTTACACACACCATTGTAGCATGGGAGAACTACATGGAGTTTGATCTCTCTTTGAAGTATTTATATATAGGTATAACTCAATATAGGGGGTGTTGAGTTCTATCATAAATTCAACCACTAACATGTTTTTATATTTTATTTTTTATCTTTCATGGTCAATTAAGTTATAATTCAAGTGAATAATATGGCATATAGCTATTTTAATAATAGATCAAGAGATCATACACAGTCAATAGATTGTATAAATGAATTAAACTTATCATACCATTCACATATCATAAAACCTTACACAATGCTAGTGTTCCCTAATGAAAACATTACACCATACCCTTATCTAATTCCAACATCCTTGTCTCATATCTAAGTGAAACATTGTTCTTTATTCATAGCATCATCATAGAACCATGTAGTCAATTTCATAGTTGCACTTACAGTTATGCATTCTTTTCTTTAGCTAAGTTGTTTCCTTATATAGTTTCCCCTTTTAGTATCTTTCCAAATATAAAAAATTAAAATTAAGTTTGTATCTTGTATTGCATATCTGTAGCATTATAATTTTACATAGAAGTTTCTTTAATTAGGTAATTAATTATATTGACCCAAATTTTGATAAAACACCAATCTATCAAAAGCTCCATATAAGGTCCTTAAAATGCTATTGGAATTCAATATCATATCTCTCCCTCCCATTAAATAGGTTGATGTGAATAAGCCTCTTCTAAAGGCATTTGACTATAATAGCTTTTTTTTATTTTCATATAGCACTAGGGCACACTACTAATAGGTTCATCAGTTTAAGGCACCATCTTTAAGATTTGATAGATGCATATATCATTGATTAAATTATAATCCTTTCACTTGCATGTGCCTTTGAATAGTTTATAGTTTATTTATGTAAATTAATTTGTACTCAGTATCCTTAGTATCTTTCATTATAACCAGTTTATATCAAATATGTTTCACAAGTGTACATGATTGAATGTATAACATATAGTTTGACATTTCTAGACATGGTTGTAGATCATTTAACTATCTCAGACCCAAAAATGTTACATAAACAAAAGTTTTTTGCCTATATAGTAGCACACTTCATTGTAATATAGTTTCATCATAATCATCTTAGTGAATACAATCTCTATATTCTCATATCCAAACAATCACAGGCCTCCTAAGACTTGTTTATATTGTAGAAAGTTTATTTGGGGTGTCATTTTATACATTTTCTATCATTCTTTGGTTATCCCTTATTATTCATACCTCGATTCCTTATATTTCAAAAAAAAATATTAATACTTCTCACTTAATTTCACATTGATATCTTATTTGCACCCTAAATTGTTGAATATACTAATGTTACTAGTTATTTATGTTGATCAATTACATTTACTCTTGTATTTTTTGTGTGTTTGCTTTATGCTTTGTGTGTATTCACTATTTGTATTTTGGACATTTGAACATGCCATTATGTTTGTCTCTAAGCCTTATTATATGCTTTTATGCATGTGATTAAAATTTGACTATGTCCCTTGTATGTGGCCCATTGGCCTTCTATTGTGTGTTTTGTATGTGTACGTCATGACCATGACTCTAGTTTGTTCTTGTTTCTCATTTTTTGATTCCATGATGGACATAATGGATCTTCCCCATTCTTGATGTTATGATCAATATCATGCATCCCTCCCTAGGTAGTTATATCCAGCTTTCAATACTTAATTTTGGTAAATTTATCACTACGTGTTTAGTTACTAACATCTATCTAGACTTGACACCATGTATTCTTGGATTTATACATGTATCTTACATTAAAACTCATTATTAATTTTCTCTATGATGATTCCATGATATTATATATTATCATTATAAATCCAAAATTTAATTTTATATATAACATATTTTTATATAACTTTTTCTTTTGAGTTAAGTTATTGTGTATGTTCCATAACTCACCTTAAAATACAGGGCATACATAGTGGCTTTAATTAGATACTAAGATCAAAAAATATATTACACATTCATAAACTTATCTATTTTACCCAATTGATCATAGTTTATACCCAAAAATTAGTTCTAGATAACATCGCTCCATTCAGACAAGGGAACAAGCTAGTTATGTCTAAAGCAACACATTGTTATCACAATAGTAATAGAAGTTTTCATAATTAACAAAGTGTCACTTAGTCTAAAAATTAGTATATTATTGGTTAGAAGTAGGTTTTTCTCAGTTTAGGGCATCATGCACGTCATGTGTTCAAATTTTTCACTTAGAAAATTACTTGATATTACTCAGTACCATAACCTATATATACCCAGATATTAGATTGGGGGTATGTGCACATCACTGACCAAATCATTAATTAGTTTTTTACCATTTTTATGGATGGGGTATCAATAATTGTCATTCTCCATGAGTTTATACATCAAACTTAGATCATACTATTTTTTACACTAGTTTTACACTAGAAATGAACCTTATTCTATCTGAGATGGTTGGTTCACCTTATTTCACTAAAAGAATTTATTATAATTCATACAGGGATTCCAAGCTACTCTACCAATCTTGAGTTATGAAATGATGAATTGAAACACACCTTAATTTATTAATCACACTCTCTTTTCAATGAGGATTGGGGCATGCATAGTCCAATCCAAGTTCAATAATGAAAAATAAATATCAAAGGGACTTACCCTCTCCAATCACTAGTTTTACACCAAAAAACACAATGGTTCATCTACCCAATCAGGTGAATTCATTCCATATATATATATATATATATATATATATATATATATATATATATATATATAAGTTTTTTTTTTCTTTACATCTTGATTTTTTTTATTAAGGACTGATTTTATACATGTTTCATTATAGCTTTTACATGAAACATAGTTCAACATTGTGTTATACATTAGAGAATATTATTCATAGTTAAGTTTAGGTATGCACTTTTTATTTTACTAAAGTACTTTCTCTCTTTTTTATTAATATAATAAGGTGAGGTAGAGGGTAGTGGGGGGGATGTAGACAAATAAATTAATATTTTATTACTAAAACAATACACTTGTTACCACCCCTTATACACACTTAGTGCATTCCTGATTACAAGGCCCCAAAACACCCTTCCTTCACTTCTTATTTAGATGACCCTTACCTCTTAATCAAATTATAATTCTAAACATCCCTATTCCACAATCTAGATAACCTAAAATCACTTTCAGACTAATCCACACTTCTAGTTTAGTTGTATTTACTCTTCAGATAAGGCCACTATATTGAGATTATCTTGATCCATGGTTCTATTTAATTCCACCAATCTCATCCTACCATCAAATAATGACTCTTTACATAAATTAAAAATTACCCAATGTCTCATACCACACATTTCATGAGTCCCTTTAGAATGAATTCCAAAACATTCACTATATATCCACATTTTCAAGCCATTATCCACTATGGGATCATATGTTTTAAAAGAACCATAATTTAATATAGATTCCACACATCCTAGTATCCTTGATCCAAGTCTACATACACCTATAAGGTCATAGGTCATTGTTGAATCATTTAATCACACCTAGATTGCACCAACATTTAGCATTTTACACTAGTTTTTCAAGCACACCACCGTAGCATGGGATAACTACATCTAATTTGACCCCTCTTTGAAGTATTGGTAAGTAGGAAACATTAAACATATGGAGTATTAAGTTCTAGCACAACTTTAACCAATAACCCCTTTTTCCATTTTTATATGTTTATCATTCATGTTTTATTGAATTAAGGTTACAAGTGAAGAAGAAGGTTCACAATGTTTTCCACAATAGATGGAGAGTTCCCAAACAATCAAACATACCATAAATCTGAATTTAACCTATAATATTAGTCATAGATATCAAAACCTCACAAGATGTTGACGTGCCCTAAGGATACCAATGCAAGACACCCCTATCCAATTCTAATGCATTGTCCTAAATCTAAGAAAAAAAATTGTTCCTAATTCACAACATCAGTACACAATCAATTTCATAGTTGTACTTACAGTCCTACATTCTTATTTTCCAACTAAGTTTTTTCCTTATAGTATTTTCTCTTTTTAGCATACTTATGAATTAACAAGTTTTAAATCAATTTTTTTCCTTTATTGCATATTTTTAGCATTCTAAGTTTATGCATATGTTTGTCATAAACATAAGCATTTCCCTTATTTCCTAAATTTTATAAAACACTCTCACATATACACACTCTAAATATTACAACCTTGTTGTATAAATACTGACTCAATACACTTAAATAGTCAAAGGGCATGTGTTTATGGCATGCCTTATCTTTAGCTAGTTATCTATGAGATACCACAAAGCATCATGTGATGTCACACATACTACATCTCATTACATGGTTGGATATTTTTTAATATACATGAATGTTTAGATTATACTAATGAATAATCTTTCCAACATCACACATGACTATATCATGCATGGGTGTGATTTCATCATCAAATGTGTATTGGCATCAAAATTAAATATCTTTTCCCTACTATATTATGCATGGATTTGATTTGATTTTTTATGACATGACATGATTATATCCTTTGTAGGATGCATAATGTTCAAATCATACTAATGAATAATCATGCCAACATCGCATAAGACTATATAATGCATGGCTATGATTTCATACTTGATAATGCATTGACATCAAAATTTAATATTATTTCCTTGCTAGAGCCATCCTAGTGAGTATTGATGAGGATATGCTTTAGTAGTGAGACCTAAGTATTGGAATTCATCTTTCATAATTATTATTATTATTATTATTATTATTATTATTATTATTATTATTATTAGAGATGACATGAATGGGCTAACTTTTAACCCAACACTTTGTGTGTTAAAAGCGTTGTCACTCCTCATAATGTAATGACCACTTATTTTGATGCATTTTCAATTACCATTGAGAAATTACTTTATGATGATATGTTTGATATTGGTTGACATTTTGATATATTTCTACATATAGTAATCTTGATTCAGATGTTATATTTTTGTTATTATTAATTACCTATTGTGATTCATCATTATGTTAGATGATTATTGACATATAGATATCTTGGATGCATTATAAATGTCATATTTAATATTTTGTTTAGTTTAGAATTTAATTCTTACTTAGATATTTGTACCTTGTTCATATATTATTAATGTCCTATTTTATGACTACATGAATAGGTTAATGAGCTAGGATCGATGGTGGATTTTAGTAGCTTAGGAATGAGGAATTTATGGAGTATCAAAAAATATTCTAACAATAATTCTAATCCATGATTAGATTCTGAGCTTTCAATTGTTCTTAAGTCTTTTTTAGTGATTCTTATTGATCATTATTATTTTCATTCTTTGTTTAGTTCTATTTCAGTGTGTGCAAACTTTGATTGGGACCATCATAATTATTATCGATTATCATATTTATCCTTCTTGATTGTGTTGGTTATGAATCTTTTACCTTACTTAAACCATTTTGGAGTTTGTCTTAGTTTCAATTGTAGGGTCTTTGACTACATTTATATTATCCTTAATTATGTTGTTGGTTTCAATTTTAATTTGTTTACGTTGAATTCTTGGCCTAACCATTATTTTTGCATCCTTGTGATTTTTTGTTGTTTCTCTATGTTTGTTATTTGTAACCATTTAGGTTGGTTTTCTTAGAAGGGGTCATTGTCCATGAAATGAGGTCGTGACTAGACCTTTGGCATGTTAATTAGTTTGTTTGTTTTTAGAGGGAGTTGATTTTAGGTGGATATTAGGTCATGATGGCATGACCTTAGAATATTCCCTCCATCAAGTAATTTCCTTTGGTTCTTTTGGTTATTTGGTTTTATTTGTTGAGATAGACCCAACTCTAAGTGGATTTTACTAGTATGAATCTATGGGATCTTGGTGTAGATTTAAATTGGTTTTTGAAGGTTGGATGGTCTTTTGGTAGTTGCATTTTCATCAAGACATAATGAGTTTTGGATAACATGGTGTTATGTTAATGACCCATGATCTCAACTTATTTCAACTAGAATGCATATTGTGGTGGTTTTGGTGGTGGTTATAGCTATTCATTTTTTAAAATGTGGATGGGAGAAGAAAAGAGAAAGTTGTGGGAAAAGGAATAAAAAAATTTAGATGATTTTCTTCATTTTAGGGGTGAAATCAAGTAAATTACATTTTTGAGGTTGTTTTTATTGTTGGATATAACAAGTTTGTTTGGGTATGCACTATAGGTGCAATGTGAAGTTGTAAAGACTTAAAAATGGACCTACAATGTGTTATTTTGACCATTTGGGCATAAAACTATGATGGATTTTGATCTTCAGTGCATTTATGACTATTTGGGTATACATTTATGTTGGGTTATTATGCACATTACATTAATATGATTATTTGATGGCATGATTATGTTGGGTTTTAAATGCAATAAGTTCTTGTTGATTTATTTAGGACTCAATTTGTATTGAGTTTTTAATCTCAAAATTCATTATTGAGTTTCATTTATCTTAGTTTATAATGATTTAAGGTTGCTTGTAGTTATTTTAAAGTTGTCAATGTAAGTTGATTTGGGTTGATACAACTATGTTGGTCATTTCCTTGTAGTTGAGGGGTTTTAGTCTAGAAATAAGGTGTGTAGGCTACTATAGTATTTAGTTTTTTGGGGATAAATCTTCACCATTTTAAGCTATGTATTTTTATGATTTCTATCAATAATGAATTAGGCTCATTTATTTTCTCCATTAAGGTTTAAATTCAAACTTATATGGATCTAATTAGGGTCTTGTTGTGGCATATAATTGCACCCTATGAGAGGGTTCTTCAATATCTCTCACTCCTATCCATATAATGGGATCAAACCTAGACTATGGGTATCCTATGATGGGGTTAAACCTCTAGATAAGGTTGGTTCCTCTTGGTAGATACCCTAAACTACTAATTTTTCTTGGGAAAGGGGTAGACGAGATGCATAAAATGACTAAAAGAATAAAAGGGTGATGCAAAAAATTAAAATACACTCCTATTGCTCCAAAAAACCACAAGGGTAGCTTAGATATATCTTATTCACACAATTTCTTACACTAGTTGGTTTTGCATAAATGATTCCAAGTAAGGCATCCTAGACAAGGGTAAAGCATAGAGGAATGGTAAAAATCACATTATAACCCCACATATGACTAAAATAATAGAAACTCAAACCTATAAACACCTTTAAAAACCTTTAAAGGGATATAAAGATAGGAGAAACACCAAGGAACAAGACCTCTTCATAAGGTAGTCATGCACAAACTATCTAAAACACAAAGAGCAGTCAAAGAAATAGGTAAAATAGCTAATCTTATTACTTCAAAGGTTGTTTCTTATAAATTTTTGATAGGGTTTTTCCTTGTCAAATGAGAGTATTTCTTACAATGAGAATAAAAGAGACATATATAGAATAAGGGAAGATAAAGAGGAGGAGAAATCTTTCAATCCTCCATAAATGTACTTCGACCACCATCTTTGGACATCTAGCCTAAAAGAGGAGTAAATGTCTTTCAATAATCTTCCATGTCTCTTAAGAACTGACCCTACTTTTTCTACTAATAAATTGAGACTTATCTTTGGTATACCTATAACTTTTTGGCTTGGTGGCGTGTATGGGTATCTTAGGCAGAAATATGAGTTTTGGAGTTGCCTTAAAAGTTTTTAATTTGTAATATGTTTGTAACCTTTCGTTTCTCACTTGTATTAGTAGTCATAAATCTAGGAAACCTCCCCATACTTGTAAATATGTAAAATTCTATTCATTATTTTCTTTCCACTTGCTATCGAGGGGTTTTGTATATATGTTTAGGAAGTGGGAAACAAAATTCATATTAAACTTTGAAACTTTACAAAGTTTCAAAGTGTAGTGGGAATTCTAGTTCCTACTTAGGTTTTGGTAGGTGGGAAAGCGAATATATAAGTACACTTTGTAACTTTAGTTCCTCAAGACCTCATAAACTCTCCACAATCAGTTGAAATATCTCCCTCATAATTTCATCATTGTAAGGAACCTTGGGAGCAGTTAGTCTCAAAATCTCATTGATACAACTAGTAACCAAAAAATTTACCTCTTCATTTATGTCTCTCAAGAGTTTATGCTAAACCAAATAAGTTATTGAGGGATATACCACCCATATCATGGATTCATATCATGATTGACTCACCTTGGATAACATATTTTTTATTTCTTTCAATGTGTTTATCACATCTTCCTCTGATTGGCATAAGTTTTGTAGACTTTTACCTACACTATGAAGCCTTTTCCTCTCCATGGCTTCCATGCCCTATTCCTTGTTCTTATTTTCACCCCATATTTTAGCTAAGATATGGATCTGATACCGATTTAATATCCCCAAATTGGGACCAAAGTCCAAAATAGAGGATTTTCCACAAACTCAAACAAATCTAAAATAAACATTAAAAATTATAGCCCTTTAACCCTTCAAGAAATCTACAATTCTAAACAATCAATTACCAGCTTTTATTATTTTCAAATCTACTCTTAATAATTAATTATTTTACCTCAAATAACTAAAACTTATAAAATTCATAACTTTTGAAATACTTGGAATTTTAATATATATAAGGACTCAAAATGATCACAAAAATAGCAATTATCAAATAAAATAGGCTCAAAATTTTCCACCCATGGAAGGTCCCCCAAATGATATCTTGAAGTTATGAAAACCCTAGTTTTTCACCCAAAATTATGTAAAACTTTTATGAATATCAAACCCTTGAAATAAACCCTCAACAATGCCTCCCAAGCCTTCAAACCAACTTTACAAAGTTTCAAAGTGCATAGAAATATTCAATTTCCATTTGGGTCTTAGAAAGTAGGAAAGCAGAGATATAAGTTTACTTTTCAACTTTGAAAGGTGTTCAAAAATATTTGGTTTCCACTTGGGTCTTGGAAAGCAATAAAGTGGAGATATAAGTGCACTTTGAAACTTTGTAAAGTTGCAAAGTGCATAGAAATCTCTAGTTTTTGCTTGGTTCTTAGAAAGTGAGAAAGTAGAGATATAAGTGCACTTTGTAATTTTACAAAGTTTCAAAGTGCTCAAAAATCTTTGGTTTCCACTTGGGTCTTGGAAAGTGGGAAAGCAAAGATATGAGTGCACTTTATAACTTTGTAAAGTTGCAAAGTGCATAGAAATCTCTATTTTCCACTTAGGTCTTTGAAAAAAGGTGTTGAGGCCATATTGAATATTTTACTCAAGGCTCTAATATTTTGGTTGTTTTTTATAACACTTCATGCTTTCCATTGGATGGTGAATAACCTTGAAAATTGACTTGATCTAGCACTTTCAGTGTAAACCCCACTTTTAGGCATTTACCTTAAAGTTTCCAAACTTAACTTAAACTTTGCTAAAATCTTCACAAGAAGGATAAGAACATGAATTGAGGACATGAATCTTATTTCCTCCCTTCACCATTGGATCATCCACTACAATAAGCTCTTGAGATAGTTTAGTTCACCATGCTAAGACCCTCCAAGATAGTGCACTACATCATTAAGTCATGATTAGAAAGAGATTAGTCATCAAGGCAAAGGGTCAATGAATGGTTTGGGATAATGGTATAGTCTATCTAGGAAAAATTTTGATATGTAGGCTAATTTTGGCCAACATTTATATCAACCTCCTATGATTTCATGCATGTCTATGCAATAGACTAGTCATTTTAGCCTATCCATTAGGACTATGTAGTCATAAAAATCCTCCTCAATTGAGAACAAGGTTTCCAACCTCTCAAAGAAACTCTCACAATAGAAAGAACAACAAGAATCAAAACAAAAATGTTCTAAAATCACTTAGAGAATGGAAACACACAATAAAAGAGGATGTGCATGAAGCACTTAGAGGAAAACAACATCTAATCTAATATATATAATGGCTGAAAACTTCTTACAATAACAAGGCTTTAGATTAATCCCATTGATTGGGATGGGTAATACCTCTCCATCCAACTTGGCAAGCCAAAATGCATTATGTTTTTTTCATCCATTAATCAAGTAGGGTACACTCCACAAACTATCAAACTTTATATGTTTTTCTGGTTTGGCCTTGTTAGCATCCCACTTTAAGGCTAGATCACCTTCTTTAAAAACTCTTGCCATGGCTTTCTTATTAAAATTTGACTTAAGCTTGATGTGATTTCATAGTCTTCATTTCAATGTTTCTTGTTTCTTCAATCTCCATGAGTTATACCATTATCACACCCATGGGCTCACTTTCAATCAACTCAAGTTGGTGAGATAGTTCCAAAGTTGGTAGTTCAAGAGATATGGGTAACTTTGCCTCTTTTACATACACAAGGACAAATGATGAGTTTCTAATGGCACTCTTTGGATTCACCCTATCATCCCACAAGGTTATTCTTAAGTTGGTATGTCATACTCTTTAGTTTTCCTCCCTGGTCCTCTTGATTATCCTAATCAAGTTTTTGTTTATTGATTCAACAAGCCCATTACCCTGAGGGTAGTAGTTAGATGATGTGTTAAGGTAGATACCCATATGAATATCCCATTCAATTGTTTTCATACCAACAAATTCCAAGGTATTATTTGAGATGATAGTGGATAGTACCCCAAACCTTGTCTCAATGCTATCATAGAAATCCAAAACTACTATGTTATTAGCCTCTTTTAGAGAAATAGCCTCCCCCCACCTGGTGAAGTAGTTAGTGGAAGTTAGTACCCACTTTTTCCCTCCATTAAAAGGTGGGTTTATCATATCTATGAATTTAAGGCCCCAATGCATGAAGGGATACTCTACCTGAATGAGGTTAAGACAAAGGGTTGCTAGTCTTTGTTTACCATTTCAAACAACACACTTTTGGCACTTCCTAACCCATGTGTAGGCATATTTGAAAATATTCAGCCAATAGTAACCATCCCTCATGATTTTTTATGTTGTTTTCCTTGGGGTAAAGTGACCTCCTATAGGTCCATCATGGAACTGCTCTAAGATTTTATTTATTTGATCAACCTCTATGCACCTGAGCAATACTCCATTGAGTTATTTCTTGAATAACACCCCATCAATTAAGGCATAAGGTATGGATTGAAGTTTGAAGTATCTTATTTTGGTCTTAACCATACCTTGAGGACACTCACCTATCATTAAGAATCTAATCATGTCTTGCATCCAATTAGTGGAGGGTAGAGGTGTATCTACTTATAGGCTATTTGGCATCACTAGAGAAACCTCTTTTTCTTCCTATAGGTTAACAACCAATTGTGCACACAAAACTTTACCTCTCACCAACCTAGTAACCTTGATATCAACATCATACTTTATGAATCTGGTGATCCAACTAGCCCTCTTCTCATTTATATCTCTACTCAAAAGGAAATCTCTCACACCTATATGGGACAACATGAGATTAATATTATTGTTTGACATCATAGTATTAAATGTTTTCAATGATATCACGAAATCTAACACTTGTTTTTCAACAAAAGTATACCTCTCTTCATATCCTTCAAGTCCTTAACTAAAGAAAGTTATTGGCTACTCAAGACCTTCTTGATTATGTTGCATGATCATAGATGATATGTTTTCCAAATTAGCAAAGGCATATAGGTATAAATCTCTTAAAAATTAGGATTCAAGAGACTTGGTGCTTGTGCAATGGCTAACTTGATAGCCTCAAAACCTACCTTTCCTTCTTTTGACTAAGAGAAGACTTGATTATTATTCAACATTTTTTTATAGGCTTGAAAAAATATGTAAAATCAGGTATGAATCATCTCACAAAATTTATCTTCCTGAGGAAGCTTTGAATTCCTTTCTTATGTTGAGGTACATATAATGCCAAGATGACACTTATCCTCTCAGGGTCAATGACTAGTCCTATTTTGGAGACAACATGCCCCAATAGTTTTCCTTCATGAAAAAATAACACACACTTTTTGCGGTTAAAGGAGATCCTAAACTCCCTACACATATCAAATATGGATCTCAAATGGTTTAAGTGGTCACTTGCATTCTTGGAGAAAACTATGATATCATCCAAGTACACAAGCATCGTCTGATTAAGTAGACCCTAGAAAGCCATGTCCATGGACCTTTAGAATGTGGCACTCATATTGGAGAGACCAAAAGGCATATTATTTTAAGCATAATTACCCCATTTGGTGGTGAAGGTTATCTTATAATATTCTTCCTCTTTTCAACACCCATCTAAGAGGGAGAAATGTTTTGAACTAGCTACCATTTGGAAAAGCTTATATATAGATGGAAAATAATAGTGATCCTTCAAGGAGACCTTATTCAAATCCCTAAAGTAAACACATAATAAAATCTCACCACTTTTCTTCCTTATAGGTACCAAGTTGGCCACCCATGAAGAGTGTTTAATTGGAAATATAATGTTTGACTCAATAAGTTTGGTCAGCTCTCTTCTCATGAGTATCTCTATCTTAGGATTGATAGGCCTCTACTTCTACCTCACAGGCTTCACATTTACATTTAATTCAATGGTGTTTTGATTAAGCTAAGTGTCAAAACCCCTAAGATCAGTGTACTCCCAAATAAACACATTTGTAAACTCCTTACAAAGTAAAATAAATTCAACTTTCTTAGCTTTAGTATTGACCTTCCTAAGCTTGAGAAGTTTCTCTTGGAAGATGAGAACTCTCTAATGGTTTACTTTACTACTGGAAAAGCCTACCTTGTCCTTCCTCATGAAGCCTCCCTCATGGAAGATACTCTCAAGGGTGACTATCCCCTTAGGGAATTTTTTTGATTTCAATTGGATAATCTGTCTCCATATTGATTTTGTAACTAGTTCTGATTTGAAAATGAAAATTCAACCTCTTGTTGCAAGAAATAGGCAATCTACTTGTCATTGTCAAAAACCAACCAATTAGCTTCATTATTAGGGATGGATGGTCTTGAAACCACCTTAACATGTGACTAATTTTTTATTTACTCAACTCAATTGGTATACCAAACTAGTCCCCCACTAATGCTAATATGTTTGCATGCTTGTTATTCTCTTTAAGAACACTTTAGATGTTGAAGGCTTCAAAATTCTCCAATATATCCAACACCCTGTGCTTGTAATATTTAATTAAGGGGTTCTTGGATTTATTTTGGAAACTTACCTAGTTGACAATGAGTTCATTGTCTCCATATACCTATAATTGATTGATTCCCCTCTTTCTATCCCATTAGAGGCCATAAATAAGGCCTTCATATTCAACTACATTGCAAGAACAAATAAATTTAAACCTATACGTTAAATAATACTTGTCATTATAGGGATAGACCAATATAACACCTACCCCTACTCCATGTTTTCTCCTTAATCCATAAAAGAACATTTTTCACATTCCATTAGACTCCTCTTATGGCCTAGTAATGGATGGTATAAACTCATTCTCTTTGTGGAAGCGGTAGACTCCCATATATGTTTATTCAATGCCTCCCAAAGGGTCAAGTTATTTATTTTCATTCCATAACTCATCCCAAAAGACATTAGGTATCACCTCAACATGAGTGTATATGCCTTGATCAATAGGGTGGTCTTCCTCATCTAAGAGTGTAATTAATATTTGGGTTACTTGGTTCATAAGGCTCAATGTGAAACTTTGTAATTATTTCATCCTTAATGGACACCTTTGTTCCATACCTTATCCTAATTTCCATATAGGACCAATTTGTTACTAAGTAACCCCTAATTTTGCTAGTGAAGTATCTAGATAAGCATAGAGAAAAATGGGGTGGTACCTCTAGAACAATCATATCTTGGGACACTGAAACATTAGGATAGCATAGAGGATTAAATTCAAACCTATGATAATACCATATGGTTTATTAGAAGATCCATCAAGCTATAACACCCCTTTAGAGAGGGATTCATATTTCAAACCAAGTTGATATACTATTGATTTAAGCATAACTAAAGTATTTGCCCTATTGTCCACCATGCATTTATATACCAAGGAGTTACCAATGATCAAATAAATTTAGAATATAGGAGGTTTGATTACCTTGTTTAACTTCCCTTCAATGGTTGTGATTACATTAGTGAGGACCACATTCTCATTGCTTGGTGGCTTCTCTAAAAAATTGATTTTTGACAAGCCTTCTTGAAGAAGATCCACTTAACCAAGTATAAAAATCATTTCCCACATAGGGACACTCATATTTGACTTCTTAATTTTCTCAACAATGTTGATGTGTGCACCACCAATATTTTCTTGTGCTTTGGGAGCCACAGTAGTGCTTTATACTTGTGAGTTTTGAGGTATAAAAGTACATCCTTAGTTCTAAATGTTTTGAGTTGTTTGAGATTTTAGAGTTGCATTAGGCTCATTTGGATTTTAAAACAATGGAGGAGAATTATAAGACCCATTAACTACTTCTTGGCTTCCCTATGTGTTTCTTCTCTTGAACCTTGCATTGGCTACCACAGAAATGTTTGCTTGGCTAGTACTAGATTATTATTGAGAGCATAACACCCCTCTAGTTGTTAGTTCACCAATGTAGCATACAATTTAATTTTTCCCTCATTAGCCCCTTGGCCTTGTTTATTCCCTTCTATTTTAGTCATCATAGTCACTTATACATTTTGTGCCATTAAAGCTTGGTTAAACCTATAACTAACACCCTACTATCATTACTCATTGAAGCCTTGGTTGAACTCTACATTTGGGGTGATAACATAATTTTAAGATTAATTTCAAGGTAGAGGGCACTCACCTTCTTATGCAATGTTGTTTTTAACAAGGACCAAGGTCCTGGAAGTACTTGTAACATTAGGATTGTAGTTGTTACTTGGTTTAGCATAGGTGAGCTGCCCTTACCCTTCAAAATTAGCCTTAAAGGGTGGATTATTGGATTGATAGGGTTTTTGAGGATGATATGGGGACTGGTATGGTCTATTAAACTAATATTGATTCCTCTTAACATTCACTAACTCATTTCCAAATTTTTGGAACATGTTCTTGAAATCTTGGAGTTTGCTAAATTGACTAGTTGAAGCTTTATCTTTTATTGACAAGGAAGAATAAGAGCAAGAGTAAAAAAAATAAGAGGTGGTTGAATCTCGAGGAATAAAGGCATAGGAGGCCTAGGTGTGAGCTTTCCATCTTGTATTAAGCTATTAGCTGCCCTAATTGCTACCTCATAAGCATCATGTAATGTGTTTCCCCCATTGATTGTATCATAACTATAATGTTACTATTGAGGGCCATTAAATCAAAGAGAAAAGAATAATTATGAGTGGGTTTGACAAGGATTGGAATCCTATCTAATGTTTTTTAAAACCTATTGTTAAATTCTTACTTGACCTCTTGAGGAGCCCTCTTGATTGTTGTTAACCACTCTGCTAGTGACAAATTATCATTCTTGTCTTCAAACCTCTTGCATAGTTTCTCTCCTAAATGGTCCCATGTTGTGATGTAATTAGGAGATAGGTTCATATACCAATCTAAGGCCTTGTCCTTAAAAGATATGGCCAACAACCTGATAGCTACATTTCATTTAGTGATGTTATGGATGTTACAAAAATTAGCTATGTCTCTCATGTGTTTAGAAGGAGTTGTAGAGTTATCTGCTGAGTAGTAAGGCACACTCTTAAGAGATGCCACTGGGATATGATCATATTGATTAAGAACCAAATGACTTTGACCATTGTAACCCACAAAATTTAAGGATCTAGGGGTAGTTATGATAATAAAAGGATTTAGCAAGGATATTCTATCAGAGGTAGACTTGTAAATTGGCTTAGGAGGGAAGCTTCTCAAGTATGGATGAGTGTTAGTAAACCTAAATCTTATTACTAAGTTAAAAGGTAATTAAAAAAAATAAAAAATAATACCTATTTAATCTAACCTTGTAGTCACCTTTGAAATGAAATATAGGCATTGCTTTGTCACCATAAGGCTAAGTGTTCATTATAATCGCCAGATGCTAAGAGTGTGGATGCTACAACTACTATAAATAGATCAAGACCAGCATCAACCTCAATCAATGTTCTTCAATGGGTCCTATTGGGCATGCCAAAAACTATTATGGCATATAATTTCACCCTATGAGAGGGTTCTTTAGTCTCTCTCACTCATATCCATACAATGGGATCAACCTCAGGCTGTGGGTATCCTATGATGGGGTTGAACCTCTAGAGAAGGTTGGTTCCTCTTGGTAGCACCTAAACTACTAACTTTTCTTGGGAAAGGGGTAGAAGAGCTGCATAAAATGACTAAAAGTATAAAAGGGTGAGGTAAAAAATTAAAAGACACTCCCATTACTCCAAAACAAACACAAGGGTAGCTCAAAGATGTCTCACTCACATAATCTCTTACACTATCTAGTTTTACATAAATGATTCCAAGTAAGGCATCCTAAAAAAGGGTAAAACATAGAGGAATGATAAAATTCACACTATAACCCCACATATTATTGAGATGACACAAAATCAAACCTATAAACACTTTAAACCACCTTTAAAAGGGAAATAAATAGAGGACAAACACCAAGGAATAAAACCTCTTCAGAAGGTAGTCATGCACAAACTATCTAAAACATAAAGTGTAGTCAAAGAGATAGGTAAAATAGTTGATCTTATTACTTCAAAGGTTGTTTTTTTTTAAAAAATGATAGGGTTTTGCCTTGTCAAATGAGAGTATATCTTACAATGAGAATAAAAGAGACATATATATAATAAGGGAAGAGAAAGAGGAGGAGAAAGATTTCAATCCTCCATAAATGCACTTTAACCACCATCTTTGGCCATCCAGCCTAGAAGAGGAGTAAATGTATTTCAACAACCCTCTGTCTCTTAGGGACTGACCCTACTTTTTCTTCTAATCTTCTAGGACATAGCATTGGTAGACTTGTAACTTTTTGGCTTGGTGACATATATGATCTTAGGTAGAAATGTGGGTTTCTAGAGTTTCCTTACAAGTTTATAACTTGTAATATGTTTGTAACCTTCTATTTCCCACTTGTCTTGGTATTTGGAAATCTAGGAAAACTCTACATACTTATAAATATGTAACATCCCATTCATTCTCTGCTTTTTGCTTGCTTTTGATGGGCTCTAGAGGTGAAGATGTTTAGGAAGTGAGGATTGGAATTTGGATTACACTTTGAAACTTTTCAAAGTTTCAAAGTGTAGTGGGAATTCTAGTTCTTGCTTAGGTCTTGGTAGGTAAGAAAATAGAGATATAAGTGCACTTTAAAACTTTGCAAAGATGAAAAGTGCATATAAATCTTTAGTTTTTACTTGGGTCTTGGAAAGCAAGAAAGTGGAGATATAAGTGAAATTTGAAACTTTGCAAAGTTTCAAAATACACAAAATTCTCCAATTTCTGCTTAGGTCTTAGAAAGCAAGAAATTAAAGATATAAGTGCACTTTATAACTTTAAAAAGTTTTAAAGTGCACAAAAATCTTTAGTTTTTGCTTATGTCTTGGAAAGCAAAAATTTGGAGATATAAGTGCACTTTTCAACTTTGCAAAGTTTCAAAATGCATAGAAATATCTAGTTTTTGCTTAGGTCTTGGAAAGTGGGAAAGTGGAGATATAAGTGCACATTGAAACTTTACAAAGTTGCAAAGTGCACATAAATCTCTAGTTTCTACTTGGGTCTTTGAAATAAGGTGCTTATGCCATATTAAATATTTTATTAAAGGCTCTAATAGTTTGGTTATTTTTTCGAACACTTCATGTTTTCCATTGGATGGTGAATAACCTTGAAAATTGGCTTGATCTAGATCTTGCAGTATAAACCCCACTTTTAGGCATTTACCTTAAAGTCTCCAAACTTACCTTAAAATTTGATAAAATCTTCACAAGAAGAATGAGAACATGAAGTAGGGACATTAAGCTTATCTCCTCCCTTCACAATTAGATCATCCACTGCAATAGGATTTTGAGACATTTCAATTCACCATGCCAAGACCTTCCAAGATAGTGTATTGCATCATTAAGTCATGACTAGAAAGAGATTAGTTATCAAGGAAAAGGGCCAATGAATGGTTTGGAATAATGGCACAGTCCATCTAGGCAAAATTTTAGTATATAGGCCAATTTTGGCCAATAGGTCCACTTGTTATAGCAAATGTGGAATCAATTAGAAGTTTGGTATGATTGTTTGAATTGTGAATTGAGGAATCAATTCGTTATATGATTTAATTTATAATTATTTCTTATTGAGGTTGTGTTACTTATTTAAATCTTGAATTGTGTTGATATGGTAGTGAATAATATCATGACTATTATATTGCCACCATTTGGAACACTTTTTGGCTTCATTGCTTGGATTAATATCAGTTGATTAATTTATTGATAGGAGTAGGCATGAATTACTTAAGATGCTTCTCAGATAAAATATGATACTTATGTCAATTATTATGAAGTTTGGTTTTGATGGATTCTATGTTAATGACTTCATTGATCGATAAAGGCAAAATATAAAGCCTACAAGCTTGTTACTAGTATCTCAAGTTATCCATGATTGCTTATCCCTTAAATGGGTTCGTATTATTTTTGGTGTTTGAGAATATTTGGTTTTGTTTCAATTTTGAAATTTTGATTTCTCATTGTTAACTATTTTCTAAAGTATTTGTGGTCTTGTTGGCCAATTTTTTGCCCACATACCAAAATTTTGACTAGTTTAAAGAGATGGACATGATCAAGAAGTAGAGGACTAGAAGAAGTAGAAGTGCAAAGGTTCATTTCTTTCAGGACTCTTTTTCACTAAGTATTTTCATTCAAATTTTGTTTGGGCTAAGTGTTGGAATTTATTTGGACATTTTTCCTAAAAGAAAAGTTCTGAAGGGAAAGTTACTTCATTTGACTAAGTGTCAGGAATTGTTTCAAATATTTTGTCCAAAACAATTCTTTTGAAGGGCACTTACAAAATCTACGAAGGATTATTCAAGGCAAAGTGAACCCAAAAAAAAAATTGAAGGGTTCTTTTCCTTTTGGAAAAGGCATTTCCAAGATTGTTGAATGGTCCAGTTTCCTTTTGAGATGTCACTTTATCAAAGTCGAAGGGCATTTTCAATTCTTTTGAAGGGAATTTTCAAGAATTTTGAAGGGTCATTTCCATGCTGAAGTGTTACATTATGCAGCAATCTAAAGGGTATCTAAAAGGAAATGGACCTTTGTAAAAGTCCTAAAGACCTTTTATTTCAAAAAAGTGATCAAATCAAAATCATCCTAAGGGGCATTTTTGAGAGTTTTGAAGGGTACTTTCCCTTTAGACAGGACACTTAACAAAACCCAAAGAAATTTATCTAAAAGAATAAGATCAAAAAAAGGGGCCCCAAAGGAATAGTAAATAAAGGAATAAAGTCCATTTTCAAAATACTAAAGGAATTCCTTCAGAAGCCAAAATGTCTAAAGAAAATGGCCGAAACAAGTTATCCAAATGAATTGATGATAGGCCCACAAACACCAAAATCTAAACCCCTACAAGTAGTTGTTGGCATTTAAAAGATCAAAAGAAGCTACATAATATATATACTTGTATCGACATAAATGGATACAAGAAAACCAATGTCCTTAGATTGGTTTTCCATCTATAGAAAATATTTGGCCTAGGTTTCAAAGTAGGATCTGGTGTATGCAATTAATGGAGAGGCTCTCATCCTTCGATATGGTCATCATCTCTGACAAATAGCCACTCAACTCAGAGGTAACATGGCTCAGTACAGATTCAAATTTATGGGTATTTTGTCCTTATACATGCAATACAAGTGAAGGATGGTGTGGAAGTGAAAGATGAAGATCAAGTGATTAGAAAAGGTAGCTTGAGCATTAAATACGGTCCTAAACTTTTCTTTTTTTAGTGGATCATGACATCATCATCCTCAATAAGTTCTTGTCTTCTAGTGTATTATCTAAACCAATTAGAGGGATTGAAGACTATTGGAGCTAATGATGGTTAATTTTTTGATGAAGGATTAGTTATAATTAACCCAAATGTGGGTGAGAATTCATGGAGGGTGGTTGGATCTCATTTATTAAATTGTTTGCTTGCCTCTTCTCCTTTCTCTTCCCTTTTTTCCTATATCTCCATTTTCCCCCCATAAAGGAAAAAATATATCCTCATTTGACAAGGAGAAACCCTATCAAAATTTGTAAGAAAGACCTTTTGAAAACAATAAAGATCAATTTTTACCTATCTCTTACCTCTAAATTGTGCTTAACAAGCTTGTGCATGATAGCCTTGTGAAGAAGTGTTATTCCATTTCCATTGTCCTTCTTTCCTAACTATTTTTAGGTGTTTTCAAGTTAGTTTTATGTCTGAACTTGAGCTCTTTTTTCTATTAATGGATTCTTGGTGTGGATTTTGAAATTCCTCTTTGCTTCATGTATTTTTTGGTGAGCCTAGTTTATGAAGCACTTATGTAAATTAGCTAGTTTGTGAAGTTGTGTGAGAAATAATTATCTTATGTTGAATTAGTGTTTATTTCATACTTATGTGAGTGTTAATAAATTTTTTGTATCACCCATTTATCTCTCTTAGTTACCCTATATCCCTTCTCTACCTCTTTTTTGAGAAGAAACATTAGTTTAGGTGATCTACCAAGAGGAAGTTAACCTTCTCTAGAGGTTCAACCTCACTACAGGATACCAATATCTTGAGGTTGCTCTAATATTTAATATGTGAGTGATAGATCCTAAAAACTCTCCCACAAGGGTGTAATTCTAGACTACAAAGAATATCCAATAATCTGGTGGTATAACAGTAACTATCTTTCATGCCAAATGTGACTACAAGATCAGCTTCTAAAGGTATTCCTTTTGAGCTTGTTGAACTCCCCTTAAATTTATCCAAAAGGTTAAGGTTTGCCGATACTCACCCATACATAGGAAACCATTTTTGTAAACCAGTCGTAAGGTATACTTATGCAAGAAGACCTTTGTTACCCCATTTTATTACTATGATTCCCCAAAGAGCTTTTGTAGGCTTTAGTTGCCAAAGTCCTTTGAATCTACCACAATATGATCTTATGCCAATATCAGCTCTCAAAATAATCCCATATTTTATAGGAGATCAGGCCACAACCCCTGATAAACACATCAATGACATAGCCAATTTTTACAATATCCATAATGTCATTGTATAAAATATAGCTATCAGACTTTTAGTTATATCCCTTAAGGGAAAAGCTTTAGATTGGTATAGAGGCTTAGTTGTTAATTCTCTTCAATCATGGAATCAGATAGGAGAGGCCTTATGTAAAATATTTGTAGATAAGAATGGCCATTTGTCACTAGTAGAAAAGCTTACCACAATCAAGAGAGCCCCCCATGAAGTCATGTAAGACTTCAACACAAGATTCTAAAAATCTTAGGATAGAATTCTAGCCTCTGTTAGACCATCCCCTAACTTTGTGTTCTTATATTACTTGAAGTATATAAATAGTGATATAGTTGTAATGATCCAATCCATGGGAGGGGACATATTGCCAAATACTTATTAGGTGGCTATTAAAGCATAAAATTGCCTAGTTCAGGTTGGCAAGCTTACCCCTAAACCCCTAATACCTCTTTTCCCTAAAATCAAACCAACCCCTATGGTTATTCCCACACTTGATGTTATTCTTCCAACTCCAAAAATTGTTGTTATACCTTCACCTAAGGAGGAAAAGGCCTCCACTAGCAGATCAAGTTATTCCCAAGAGCAAAAAAACTACCTAGAACTTAAGAGCATGCTCCAATCCTTGGGAAATGATGTGGTAAATGTGAAGAGGTAGCAAGCTCAGTTAAATAAAGTTTATCAAGATTCATATCAACTTCAATGGCAATCTTATCAAGAAAATAGACCACTCTTTAAGGGAAATTTCCAAAGCCAAAATCATGAGCAAGGGCAAGGACAACCTAGCTACAATAAATATAGAAACTATAACCCAAATGCCACATGCTCTTCTAACTCCTTGGTTCCTATTTAAAACAATATGGCTTAAGAGGTTGAAGGGACCATACCTTAGGATCAATCTTTTGGGTAGTCCATTATCCAAACTAGTGGTTATGACTAGGCTTTCAATGACCAATGGTAGCAGGCTATTGCTTATGGATACAATCAAGCCTTAATAGCTCAAAACATAGAGATCCCCATGATGACAAAATCAAGATAGTCTCCATAAGACCAAGGATCTGATCAAGTGTCAAACTAGTTGGATGCTACAATGGTCATCAGTTAGCAAGAAGAGTGATATGCAATCAATCAATAGGCTAGTTCTAGCCAAGCACACATTCCAGTGGCAGCTAATACAAGGTTCAAAATAAGGAATGTGTATGGTAATCAAGAGGCAGTCAAACATCCCCAGATTATCACTCCATTATTGTCTAAGCCTAATTTGTTTTTTATCACTCTAAAGGTCTTGGCACCTCCTAAAAATTTGAATCAAGAGAAAGGTTCTAACCCACAAAACTCACAAATTCAGCAAACAATGGTAGTGGCTCCCAAATCTCAAGTGAAGGTTGGTGGTCCACAAGTCAACATTGTTGAAAAAATGAAAAAGTCCAATGTAAGTGTTCCAATGTGGAACATGATTTTCATGCTTGATCAGGTGGATATACTTCAAGAAGGTTTGTCCAGGATAGGTGTTACAACAACTACAGGTAGATAACCAAGCAGAGAAACTGAGGTCCTCACCAATGTAACCCAAGGTCCTATAGGAAAAGGATCAAGTAAGGTGGTCAAACCTCATCCATTCTACATTTCATTAATCATTGGATATTCCTTGATGGATTATTGCTTGATAGATAGTGGAGTTATCACTTTAGTAATGTCAAAATCTATAGCTATCAGTTGAACCTCAAATATGAGCCACATACTAAGAGAGTTCTGTAGCTTGCTAGTTCTTCCATAAAGCCATTTTTTATTATCAAAGGTCTCAGCTTGACCCTAAATGCTTGTCCTAGTGTTTATGTGGCTCTCCTTGATGTAACTCCTTACTTTGTGTTATGACTCTCTAGAGAATTCAAAGCCAAAATTGGGGGTTGTCTAGCAAAAGATTGGTCCTACATGGATTTTAGAGCAAGGTATGAGACTAAGGTATATATCAAGGCTAAGCCCATGGCACTATTTCACATTGAACCCCTTCAGCCAAATAACATAAAACTCAATTGTACTATCCTTGATGAGGATGAATTTATAATTGATCAAGAATTTAATACTTATCCTAAGGAGATTCTAGACTTATTCTTAGATGATCTATGGGGGGATAATCAATATCTCAACCCTTTGGAAGATGTTGAAGAAAGATACATGGGTGTCTATTTGATACATGAAGAAAATTAACTCATGTCTTCCCTTATTGGACCCAAAGAAGACCTCAATGGTATGTATAAGTTATTCTTTGATGGATTAAGGAGAAAAAATGGAGTAGGTGCAGGGGAAATACCAATTTCCCCCTCAAATGAGAAGTATTTCTCTTCTTATAGGTGCCATTTTAGTTTCTCCTCCAATGCATCAAAATATGAAGGCCTAATCCATGGAATCTGATGGGCCAATAATCGGAAGATTGCAAGCATATGGAGATAGTGAGGTTATAGTGAACCAAGTCAGGGGCCTGAACATTATGAATAATCCTTTGATGAGGTCCTGCAAAAATATATTATGGGACCTAATTGAATATTTCAAAGCCTTTAACATTCAAGTTATGCCAAGGAACTAGAATCAACATGTTGACAGGTTAGCAGCTATGGGAGCCCAGTTTGATATTCCAAGTAAGCTAAAAGAGGCCATGGTTAAGCCACATGTCAAGGTGGTGGTGAGTCCATCAATAATATATAATGAAGCCCACTTGTAGGTCTTCAAAAATGACAAATAAATTGCTTATTTCTTAAAGTAGGAAGCAGAGTTTTCCTTAATGAACCAAGGTAAATTTCAACATCAACATGAAGATCAAATTGTTCAACAAAAGTCTAACAAACTTCTTAAAGGATTGGTCACCCTTGAAAGTCTTTTCCATGAGAGAGACCATATGAACAAAGATAAGGTAGTGATGTCAACTGATGAAGAGAACTATGAAAGAGTCCTTATTTTAAAAGACAAGTTCCTCAAGCTTGGGAAGGTAAGTAATGAGGAAGAAATGCATGATTTCATTGAACTTTTTAAGGAATATTTAGACATATTTACTTTGGAATATAGTGACCTGAAATGTTTTGATCCAAAGTTAGCCCAGCATACTATAGAACTGGAGGCTAATGCTAACCCTGTGAGACAAAAATAAAGGCCCATCAACCCTAAAATAGAAGAGATTATGAGGAGAGAGTTGACCAAGTTAATTGAATCCAAGATCATCTTTCCCATCAAGAACTCATCATGGGTAGCCAATTTGGTGCCTATAAGTAAAAAGAGTGGGGAGATTAGGCTGTGTGTTAACTTTAGAGATATGAAAAAGGTCTCCTTGAAGGACCCATTACCCTCTACCATCCATGGAGTAGCTTCTTCAAATAGTTGCAAGTTCAAAACATTTTATCTTTTAGATGGATATTTAGGTTACAACCAAGTATTAGTAAAGAAAGAATATCAATACAAGACTACCTTCACCACCAAATAGAGCATGTATGCATACCAAAAAATGCCTTTTAGCTTATCAAATGTTGAGGTAACTTTTAAAAGAGCCATGGACATGGATTTCTAAGGGCTACTAAACTAAATGGTGCTGGTCTACTTAGATGGCATTATAGTTTTCTCCAAGGATGCCAATGAACACATAGACCACCTAAGGTTGATCTTTGAGAGATGCAAAGAGTATGGGATCTCTTTGAATCCCAAGAAATGTGTATTTGTTGTTCATGAGTGCAAACTCTTGAGACACATTGTCTCAAAACAAGGATTAGCTATTATTCCTGATAGCATAAGTGACATATTAACCTTATCCTTACCCAATCATAAGAAGGAACTTCAAAGTTTCCTTGGGAAAATAAACTTTGTGAGAAGTTTTATACCTAGTTTTACAAACTTGGTCAAACCTATCATTGCTATGTTGAATAAGAACCAAGTGTTCACTTGTTCAAACAAAGGTAAATTAGCATTTGATGCTATCAAATAGGCCATTACCCAAGCACCCACACTCACGAATCTTGATTTCTCAAGAGATTTCATATTGTATGCATTTTCTAATATTGAAAATATATCAACTATGCTGATGTAAAAGAATGGTGAAGGACTTGAGCAACCAATAGCATTTTTCAGTCAAGGACTTGAGGGGTATGAGGTGAGGTATACTTTCATATAAAAACAAGTCCTTGATGTGGTAAGAACCTTAAAAACTTTAGACCAATGCTCTCCAATAGTAAAATCTATCTTATGGTGTCTCATCTTGGAGTGAGAAACTTCCTTCTTAATAAAGACTTGTGAAAAGAGAGTTGGTGGGATTACCAAGGTCATAGAGTATGATGTGGAGATCAAGGTCACTAAACTAGTAAGAGGTAAAGGCTTATGTGAGCATATGTTTGATGACCTTCATGAGCACAAAGAAGTTTCCATGGTGATACAAGACAACTCATAGGTGGGAACACCTCCACTTCATAAGAGTTGGCTCCATGATATGGCAAATTTTTTGCTAAAAAGAGAATACCCTCAAGGCCTAGATAAGGCAAAGAGAAGGTATTTTAAACTCCATTCCATACCTTATGCATTGGTTGATGGATTTTAATTCAAAAAGGACCTAAATGGAGTACTCCTTAGGTGCATAGATAATGACCAAGTGACCAAGGTTTTGGAGTAATTATATGATGGACCTGCAGGAGGTCACTTTGCACCTAGAACCATAACAACAAAGATAATGAAGGATGGTTATTATTGACCCAACCTCTTCAGAGATGCTCATGTATGGGTTAGGAAATGTCAAAAGTGTGCCCTCTTTATGGGTAAGTAAAGATTGGCATCCCTTCCTCTCAACCTAATTTAGGTAGAGTAGCCCTTCATGTAATGGGGGCTAGATTTCATAAGAATGATCAACCCTTCATCAAGTGTAGGACATAGATGGGTGCTTATTATAACTAAATACTTCACCAGGTGGGTAGAAGCCATTACATTGAAAGAAGCTAATGAAGGTGCAGTCTTAGACTTGTATGACCAGGTTTGGCATTCCATCCACTATCATTTATGATAATCCATTAGCATTCATTAGTCTGAAAATGAGTGAATGGGGTCTCAAGATGGGAATCTGCCTCAACACTTCTTCTAACTATTATCCTCAAGGAAATGGACTGGTTAAGTCAATAAATGAAAATTTATTAAGAATCATCAAGAGAACTATGAAAGAGAATCAAAGGACATGGCACACCAAACTAAAGATAGCCTTGTGGGCTAACAAGGTGACTCCTAAATTTTCCATTGGAAATTATTCATATGTCTTAGTATATGTAAGCGAGGCCAAGCTGTCCATTTCTCTTGATTTGCCTACATTAGAACTAGTCCATTAGCTGGAGTTAATGGAAGATGAGCCCATGCATGTGAGACTGGAAGAACTCATGGAGCTTGAAGAAATGAGGGACCTTGTAATGAAAACACTAGAGTCACATCAGGCTCACATCAAAAAATCCTTTGACAAGAGAGCCATAACAAGGGACTTCAAGGAAAGAGACCTAGTCCTCAAGTGGGATTCAAACAAGGCCAAGCTAGGCAACCATACCAAATTTGATAGCTTATGGAGTGGTCCTTATTTGATCCATGGATGTAAACAACATAATGATTTTTAGCTGGGCCAACTAGATGGAGAAGTACTACCCATCCCAATCAATGGGATTCATCTAAATCCTTGATATTAGAAGAGTTTGCATCCATTGTATATATTGTACATTTTGTATAGTTTTTCATGTTTTCTCCTAAGTGCCTTATGCACATATTATTAGTTGTGTGTTTCCTTTCCCTAAGTGCCTTGGGTACAGTGGGTTTTTTGTTCTTTTTTTACTTGTTTCTTCAAGAGGAGGTTTATAGATAGGGTTAGCCTCATCAAATAAAGTAGTGAATATGTGCCCAATGGATTAGATGAGGCAAATGAGCTAGTTTCTTAAGCATAGAAGGCATGCTTCCTTGCGAGTTGCTAAAAATATTAGACAATTTTTGGCCCACATACCAAAATTCTAACTAGTTTAAAGATATGGACATGATTAAGAAGTGGAGGACCAGAAGAAGCAGAAGTGCAAAGTTTCATTTCTTTCGAGACTCTTTTTCACTAAGTATTTTCTTTCAGTGTTTTGTTCAAGCTAAGTGTTAGAATTTCTTCAAACATTTTGCCTAAAAGAAAAGTTTTGAAGGGAAAGTTACTTCATTTGACTAAGTGTCAAGAATTATTACAGACATTTTATTCAAAAAAATTCTTTCAAAGGGCACTTACAAAATTTATGAAGGGTTATTCAAGGCAAAGTAAACCAAATAGAAAATCTAAACTGTACTTTTCCTTTCAAAAAAGGAATTTTCAAGAATGTCAAATGGTTAATTTTCCTTTTGGGAAGTCACTTTATCAAATCCAAAGGGCATTTTCAATTCTTTTGAAGGGCATTTTCAAGCATTCTGAAGGTCATTTCCACGTCGAAGTGTTACATTATGCAGCATTTTGAAGGGTATCTACAAGGAAATAGACCTTTGAAAAAGTCTCAAAGACCTTTTCTTTTAGGAAAGTGATCAAATAAAAATCATCTAAAGGGGCATTTTCAAGAGTTTTGAAGGGTACTTTCCCTTAGGAAAGGACACTTAACAAAACTTGAATAATTTTGTCCAAAAGAATAAGATCAGAAAAAGGGGGCCCAAAGGAATAGCGGTCGAAGGAATAAAGTCCATTTTTAAAATGCCAAAGGAATTCCTTTGGAAGCCAAATTTTTTAAATAAAATGGCCAAAACAAGTTATTTGAAGGAATTGATGGTGGACCCACAAACATCAAAATCTAAATCCCTGTAAGTATCTATTGGCATTTAAAAATATCAAAAGAAGCTATGCAATATATAGACTTGTATCAACATAAATGGATATAGCAAAAATAATGTCCTTATATTGTTTTTCCATCTATAGAAAAGACTTGGCCTAAGTTTCAAAGCAGGAGCTGGTGTATGCAATTAATGGAGAGTCTCTCGTCCTTCAATATGGTGATCATCTCTGACAAATAGCCACTCAACTCAGAGGTAGCATGGCTCAGTCTAGATTCAAAGTTATGGGGATTTTTTCCTTATACATGCAATACAAGTGAAGGATGGCATGGAAGTGAAAGATGAATATCAGGTGATTAGAAAAGGTAGCTCAAGCATTAAAGATGTTCCTAGACTTTTCCTTTTTTAGTGGATCATGACATCATCTTCTTCAACAAGTTATTGCCTTCTATTATGTTTCTCAACCAATGAGAGGGATTGAAGACTATTGTAAGTAATGGTGGTTAATTTTTTGAAGAAATATTAGTTCTAATTAACCCAAATGTGGGTGAGAATTCATGGAGGGTGGTTGGATCTCATTTATTGAATTGTGTTTGCTTGCCTCTTCTCCTTTATCTTCCCTTTTTTCCTATATATTCATTTTATTCCCCATAAATGAAAAAAAATATCCTCATTTGACAAGAGAAACCCTATCAAAATTTGTAAGAAATATATTTTGAAGCAATAAAGATCAATTTTTACCTATCTCATGCCTATAAATTGTGCTTAACAAGCTTGTGCATGATGGCCTTGTGAAGAAGTGTTCTTACATGTCCATTGTCCTTCTTTCTTGCCTATTTTTAGGTGTTTTCAAGTTATTTTCAAGTCTTAACTTGAGATCTTTCTGCCATTAATGGATGTTTGGTGTGGATTTTGAAATTCCTCTTTGCTTCATGTACTATTTGGTGAGCCTAGTTTATGAAACACTTATGCAAATTAACTAGTTTGTGAGGTTGTGTGAGAAATAATTATCTTATACTTAATTAGTGTTTATTTCATGCTTATGTGAGTGTCAATAAATTTGGTGTAACACCCATTTATCTCTCTTAGTTACCCTATACCCCCTCTCTACCTCTTTTCCAAGTAGAAACATTAGTTTAAGTGATCTACCAAGAGGAAGTTGGCCTTCTCCAGAGGTTCAAACTCACTACAAGATACCCATAGCTTGAGGTTTCTCCAATATTGTAGTTGGGAGTGAGAGAGCATAAAAAACTCTCCCACAAGGGTGGAATTCTAGACTACAACAGGTCTTTTGAAATTATTCTGGTTGGATCATAATCATGTTGTTACTACTAAAACTTTCCTATTCATCCCAGCTACCTAACTCCATCATCTAGTTGATGGATGGGGTGGCTAGGGACACCAATGGATGGCTCATTAGTTTGGAATGTTGGGTATGTCCCCTTATTTTTGAGTCTTGTTGGTTTTCACATTGACTTTGTTTGGTGGAATTCTATTCATTGTCATGTTGGTGATTCATTTCACTTTGAATTTAATGTTATATAAACATATTTATAGTGGTGATAAAATTGTATTTAATTATTATGTTACATGATTCAAATTGCAAATAAGGTATATTTTATTAATTTAAATGCATGCTTATTGATAAGTCTTTTTTTGTTCATAATTGTTATCAATTGACTTCTTTACACCATGAATGTCATGTATGTTATACAATAGATGTGAACAGGATATTGAAGTTTAAATTAGTAGCTTAATTAATGTAGTAATGCTTATTAGTTGTGTGGCAATTTTAAATCATAAAATTTACCCGCTACATTTATGGAGTATGAATTGTGTATTGCCTCTTTCTTAAATGGTTATTAATACCATTTCATTTTATTAATGATTACTAGTGTTTGAAGTAATATTGTGCTTGGATTTCTAGCAAGGATGCTTGTATTTGAAGTTCATTTTGCTTGTAAGGATAGTGTCTTTATGTTTTAAATGTGTTCATTTACTTTTGTATAAACAGTGAACAATTCATTGGAAATGAATGTGTTTGATATTAAATCTCAACGTATCAAATCTTTAGAAAAAAATTATTATAATAACAAATATATGGTTCATTGGAAGCATAATGTTGGATTCATGGAAATAGGTTGTGTTTATTATGATTTGGTTCAAATCATTCTTGGATTGTGAATTTATGCGAAACCTATTGATTTTTATATTACAGTGTCGATAAAAGGGTTTCCTTAATTAATTGGAATAATCATAACAAGGAATTTAAGGTAAATTGAAAAATTATTGTAGAACATTTTACCATTGATTCTAGTATAGCTTAATTAACTTATGAATAATTATCATAGTCATTTGGAAGGAATTAAGCTTTGAAGAATAATCGGGTGATATTACATAAGTAGATAAATTATTGTATATGGATTATGCTTAGGACATAATTGAATGTATAACTAATGGATTCGCATATGAAGGCTTGAGCCTAGAGCTATACATAGACTTGTGAAATTTTATAGTTGTCCACATGAAAAATATTAATAAGCATAGTTTTTTATCATCCATTTAATTTTTGTGATTTTTGTTGCATTCATTGTAAATGAAGAATGTTGCATTGCAGTTATCATTTTCTTCATACTGTAGATTATAGTATTATCGCTATAGAAATTTATTGACTGCATGATAAGTGGATAAGATATAGTGAGAAGTGACTATATTGTACCTATGGTAAAGTTAAATAATATTAACATTGAATGTATTTTTTTTTCAATTAATTTATCAATAGATACAAATTTCCATGTCTTAGTAACACGATACCCACTTGTGTGGTATTATCTATTATAATCAAGATGGAAGTATTAGTTTAATATTTGTTGAATTAGACTTAAATCAAACTGAGTTAGAAAAATAAGAAAATAAATAATAGAGCGTGTGGTTATTCTCATAATGTTAAGTACAATTATTTTGGTGTCATGACCCTAAAATCTAGATATCACACCTAATGATCTAGGTAGGTAGCACCAATTAAATTACTCAATTTATTCATAGCTTGTATTTTTAATTTGGAATATCAACATTTTTTATATTAGTTTTGAAAGACACAATTGGGTGTAAAGGGATAATTGTATGATTATCTAAGACTAATTTAATTATCTTATGCTAGAAGCATAATCATGATGGGTGCATTTAATTTATAAAAATTCTAATTTTCACTTACATTGTTGATAGTTTTTCATATTTGTTTTGATATTACTTAATGGCCCAAATCCGAGTTAAATTTTTAAGGTTATATGTTTAGTATTATTGGTTTCATGATAATTTGTATAACAATTTGAACCTTGACTTAGACTTTATTATGAAGTATGGGGCACTTGTAAAGGGTTAAGGACATTCAAATGGTCTTATCAAGAAGACATTGTGTAATCATTTCAGAGTTTATGAGTGTACGTTAGTACACATATACACTCCAAACTAAATACCTTCAACTAGATGACCGTATTTTTTATAGAATTATTTAAGGCTATTTAACCTTAGTTTAAGTATCTACAATCAATCTAATATAGTTTTGGTCATATCATGTGAGTGTGTAATTTTTTTCTCATGACCTTTTGTCGATAAAGATGTAGACGCAAGTAGATCTCAATGTTTAAAAAAAAATAGATCACTTCATTTTGGTATCAAACCATAGGTTTAATTCTCTAGGGAACTTTGGAAAAGAAAAAAAAAAATTCAAGGCATTTACAAGCCTAGACCATAAAATTTAATTTTTGCTCTGCAGTTGAAAAAGGTTGTGCAAAAGGGTTGTAAGATTTATGCTATCCAAATACAAGAGCTACCTAAAGATAATGATTTAACCTTTCAATATTTTACTTTTATCTCTTAATTTTCACATGTATTTCCTTAAAAAATACCTAGGCTTCCTCCTAGGCATGAATCTAACTTTTCCATTGATGTTATGCTAGGAGTGGCCCTTATTAAGGCTCCTTGTCAAACGAAATTGGATGACCTACAATAATTAAAAGTTTAGTTATAAGAACTTTTAGAAAATGGAAACATTAAGCCAGGTGTGTCTCCTCAGGGTGCTCTAGTTGTTTTTGTAAATAAGAAGGATAGAAATTTTAGGTTGTGTATTGATGACTGCATGTTTAACAAGGTAAAAATAAAAAACCATTATCTATTGTCAAAGATAGAAGATTTGTTTGACCAAGTGAAGGGTGCAACATTATTTTCTAATATTTATTTGATATTAGGTTACCATTAGTTGAGAATCAAGCAAGATGATATTCATAAGACATCTTTTTATACTAAGTATGGTCATTACGAGTTCATAGTGATGCCTTTTGGCTTAACAAATGCACCAACAACATTTATGAATCTAATTAATAGAGTGTTCAGGGACTATTTAGATAATTTTTTTCTAATTTTCTTAGATGATATACTAATTTATTATAAGAATTCATATGACCATGAATAACACTTATTTTTGGTCTTAAGGCAACACACGATTTATGGGAAGCTTTTTAAATATGTCTTATTTCAATATAAAATTCATTATTTGGGCCACATCATCTCTAAATATGGCATTGTTTTGGACCCATAAAAATAAAATTTATTCAAGAGTGGCCAACCCCCACTAATGTACATTAAGTACACATATTTATGGGCTTGGTTGGTTATTATAGGTGGTTTATGAAACACTTTTCTAGCTTATCTAATCCTATAAATTCCTTGCAGTACAAGGTAAGAAGTTTGTTTGGACTCTTCAATGTGAAGAATTTTTTAATAAGCTTAAGGATTTATTAACTATAACACCTATACTTATCATTATAGATCTCAATGGTAATTTTGAAATCTAGGTTGATGCTTCTAAGGAAGGCTTTGGTGGTATTTTGACTCAAGATGGCAACATTGTGGCTTATGAATCATGAAATATCAAGGAGCATGAAAATAATTATCCTACACATGGCATGGAGCTTGCTGCCATTGTTCATGCTCTTAAGCAATGGAAATATTTTTTTTGGGGTAAGCATTTCAAGGTAAAGCTTGATCACCATAGCCTAGAACATTTTTTTTACCCAATATGATTTAAATTCACACCAACATAGGTTGTTGGAATTTAAGAGAAAAGAGAATTATGTTGCTAATGCTCTGAGTCGATGCACGTATCTTACTGCCTTGTCTATTTTTTAAGTAAATTTTAGAACTTTTATTTTAAAACAATATCTTACTGATAAATTTTTTCATGAGATAAGATCAGGTTTAGCTAAGGAGCCTTTAGCAAAGAAGTTTGTAGACTTTTTGTGTCTAAAATTATGGCATTATAAATCATAACATAGAGTTTATGTGCTCAATTATGGAGACTTATGAAGTTTATTATTAAAATAAATGCATAAATCACTTCATTTTTCTCACCTAGGTGTCAAAAAAATGACACAAGTTGAAAAGACATTATTTTTAGCCTAGTTTAAACCAATATGTTACTGATTTATTGGAAAAATGCTTAAAATGTCAATGAGTGAAGGCTAAACATTATCATCCTGGAGGTTTGTTGTATCCTCATGTAATACCAAAAGGTAAATGGGCTATAGTCTCACTTGATTTAATTTCTAGATTTCCAAATTCACACGATAAGCATGACACTATTTTATTAGTGATTGACAAATTTACCAAAGTTGATCACTTCATTTCTAGGAATTTGATTGATGATGCTTCTTTATTTGCATAACATTTTGTGAAGGAAATGATTTGGTTGCATGGTATGTTTGTATTAATTATCTTATATGGAGATAAATTGTTTACTTCAAGATTCTAGCATACTTTAACCGTAGCATTTGGAACTCGATGAAATTTCACTTCTTCCTACCACTCTAAAATGGATGGCCAAACATAAAGACTTGATCAAATTGTGGAGGATATGCGTCAAATGTATGTCATGAACCAACAAACTAAGTGGGAATATTTCTTACATCTAGTTGAGTTTGTATACAAAAACTGGCATCCATAAAAAAAGTAGCGGACAAAAACATAGCAATTAAAAACATAGCGTGAAAAATGTAGCAAGGAAAAATGTAGTAAGGAAAAAATGTAGCACGGACAAAACATCATAGGAACAAAACATAGTAAAATATGCGCTCATACAAAATATGACACAACTTTCAACTAAAGGTCTAAACTCACAAAATCACATTTTTCTCTATTATTTTACTTGTAAATTTGGTGCATTACTTTTTCACCATGAAATGTTAACTACTATCACCAAAATTAACTAGACAACAAAAAAACAATGTGATAATCACTAAAATGTCCCAATTATGCTCTTCATGATATTTTTGTGACATTACCAATATTGCTACATTTTTCCTCACTATGTTTTGTCCTCGTGACATTTTTGTCATACTATGTTTTTACCATTATGTTTTTGTCCATTACGTTATCACATAGAGCCCAAAAACCCATATCATTCTGTAATTAAAATGTCTTCATTTGAAGCTCTATATGGATGTAAATGCAAAACTTTGCTTGGATGGGACAACTTGGAAAATGGATCTATTGTTGGCTTATATAAACTGAAAGAGTATGATAAATAAATAGCTCTGATATGCCAAAATCTGAAAGTTGATTTAGATCAAAAAAATGGTTATGCTGATTAGAAAAGAAAACCTCATGAGTTTCATGTTGGTGATAAAGTTTTTTTGTGTGTTAGACCTTATAAAATATCAATCAAGTTTAGAAAGACTTCCAAGTTAGCTCTACATTTTTTTGACCCTTTGACATTATAGAAAAGATTAGCATTGTTCCATATTGGTTGGCTCTTTCTCCTTCTCTATCTAAGATTCATGATATTTTCCATGTTGGTTTATTAAGAACATATATATCATATCCTTCTCATATTTTGGATTGAAAAAATATTCAGATTACAAAATAGGAAAAGATGCAGTTGGAACTTGTGAGGATCCTAGACCATCATAGTATTAAAATGTGAAATAGAGATATTCTATAAATTTTAATTCAATGGGATCTATTGAGTGAATGAATTGATCCTTGGGGAAATAAACATCTTTTTAGACAACATTACCCTTGGTTATTCTATTTTTTGAGACGATTGGACTCTCTAAGAAGGGGAGGATGTCATGACAACTTATTTTGATGCATTTTCTAATACCATTGAGATATTACTTTATGATGATCTGTTTGATATTGGTTGGCACTTTGATATATTGCTATAGATGTTAATCTTGACTAGATGTTATATTTTTGTTATCATTGATTACATGTTGTGATTCATCATTATATTAGATGATTATTGACATAGAGGTATCTTGGATGCATTATAAATTTCATATTTGAATGTGTTAAGTTCAAAATTTACTTTCTTACTTGGATATTTGTACCTTATTTGGATATTATTGATATCATATTTTTTAACTGCAGGAACAAGTTAACGAGCTAGGATCGATGGTGTATTTGATAGCTTGGAAATGAGGAGGTTATGGAGTATCAGAAAAGATTCTAACAATCATGCTGAGCCATGATTAGATTATAAGCTTTCGATTGTTCTTAAAAAAAATTTGTTATTCTTATTCATCATTTTTATTTTCACTCTTTGTTAAGTTTTATTTTAGTATGTGTAGACTTTGATTGGGACCATCATAATTATTGTTGATCATCCTATTTCTCCTTTTTTGTTGTATTGGTTTTTAATCTTTTTCCTTAATTTGAACCATTTTGGACATTTTCTTAGTTTCAATTATAGGGTCTTTGAATACATTTATATTCTCCTTGATTATGTTTTTGGTTTTAATTTTAATTGGTTTATATTAAAGGCTTGACCTAACCATTATTGTTTCATCCTTGTGAGTTATTGTTTTGTTTTTTTTAAAAAATTTGGAAGCCTTTAGGACGCTTTACTAGGAAGGGGTCATTATCAATAAAATGGGGATATGACTACATCCTTGGCATGTTAATTACTGTGTTTGGTTTTTGAGAGGGAGTTGACCTTGGGTGGAGATTAGGTCATGATGGCATGAACTTCAAATCTTCCCTCCATTGAGTAGCATCCTTTGGTTCTTTTAGTTGTTTGGCTTTGTTTGTTGAACTCGACCCAACCCTAGGTTGATGTTGTCAATTTTCTTAACGAAATCCATGGGAGCTTGTTAGAGATTTGAACTAGTTTGTAGAGGTTGGATGGTCAATTAGGAGTTATATTTTTGTTGGGACTTTATGAGTTGTTGGGAACATGGTGTTATGTTGTCAATCCATGATCTCATCTTCCTTCAAATAGAATGCATATTGTGGTGGTTTTGGTAGTGGTCATAGATGTTCATTTTTCTATGTGTAGATGGGATAAGAAGAGACCAAGTTGTGGGAAAACTAATACACTATTTCACATGACTGTCTACATTTTAGGGGCAAAAGAAAATAAGTTATGTTTTTTAGGTTGTTTTTATTGTTGGATATAACAAGTTTATTTGGGTATGCATTGTAGGTGCAATGTGAAGTCATTAAGACTTCAAAATGGAGCCACAATATGTTATTGTGACTATTTGGGTATACAATTGTGATGGGTTTTGATCTCCAACAAATTTTATGACTATATGGGTATACGGTTCTATTGGATTTTTACCTATATTACATTAATACAGTTATTTGATGGCAGGGTTGTGTTGGGTTTTAAATGCAACAAGTTTTTGTTGATTTATTTTGGACTCATTTTTTATTGATTTTTTAATTTGTTTTCATTTTTGAGTTTGATTTAGTTTATTTTAGAATGATGTAAGGTTGCTTGTAATTTATTACAATTCCTTATTTACATATGCATTCCATTTGTTTTAAAGTTGATTGTGTTGGTTGATTTGGGTTGACACAATTGTGTTGGTCATTTCCTTGTAGTTGAGGGTTTTTAGTTTGGAAATATGGCTTTTAGTTTGTCGTAGTATTTACATTTTGTGGGATGAATCTTCATCATTTTAAAACTATGTATTTTTATGAGTTTTGTTGGCAATAAATTCTACTCATTTTTTTTCTCCAATTAGGCTTAACTTTGAACTTGTATGGCTCTAATTGGAGTCCACTTGTTATAGCAAATGTGGAATCAATTATAAGTTTGGTATGATTTCTTAAATTATGATTTGAGGGATGAATTTGTAGATGCTTTGATTTTTTCTTGTTACTTGTTGAGGTTGTGTTACTTATCTAAGTCTTAGATTATGTTGATACGACATTGAATAATATTATGATTGTTCTATTGCCACCATTTGGAACACTTTTTGCTTTCATTGCTTAGATTAATATCAGTTGGTTAATTTTTAAATAGGAGGAGTAAGTATGAATTACTTAAGATGCTTCTCAGATAAACTATGATACTTGTGTCAATTATTATGAAGTTTGGTTTTGATGGATTCAGTGATATTGACTTCATTGATTCATGAAGGCCAAATATAAAAATCCTATAGGGTTTTTACTATCATCTCAAGTTATCCATGATTGTTTGTCCCTTGAATGGGTTGAAAAATGGTATTGTTTTGGTGTATGAGAATAATTAGTTTTGTTTCCATTTGGAACTTTTGGTTTCTCATTGTTGACTATTGTCTAATGTATTCGTGGTCTTTTGAAATTATTATTGTTAGCTCAAAATCCTGTTGTGACTCATAAAACCTTCATATTCATCCCAACTACCTAAATCCACCATCCAACTGATGGATGGGGTGGATAGGGCCACCAATGGAGGGCTCATTAGGTAGAAGGGTGGGTGTGTCCCCTTATTGATGAGGTTTGTTGGTATTTGCATTGACTTCATTTGGTGGCATTCTATTCATTGGCCTGTTGGTGATTCATTTCACTTTGAATATAATGTTATATAAACATAGTTGCAGTGGTGATGTAGTTGTATCTAATTATTAATTTGCATGATTCAGATTGCAAACAGGGTATTTTTTAAATTTGAATACAAGCTTATTGATAAGTCTATTGTTGTTCATAATGATTATGAAATTGACTTATTGGCACTATGAATGTCATGCATGTTATACAATAAATGGGAGTCATATATTTAAGTTTAAAGTAGTGGCTTAATTAATTTAGCAATGCTTATTAGTTGTGTGGCAAGTTTAAATCATAAACTTTACACACTACATTTATGGAGTATGAATCTTATATTTCCTCTTTCTTAAATGGTTAGTAAGATCATTGCATTTTATTAACGATTACTAGTGTTTGAAGCAAAATTATACTTGGATTTCTAGCAAGGATGCTTGTATTTGAATTTCATGTTGATTATAAGGCTAGAGGCTTTATGTTTTAAATGTTTTCACTTACTTTTGTATCAATAGTGAACTAGTTCATTGAAAAGGAATGTGTTTGATATTACATCTTGATGTATCAAACCTTTAAAAACAATTTATTATTATAAAAAATATATGGTTCGTTTGAAGCATGATGTTCTATCCATAGAAATATGTTGTGTTTGTTTTGATTTGGTTCAAATCATTCTTTTTGTATCATGGAGTAGATAAAAATGTTTCCTTTATTAATTGTAATAATCATAACAAGGAATTTAAGGTAAATTACAAAATTGTTGTAGAATGATTTACCATTGATTCTAGTATGTGTTAATTAACTTATGAATAACTACATATTCATTTGCAAGGAATTGATCTTTGCAGCATCATCAGGTGATACTACATAATTAGATGCATTATTGTATATAGATTTTGCTTAGGACATAATTGAATGAATAACTAACAAATTAGCATATGAAGGCTTGAGCTTGGAGCTGCGCATAAACTTGTGAAATTTGATAGTTGTCTACATGCAAAATATTAATAAGCATGGTTGTTAATCATCCATTTAATTGTTGTGATTTTCATTGCATTCATTGTAAATGAAGAATGTTGCATTGTACCTATCATTTTATTCATACTATAGATTATAGTATTACTGCTATATAAATTTAATGACTACATTATAAGTGGATAAGATATAGTGAGAAGTGATTATATCGTACCTACGAGAATGTTGTATAATATTTGGCATTGAATGTATTATGTTTGCTATTAATTTATCAATAGTGATACAACTAACTATGTATTAATAATGTGACACTTGTGTGGTATTGTCTTTTATAATGAAGACGAAAGTATTACTTTACTAGTTGAATTAGACTTAAATGGAAAAATAAGAAAATATATAATAGAGCATGTGGTTATGCTCAGAGTGGTAAGTAAAGTTATTCTGGTGTCTTGACCCTAAAATCTAGAGATCACACCTAATGATCTAGGAAGGTAGCACTAATTGAATTACTTAATTTATTCGCAACCCATATTTTTAATTCAGAATAGTGGCATCACTTATATTGATTTTGAAAGATATAGTTAGGTGTAAATGGATAATCATATGATTATCTAGGACTGATTTATTTATCTTGTTTTAAAAACTTAATCATGATGGGTGCATTTAATTTACATAAATATTATAATGTTCACTTATGTTGTTGATGGTTTTTCATATTTTTTTATAATAGTGCTTAATGGTCCAAATCTAAGTTATATTCTTAAGGTTGTATGCATAGTCTTCTTGGATTCATGAGAAGTTGTTTAGAAATCTCAACCTCAACCTGGACTTTATTAGGAAGGATGGGGAACTTGAAAAGGGTTGAGGACCTTCAAATGCGTCTATCAAGAAGACACTGTGTAATCAATTCAAAGTTTATGATTGTACATTAATACATTGATAAACTCCAAACTACATACATTCAACTGGATGACCATCTTCCTTATAGAATCCTTTGAGGGTGTTTAACCTTAGTTAAGTATCTAGAGTCAATCTAATACAATGTTGGTCATATCACGCTAGTGTGTGATTATTTTATCATGACCTTTTGTTGAGAAAGATGCCATTGATGCAAGTAGATCTCAGTGTTTAAAAAAAAAATGGGTCACTTCACATAGGTGTTAGTGGCAAAGGTGTTGTTGCTTAGACAAGTAGGATCTAGATTAGTGTCTTTTGCTTGAGTTGGGCTTGATGTGGATTGTACAATCAATAACTACTATAAGTTGCATTTAGAATTGTTATGGTTGCTTCTTATATGGTACTCACACCAATTCTCCCCTCGCCTTTGTCTAGAGTTGATCTACTTCCTCTAGACTCCTTAGTACAAAGGCTTCTCCTTTGGTGATCAAGGATTTGGCACATCAAGCAAGAGTTTTCTCTTACACAGTGCTAGATGAAGAGGTGATCTTCTACTTTGTCCTAGCTTTGGACTTGATTTGTTAGTTTTGCAATAGGCTTGCCCCAATATGTCAGAGGTCAATAATTTTATCTTGGCGAAAATGTAAGGAGAAATTCCATTGATGCACTTCAACATCCTATGTTGTTATGTTTTGTTGTCCTATGGGAACGCAAGGTAGTCATGGAAATTGTTTGTGTAGTCTTGAACTTATTGATCCTTCAACACAACTACTCAAACTTTATGTACTCATCCTCAGGTGATTCAGAGGATAGTGTGCTCCATGTGTAATGATGATTATAAAATTATTCCAAGTGTCGATGGGTTAAAAGTATTGCTCACATTGAGATGTAAACTTCTCGCCATTGTGGGACCAATGTGGGCATCTTCAATGTGTAAAAGGTGGTCTTATCAACATTAGTAGAGCAAATGATAGAAAAATAAGCCTCCATTTTTAAAAATCCACAAGCCCAATTTGTAGCATTCCTTTGGGTAGTCAGATACATAACCACATTGTAAAACTTCTTTTTGCTATCATGCACAAATGATTATATGAATTTGAATATTAACCCTATTGATAGAGTGGTGTGAATTCATCTCTAAGACCAATGCTTCACACTATAGAACCTAGGTTGGTGGTGCAAAGGACAGCCCAATAATTGAGCTAGTAAATTATTAAGTTATGAATGAACATGCATGAGACCAAAAAATATATCATTACACATTCATATAAACAGTCAGATAGTAGAATAATACTCTTCCATTCAATATTGAATAAGTATTGTACATATGAGAACAAAGGTATAGAAGTGTAAGAATGAGAAATCTCATGATAACATGACTAAGGGGATGATCCCTAGCTAATTTTCCTAACTGAAATAAATTCTTCTATGCAAGTCAACCTTAGGGGTCAAAGGGAGGTATATATACATACATAAGAAAGGTAGTTAAACAACAATTCATAATCTATAATGAGCAATAGTTCACCATCTTGTTGATGAGCAGGTTCATCTCTCAGGTGTCTGATGTGTTAATTGGTTTGTTGGCCTGACACCAACTATGGGATCACCAATTAGGGTGGCACCATCTAGTGTGAAATTTGGTGTTAGGATTAACATGTGAAAAATCTTTGTCATGCACATACTTTGGAAGAGCCAATCAAGTGGAACATTGTTAGACTCGAGTTTTGCATCATGTGTTTTGGCACTAGCGCTATGTTGTTTAGCATCAATTTTTGCTAGTCTACATGTGTAACCAAAGTAATTGTGTGGATAGTCACAACTTATCTCAGATTAATTATTATAAGATATATAATTTAGTTTTAGTTTGAATTATAAAATATTTATCATTGTGGGAGTGTTCAAATAATAGAGAAAATGATCAAATATTGAAAAAGGAAAACAATTACATAAAATTTTGAAAACGTTACTAGATACTATTGTATAAGGTATCAAAGACTGATACAATACTACTCGAAAATGGACCCTGATATGATCCTTCATGGATAAGTCTATAAAATGTTAGGATCCTTGTGGATACTCCCAGATTCATCCCAAGACATATTTGGGAGTATTCATAAGGCTCCTGGCATTCCGTGGTCATATCCATGTAAGATCCATGACCAGAAATATTTTTTCTTCTTCACTTGGCAAAAATTCAAATAGGGACTTCAAAAAACAATTAAAAACAAACATTGTGACCCTATTTATTTCAAAGTTGGGAGTGTTTACTATTGGCTATTAAAGGTTTTGGACATGTTTGATCCTTTTTGGGAAAATATAGTGGGCTCATAATCTCTCTTTGGAGGAAGTATAAGCATCTTATTGTCAAATGGTGCCTATTCAAATGCTTTCCATCTCTTCTTTCTTGTACGGTCATACTCTAGTCTTCATCATGGTGGTCAATAGAAATATGTATTTATCATTTCCTGTAGTGCTTTAAAAGGACTGCACTTCGTGCATCTTCTCTCTATGTGTGTATGAATATACAAGAAAAGTTATTTCTAGTAGTAGTATCAAAATTGAGTTATCCATTCCTTGCCATCATATAAACTTGGTTAGGATGTTAGAGGCAAGCTATATGTTGTAGGGTATGTAAAATTATAGATAACTTTTTTACTATTATTTTGAAATGTTTAGCAAAATGCTGACGATAGCGATATTGGTATATGTGAGCCCTTTACAATGAACCTACTTTAATATATTGATTTATCTTTTTTTTTTTTTGTTAATATTTTTTAACATTTGCACTATGTACTTGTTCTTAGACTAATCTAAGTTTGACCACTAAATATCATGACATTTGGCATTGAATTATCGGTATGTTTTATGGTTATTTAACTTATTTTATTTACTCTATACATATTATGTGGTTATGTTTGCTTATTTGGCTATATTTTTAATATTATATATATATTTTTATATGGCCATATCCAAAAATATATCCAGGTCCAAAAAAATTATCGTATCAATGTGCTTGAATCATGTATCTATATCCATATCTATACCAATACTAGGATCGACTACTTAGGATTTTGAAAATAAATTACTTCATGTTGCTACCATGAATATCATGCAATTAGATAACTAAGAACAAGATAATTACAAGATTTGTATTATAGACGTTGAAAAATGAATGCAATACATTTCTATGATAGAGATAACCATAAGAACCAATTTGGCTTGTTTAACATGTTTTGAGTCTACATTTTTTTTCTTGGCCACTTGTACACTCATAGAAAAAGAGGGGGTTTTAAAATAAAATCCATCAACATTATTCTTGCAGTAAATAGTATATATACCAAGGGAAAAGATGCCAATGAAATGGTATCTACTCTCATTATTCACAGATACAATTAACAACATTAAAATATTGGAAATGCTTTATTTCACAATGCAGATAAAGATTGGCTACAAGTATCTATTGTTAAGCTTTTGACTACTATAGAAAATTTCTATAACTACTAAAGTTTATAATAACAATAGTAATGGTGAGCATAAGAGGACGAAAATGCAAAATGGAAACAAAGAATTAACAATCAAGTAGTAGGAAATGCAATGCATGATATGAAATGAATGCAATGTACAATATTCAAATGAAGTTAATAACACATTTTTCTTAATTTATTTAGTTTATACAAACACAAGGAATCCAAAGATGAGATATTGAAACACAAGTGCAAGTAATTATGCATATAAGAACAAAGAAATGAAATTTTAGTTCTAATGTTGATTAAAATGGAAACTCCATGGAGAAATGGATACTTATGAATGGTAACAAACAGTGTGCTATATTATCTGAAACAATGACTATCTACCATAAATTTCCATGATTAACAATAGTCATTTGGGTGCTTATAAAGGTACATCTCTTTCTTGATAATGGGATCTCAACAATCTATATGAGCAAATTTTAGTCAATATTTGCTAGTTCTCCCATACCTGCACAATAAGCCATGGGCCCAAGAACATAAAAGCAAATAATTTGAATCTAAACAACTTGCATCTCAATCACCTAAAGGAAAGTTGCCTTGAGCTTGTGTTACCTTTTGTCAATAGCATAGGATTTCAAACATTTGATATGCCCATGGGTTTTGACAAGAATCTTATAACTATTCTAGAAGGCAAAGAAAAAAAGATGCACTATTGTTTTGAGAAATAAGAAGAAATTAGTTATGTATAAGGTAAAGAAAAAAATCATATTAGTTATAAGTATGAAGAAGTTAAATATTTAGAGATGGTGCAAAAGAAAATGAAAAGAAGATGCCAAAATACACTTGATTTCAAACCCCCCACCAAAAGATACCGTGTAAAGAGATGAACCCCTTGGACCAAACACCATCCCCTGTACTGTTGGTAGGATTAAGGAGAAAATTAGAAAGCGTGAAAAGTGCAAAATAATTACAGAGAGAATATTGAGGACATTGAAAAATAGAAACTATCTAAGAGAAATAAGATCTAAATCTATTTTGCCAATAATGGGACATATGATGAAAGATACAAAAGGTCCAAAGGTACACTTGTTAATTTTGGATGGTTACTAGAAAAGTCATGGGATAAATGATCCTTAGATAAAATTATTTGATTTTTTGGGTACCTAAGGAATGACACATTGAAATGGTTTATGAAGATGAAACCCAAATCATAATATTTCATGGGATTTAGTACAATTGAGAATGAATTGCACTACCCTAATGTACCAACAGGGAGTGTCACTAAGCTAAGACACCTTATACAAAAGGCAAATGAGACATTGAAGGATTATGACCAACGATTTACAAAAGTAGTGTGAAAGTTGGAAAAACCATCAAATGAAAAAAAAAAAATGATAGAATGTTTCATCTCAAGGTTGGTGCCATACATACAAACATCTATGTATGTAATGAAGTTTAGGACAATTTTGGAGACATTATAAATGACAACAATATTAGAAGCACAATCATGGAGAAGGGAGAATGATTCTATAGTTAACGGGGAGTTAGAAAACCTATAGCAAGAGTTGACAATGTTAGGTTTGAAGCAAGAAATTTTTATGAAAGGAGAAATAATATATTATATCTCACCACAAAATTTTGAAAGTCCCAAAAAAAGGTGTGCAGTATTTGGCAATGAGGGGCACATGGAAACAAAGTGCCCACATTATGAGATGCCAAGAAGAGCAACAACATTGAGAAAAATATCACCGCATCCATATAAAGAAAGGCTATGGTGTGGAATTTGTAGAAGTTAGGACCATCATGATCAAAGGATGTGTCCATTAGTAGAAACGGTTGCATACCCTTACCACTATGAAGAGAGAAATATTGTTAATGGTTGGAATGATTAGAGAGAGAAACATTGTTTCTCAACACATACCAAAAGTAGCTCAAATTTATAAAACCCCAACAATATATGGTTATTTACCCCAAATGCAAATATCAAATACCACCTCCACCATAATCAAATTTGGGACCATAAGGTCCACAAAATCAATATTATAATGGATACCAAGGTTGGTACTATGGAAGAAACCAAGGACGATACTCTGAAAGATACCACAAAGACAATAAAGGCGAATACAAAGGAGGATATCAAAGAGGAATAGGCTATAACCATGGTAGGGAAATGATCACTTGCATTCAATGCGGTAAAAAATCTCATATTACAAGAAACTATATGGAGAGAAATTATAGACATTATGGAATATGTTTGGTAAGGGGTACACATGGTTCAATCAATTGCTCCAAAGCTAAGCAATACTACAGAAATGGGGGCATGAACATAAAAGAGTTGGTAGGCATGATAACCTGCAAAGGCACGAATCATCTAAAAGGGGTACTGCAAGTCCTAGGAAATAATACAAAGATGTACTGAAATACATGGACCAAAACCCCCTAATGCTCAGAGAGATAGTGAAGAGGAAGAAGGCCACAAATGGAAAAGGTGGTATCTGAGAGAATACAAAAACATGACAAAGCAGTGCAGGATTCGAAAGAGTTTTTGATTGAAGTGAAATACTAGGAAATTTATATAAGGAGTTAGATGAGGAATCATAAAAGGAGAAAGGGAACAAGATACATCAAGATACAAAAAATACAAAGCTAGGAAATAAAATGTTCGTAAGTAAAAAAATATTTTGTTGGGTGTAAAAGTAAATGGGGGAAATTTTGAGAATGGATTGTTAGATTTAAGAGCGGACATCAACATAATGTCGTTGAGTACTTGCAATAGTTTAAGAAAACCACCATTACATGTAGTCACATACGACATTGCTTGAGCAAATGGGCCCCTAAGATCTCCTATTAGTATACTCATAGGTGCAGAAGTAGATTTTATGGAGATTAAGAAAAAGATTGATTCTGAAGTCAAAGAAATATATGAAAATAATGCATCATATCAAATTTTATTAAATTTGAAATGGTTCATAGAATGTAATGGGATACTAGACTCAAAAGTGAAGAAATCATAATGGAAGGAAATAGAGTAATAGTCCACTTATCATTAGAAATTGGTATGCCTTCTGCATGGACAATAGAGGAATGGGATGAAAATTATGGAATTGATCTCAACTTGAACAAAGACTCAAGCACATAAGGATGACTAGATTAGTGTGGAGAGTTAAAAACCCGAGTCATAATTAGAGATAGATATTACATCAAAGATATATAAAGAAAATAAAAAAATAGTTAAAAAGTTATTCCACATGAAGATGAGGGTTCCCATATCGACTAAAGATAGCACAAACCCAGGGGACATGCCACAAACCAAAAATAATAGGTTATTATGCATTAAAAGATAATATTTATGTGTGAATATTGTGAAAGACAATGGTAGAAGATACTAACAGAACTATTTATCATGGATGCATAAGGTAATCTCAAATGATGATGCAAACCTAGAAGAGTGAGGAAAGATACCGCAAAACTATAATACAAAAAAGGAAGTAAAGTAGCCTATGGAACAAATTGATTCAAAATATCTTAAGATAGAGGTAGAAGCAAGAGATCAGTTATTAAAAAAATAGAAAAATAAAAATAAGTCGAAAGAATTCAAATATGAGAATATTTGATTAGAGGAAGATTAAAAGATGGAAAAATCATGAGAACATTAAGAAAAAGACGCAAGGAAAATAATAGAATTGTTCATACTAGACTAAAAACAAATAACATAAATAAAAAAGAGGAAAAAATAAAAAAAATTGAAAAAAAAATACAAAACAATTATATAGAAAAACGAGAAAAAAAAGTATATATATATATATATATATATAGAGAGAGAGAGAGAGAGAGAGAGAGAGAGAGAGAGCCACACACACACACACATACATATAGACAACCAAGTTAAAAACCATTAAAAGTCAGCTTGACACATTAAGTCTCACAAACGAGACAATGTTTCAAATGGAGGTAAATGGTGGTTAGATTCTTAATCACATTAGAAAATAATTTTTTAATACCTTAGAAGCCTCACACATATCAAAAGGATAAAAAAGACGACATATAGATAGAACAAAGCAATAGCCATGTGTGGAGATTTTTTAGGCCTTCAAAATATCCATGGTATCTTCTAGAGTATTAGAGCATTCAATAAAGTCATCGCATAATATAATTCTTTTCCACATAAGTAGAAGAATCAAAGTGTTGCCAAAAGGACTTTTGAGTAGTTGTATTTTCACCACTAGTATTTGGTTAACTTGCGATAAGATTGGATAATGGAAATAACATCATGAGCATGTAAAGCATCAGTACATTTAATTCAAAGTTTAAAAAAAATTCACAATCGAAAAAGGTTTCCTTTTTATAAGAGGTGACATTGTCTTTTAAATCCAATCAGGGGAGTCAAGCAATTATACTACAATATCTTATGCTAGATGTGTAAGTTTATGATTCTTGATCATGTTACCCTTCTACAATAAAAGTTATGTATCATTTTTTATATAGCATTACAGGTAGATGTATTGTTTGGAATTATTCTTATGGTAGATAATTCAAAGTTGTGGTATTGGGGATGAGACAAAGTTATAAAAGTCAGGTGAATATTGTTAGGATTCTTCAGAAGAATTATAAGAGTAAAAAAATACACTATAGAGGATAAAATCATACCACATTACATCACAATTGTTACAATCATACCGCAATGGACATTCAATATTGTATGAAACTTCGCGACATGTTCCAAACACTTAGATAAAAAATATATAATAATTTATATAAGGAAAATGCATATATATCATGGTATATATGTAAATATCTTCTAATTGGTAGTTAAGAAGCTAAATAAGTGTAAACCAATGGTTATCAAAAATAACAATTAGTGAAGAGATGTATTGTTTGGCTTTTAAAGTTTATATAATGATGTAAATGGTGTGGTTAGCTTTTAAAGTTTATATAACACAGTAAATAGTGTGAAGAGATAATCATAATCATAATAAAAAGAAGAATAAAGAGAAGAACATAAAATAGAGAGTAATAAGAGGAATAAGGTGGAATATATAGAATGAAATAAACAATGTGGAGGTATACAATAAAGAGATATGTGGAATGTGGTGGATGTTTTATAATTATATATATGAATAAAGTGAGTTAGAGTAAGAAGTATTTGTGTACTGTGTATGTGAATGAATGGATAATAGATACACATATTATCTAAAGATTAACACTCAATACTAATCATGGCATAACATTAACTTTAACTAAAGTCTTCTCGAACCACATAAACATTTGCACCCAAGTCGCAGATTGTATGTCAACATAAGGCACAAGACACATTAGTACATTCATGTTCAATCAACTTGGGGCTATTACAAATAAGCAAGAAGCAATATAACCTAGCTTTGTAAGTGCAAAATCTTTGGTTTCTCAACATGTTTGATAAATTGATAAATCCTTTTTCCATAGTTAGGAGACTGGGAAAGGGACGCTAAATTTCAGACATTGGGTATGGGAGTACTTGGAGATGGTAAAACAAATATAATAACAACATTTATATATTTGAATTTCTGAAAACAAAAAATAAAGAAAAATCCAATTCCCATCATAAGCCATATATGATCATAGTTGCACAAAGTGGTATCTCACTTTGAAAACAAGCACTAGGTCTAGCATCATAGTTTGGGCCTACCCCTCCTAGAATGCAGAAGAGAGATGAACCTTTACTTTATATAATGCATCATAGCGTGCAAGTGATTTGCGCTACCAAAAACATGAAAGAGATGAAATACAGATTTATGGAATCCCATAAATAGGTGTGAGGAGATACAGTAGAGTAGATGTTGATGGGGTCATTGGTCATTCCTCCCTTGGAATCCATCTTCTCCACCAAAAGCTCTTTCTTTTATTTCTTATTTCATCGATACTCTCATCTAGTGTTTTAATTATTTTCCGCTGTAGGCGTAAAGCAGATGCTAATGCATTACGCTGAATTGTGGATTTCTTTTTTGGACGAATTTCCTGGCCAAAACGCAGTTAACAAGACAATTAAAATGATAAACAATTGGATCAGCCATAGAACAAATTAAACAACTTAAGAGTATGTATTATGTGTCGACAGCAGCTTCCAATTAAAAATTTATAAGGGCATCATATTAATTTCCTGTGAAAGACAATTTGCAACTAAATAAACAAGTAAGATATAACATTCACCCTAAGTTCCTGCAACTCGGCCTCTGTGAAACCACCTGCAGCCTTTGTGCCAGATTTTGCCATAAGCTTGGCAATCCACTGAAAGGCTTCATTATAGTCCTGCTGGGTAGCCCTAATCAGCTGCAGTCTCAATCTCTGCATAGAAGACAGAGCTAATAAACCTTGACTCATAAAGTATGGATGTGCGAGAGCACCCTTGGCACTTATCCTTTGCCGACCCTTATAACGCACCATAGACAACAGAAGCTCCCACCCAATGCCACCATCTAGATCCAATAGATCAAATGCGCGACGAAGCTCTGGACTGGCTCGGGATTGTACTGTCTCCCTCCATGCAACCATGTCATATCCGCACCTTTTAAGCTGGCGATTGAATTGGATGAGACTACCATCAGTGCGCAAAGGTGGAAATGCCTGATCATACACTAAGAGGTAAAATTAGATGCAGATAGATATTGCGATGGAAAGATGATCACGGTCAGTACTGTCAGAGCTGTATGATTACAGAATATTAGATGCTGCTATCAGATGCATCATGATATGCAGATAAAAGACCACAATCTTGATAAATTCATTTGGACATCTTAATAATGCATATTACTATACCTACTTTAAAAGAAACATTAAAGTTGAGTGTGAAGCAGTAATATTGGTTAAAAAAGAACAATGCTGCTAAGTAAAGAGATAAGCGGTTCCACTAAAGCATCATGTTCAGCTTTCTATAACTTCACAGGTCAATAGAGTGCGTCATGATTAACTGGCTACTACGAGAAAGATTAATAGTTGAACCATGTCATTTTTCGAAATAGATAAGTGGACATCATAGTTTCTGGTAGAACTTTATTTATATTTCACTAAGCTATAGACCTGGAAGGCAACGAGAAAAGACTACTACAGAAAATGGCTGAAAACTGAAATTGTATGATGTTTATTAGAAAACATAACTGTTCATGGTATATTCCCACTCGCATCGTGAAAATATGTGTGTTTCACGTAAACTAGGATGTCATTTGATAACAGTGCTTCAGATGTCTGGAAATCAAGTTCCGTGAATTAAATTGCAGGCTTAATGTGTAAAGAATGCTTAATCTTGCATATCATAATCTGGTTACATTCCCCAGTTAAACTTTTTAATTTGACATGAAATTTGATGCCTTAACAATTCAGCATGACATTGATGCCAACATTAACTTACATAGATAATATGACTAATACATGTGTTGTGGTTTCCAAATGGATTGACATTTTACACCTTGGGAGCCCACTATGTGACCAAAACCAACCGAGGAATGGAGAGTTATCTAAAATATCATGGCCTTCTTCAATGTCTGCTTCAAATTTTTATCTAACAGTATGCTTTGACAGTGGATACAAAGTCAAAATGTGGTATCAAAATTCCTGGATTGGAAATAATCTCCTTGACATACAGACATCTTAGAATTCCGTATTTTATCTTCAGATTTCAAATTGTTCCTGTGTAATATTCCCAAAACTTGATTGCTTAACATACTTGCCCACATTTGTTGGACTGATTAGAAATTTCCTAATAACTTACTACAGTGCCTGCGGAAATAGCATGATTATCAGAAAATAATAATATTAAATCAGCGGTCCAGCTGCATACAACAATAAGTAACAAGAAAGTGGCAAACCAACAATCACTTTACAACCTATGATAAAGATGGACGAGACTGCATTGCATATAAGAAAAATATATAGGATGAAGGTTTGTACCATTTGCAAAAATATAAGACCTGTGCTGTAAATATCAAATCTGTCTGGTAAGTTCATCTGCATAAATATTATCACAAATGTCACGAACAAATCATTTAAGAAGGGTGACCCATATTTTAAATTTTTATCCATAAATTAATAAATCTGACCAGGATAAATGAATTACAGATTTTAAACCTGCCAGAGAACAGGGGAAAGTGCAGCTGCCACAGGGGCAGGGGGCGCTGATGGGGTCTGTGTACTCATAATATACTGCTCAGGTGCTGCATACCTAGAAAGAAGCAAAGGAAAATACAGGGATAGATTATTTTGAAATGCATTAGAAAACGTGGATGGATATTATTCTAAACTGCTTGTATTTCTGGAATGTAAGATTGCAAATGACACCCAAAGCAATTTTCAAAATGCCCACAGAGAGTAAATTTCAATGTATGTTTCTCTCATACAAACTCTGAAGAAAAACATAAGATGGCATTGCATCGCTATTGTGAAAGGCTATGTCAAAAATGGAAATCCTCAACTATAGAGGGCTGTAGAAGAAATCTCCAGACTATTACTATCAAGATGTAATAGGGTTGCTGGGCTGTTCTGAAGTGGTCTTAAGTTGGGCACAAGGCCCTCAGGCTGCTGGTATTGTAGGTAATCCAGGAATATCATCTTAAATGATTCAAAAATAATAATGCATCGAAAAGTGTCTTGGGTTTCTGAAACAACTTTGAACAGAGTCCATTATAACTCAATGTTGTTTGTAACACTATGTCACTGCTTCAATTCCGTTCTTCAAACAGAAATGGATGTATCTGCTTCCATTCTCCCTAAACCACAGATATAATTATGTTTTTTCCATCTCATAAATAATTCTTGTTCAGAGTTTCAAAACAGACTGCTCTCTGACCATTGATGTAAAAAGAGTTTATAAGATATCGAACTGCATTTCAAACTTCCTTCTGCAAGGGCATCAAACTTGAATGGCTTATCTCAACTTAGCAGACTGAATCACAAACAAAATAATGCATTTCAACAAACAATACTTCAATCAGTTCAATTAGGAAAACTCTTAAAAACAGCCATTTTTTGCTTTAAACTTTGCTACAATGTGCAATGAACTGGATTTTTATGTTCAAATCACTCTACAAATTGATTGGTGCCTTCTTTGAGGACGTCTTGGGCTACAGAAATTGCTAGAAAAGTGTTCAAACTGTGCTTTGTTTACATGTTTATTATTACAGAAGCTGCTACATGTCCTTTAACTGTGCCTTGTTCAAACCATGGCTGAACAGGGTTTCTAAGATATAAATTTTTGGACGGAAATGCAAAATTGAAAGGCGTCCTCTGCTACAGTCTCAAGATATTGACTTAACAATGTCAAATCAAATCCTAGTTTAGGGCTCCTGTACACCAGGGTTTTGTGCAACTCACTCTTACCTCCAACACAAGCTCCATCCACCATTCTAGTTTAGGGCTCCTGATCTCTGTTTGTGTTTGGTATCGGGCTCTAGCTCTTATACTACATCAGGTAAAAGATATATAACAAAAGATCAAATGCCGTTTGAGTGCAAATATGTACAATACAGAGCTTCAGTTTCTAATAATGTGTGAAGGCCATACCTCAAGTCCTCTACCTGCCATAAACACCCAGCATTAACTGCTTACTATGCGACTGCCCACAAGTTTGAGGTCTTATCTCCTAAGATAAGAAGATGGAGACAGGAGACTCCTCATCTCCCTTCTCTTCTCAGTGCCTTCTTTCCCTTCCAAATATTTTATATATTCAAGGCATATCAAAAACACACGAGATGTATTTTTACATGTACCAACAACTTTAATATATAGACTGCTTCATTTATCCTCTACAGTGTACACTATCTGAATATGGCCCACAACATATGGATGGCAGGTTTGAAAGTCTGCCCAAGGCAAGACAACTATTTGGCTTGACCCGAAAGTATATCAGATTATCCACCTCAATTCCTCAGGGTGCGATGCTAGTGTTGATATAGTTTATTTCTAGCTTCCACCTTAAAAAATCCACCATGATCTAGTTAAGTTTCTCTGTCTGTAGATCTGTTTGCAGGTAGTCACCACTATTGAAATCTAATTGAGTATCCAGAGTTGTCAACAAGTGTTTCCATAGATTCTCTGCAAACTTAGGATCCCTATCACTTATGATGTTTTTGTAAGGTTGAATTTGGAGACTTTAGCAATCTACTATGGCATCAAGACTGTGAGCCATCTTACCTGGAATAATTATGGTCATATTTACAAGTCAACCTACAACAAACAATAATCAATCACTTTTTCTTTATTGTTTTCTTCAAATGTGTAACAGAAGCGAAGGAGATTCTTTAGATCTTATTTCACAGGACTGGAACAGGCATAAGTGCAACTTGAGCATGCTTTTCTTTTTTTTGCTGGCAGGTCAGAAATATTACTCAAATACTGGGCTACGTCCATATTTCTTCCATAAACATGGTGACAGGCTGCTTCATATGTTGTCTTGGCCCTTGTGACTGACCAAAGGACCGCCATGAAACTCATGGATAACTTCCTATTTTGATGCAGCTGCAAGTGGAATAACAATAGTGTCATTGTTCCACAGTATATCTTCTTACATATGAAATATAGGAAGATTATTACCTTGCTCTGGTAGCACTGTGGTTTTGTGATACCAAGCATTTTGTTTAGGGGTCTCTTAGACTTCATTTCTCAATGATCCTGAATAAGTGAGATTGCATATACCGTATAAAATCTAGGATGGGCATTAACATTTTGATAGAAAATGAGACCTTCTGGAGAAAACTGTGCGCACAGATGAGATCTGAAATTTCAGAAAATAATTTATGATTTTATTGATAAAAAGTCATTGCCCATACTGAAAAGATCCTAGTTCTCTTTTAGGTGAAAAACAAAGTGGAGGTTTATAATTAGTTATCACCTCAAGGATCAAATTTATTTCTTTGAATAAAGCTCCTAGATCTTTATTGTGTGGATTACTACCAGCAAGTCCTAATAGATTATTAGATATGTCTACTCTGCTACAACCATCATGCAGCTCCCATGGGCTACTATTTTCCGAAGTTGTTTCAATGCAGAACTAGTAGTGACATCATTGACATAAATATAAATAGAAAGAAGTTTTGAGGGATCTGGGACAATCAAGATTTATGCCTCTTTTGTTTTTATTCTTTCATAGATCACAACCTTGGCGTTAGTGCAAAAATTTTAGATTTATTTAACAGCTCAGAGAAGCATAATTATTTATGAGAAGAAGGTATGTACTTTTTATTACCCCATATATGTTAATTGGTGCTGATACAAATATGGATCATAAGTTGTTAGCAAGATAAGCTAACTAGTCCACTCTTCTCAAAAAGATGTAATATACCATTTACAATACTTTCAGTAGTTGTTCCCCATGAAGATTCAGTCAAGAAGGATGATCAGATAAGTACATAGGGGTCTCCAAAGCAAGAGTCAGGTCGAGGGTGATCCAGACACCTTAGACGAGAGGACATCAGTATATTTTTGTTCTAGAAAGGAGTTTCACAAAAGGTTGTGAAACCGCCGGTTAATGCAAGTGGCGGTTTCACCTTGCACTAAGTGGTGGTTTTGCTTGGGGCCAAGACACAGGCAACATAACAGTTGCAAACATTTTCTATTCCATTTTTTTGTCGTTTATGCCCGGGGCCAAGACACATGCAACGTAATAGTTGCAAGCATTTTCTATTCCATTTTTTTGTCGTTTCTTCTTCCTTCTCGAACTTCCCATGATGTAAGAATGTAAAAGTATGTTTTTGTGCTTAAGCAAGGGTATTCAGTGATGGTTTGAATCAAGTAGTGATTCATTCAAGTATCATTGATGTGTCCTACTAATTCTTGATGTAGTATATTTGGGAGTTGTGAGTTAAGCAAGTGGCAGAGTAGTGTATGTGATTTTGAGCATGTCGTATTTTAATGAACGTCCATGGAGGCCTCATGAAGACAATACCCCTGTAATTACAGAAAGAGATTGTGGAAAGAGGAGGAAATCCCTCAATCTTCTAGAGTTCTCCTGAGTTGGGTTTCTCTAGGGTAATCTTGTGGCTTTGCAGCTCTGTTTTGATGTGTTTTCTTTACTCTGTTTCTTTTGCATGCTATGATCAATTCCCCTCACAATTACCACATTTTCCAACTTAAAAATAGGCACCATTAATGATTGGTTTCAAGGTATAAATAACTAAAACAGTAAGCTAAACAATCAACTTTATTTTAGGACAAGTAAAGGATTCATTTTGATGAGTTAGTTATGGATATCTATGCTAATTACATATCATATTGGTATCATAGCTGGTTATTTTTCCATTGTATCTAGTTTGTATGTTGTGACTATTGTGCAGATTTATGCCTATACCAGAGCAACAAATGCTAGTGGAAAATGGGACTTGGTCTCTTTGCATCAAGAGATATCCACAAGGAGGTGGAATAGAGAAGTGAGAAGCATGGCTCACACAGTTAAGGAAGTACCTCAAATTAAAGAAGAAAGATTTCACAAAATGGAAGATGTTGCCAACATCTCTCTATCCAATGGGGAAGATTGACAAGTTGGAGACAATTACAAAGGTTTTCATGTTAAAGTTGGGCATTTCTAAGGAGGCTCCAAAAGCAAGTGAAGAGTGAAGACTCAAGACCATAAGGAGAAGCCCCATACCCATGAAGCCCCCCCCCCCCTCCATTCAAAGCAAAGGCTAAGATCAAAATTCAGCCATATGAAGGTAAGGTGAATGTGGAAAAGTTTGACCATTGGTTAGCTCAACTAGAGGTATATTTCAGTTTGCATCAGATATATGAAAGCTGAAAAATAGTTTTAGCAAGGTTTAAACTATTTAATCATGCTTAAATTGGTTTGAAATTTATGTTCATTCTTTCATTGTTAAGAAATAAGAAGCTACCACCAATTACTAAAAGGGATGAGTTTAAAACACATTTCAAAAGACAATTTTATCCTATCTGCTATGAAGAAGAGAGGTTTATGAATTGGAAAATTCTTAGACAAAAACAAAGCCAATGTGTGTAGGATTATACAATAAATTTTTGCAAGAAGGGAGTTCAAATGGGAAAAGATGTAGCAGACCATGACATCTTGATGAAGTATGTAGGAGGGCTCCATAGCCATCTAAGGAGGCTCATACTCTTGGCCAAGCCTAAGGATGTAGATGAGGCTTGTTCTCAAGCTCACCACCTTGAAATGGACCAAAAAAAAGGGTTTGTCTACCTCTCCAAACAGGCCAAAATAGCAAGGTCATTCCAAACAAGAAGGGAGAGGTAAGTGAAAAGCTAAGCATAATTTTATTACTACTTTGTCTACTAAAAGGCGAAGTGGGGATTGTGATATAGATGCTCATACAAATGATACTTGTTGGAAATTAAATCTATAAAAGCATCCATTCAAGAACAAGAAAAAGGAGGTCATGACTTTATTTTACGGAAACGGAATCGGGTGCAAATTTGGATATGGATAAGAGGATGTGTTGTACCTCCCATCAAAAAGAGGTATGTTTTGGGTAGTAATAGTGCTCAAGATAAAGGTGAACGTTATCAAACATTTCCATATCAAAACTCAAATTAAAACAAAAAGGTTGATGCTCTTTTTTATTCTTCTCAAGCAAATTTGATTAGTGAAGAGTTGGTAGACAAATTGCAATTGGAAACATACAACCATCATAATCCTTAATCTTTGGGTTGGGGGAAACAAGGAGTGGAGATAGAGGTATTCAAACAATGCAAAGTTAAGTTTCAAATAAATGAACATTTCATTGATGAAGTTGTGGTGGAGATTGTAACTCTTGATGTGTGTGGTGTAGTTTTTGGCAGCCCCTATATGTACATTTGAGATGCTAGCTTCCTAAGAAGAGCAAACCAATACCACTTGGTCAAGGATGGGAAAAGCTACATCATCAATGCCTATGAAGGAAAATCAAAGATCTCCTTGATAAGTGCCACTCAAGCTAAATGTTTGATTAATGCTAGTGGGAAGTTTGTTTTGCTTATTTTGAGGGATAAGCAAGATGAGTAGTGGAATATAAATATTTTCATAGCATGTTTACTAACAAAAAGGGAGAAATTTTGCAACAGTGCAATGATCTTTTCCAAAAGTCCATAGGTGTGCCACTAGAAAGGGTCATTGAGCATGAGATATAGTTGCTACCAAATTGTCCTCTTCCCAACATTGGTATATATCAGCAGTCTTTGGTAGAAGCAACTGAGGTAAGACCACAATTGCAGTTTTTTTTGCAGCAAAGTGTAATCCGTCCTAGCATTTCTCCATATGGTTCTCCAATTGTTATTTTACCTAAAAAGGATAAAATGGATAATGTATTGATTATAGAGTTTTAAGTCAGGTAACCATAAAGAATAGGTGCCGTCTTTCTAGGAGTGATGACCTATTGGATCAACTCCAAAATGCTAAGTATTTCACCAAGTTAAATTTGAAATCTAGATATCACCAAATGAGAATTAAAAAAGAGGACAATGAATGGCTAGTACTTCCTTTCAGGTTGTGTAATGTGTTGGATACTTTCATGAGGCTAATGAATGATATTTGAGGCCATTCATAGATTCGTGTGTGTATTTGTTTACTTTGATGATATTCTAGCTTTCAACAAAACTTATGATAAGTATCAAATGCATTTGAAACAAGTTTTGCAAGTTTGGAAGGAGAACAAGTTATTGCTAAATGAATAGAAATGTAAGCTTGCACAACAATCACTTGTCTATTTGGGGCATGTGGTTGGGGATGGAAAGTTGAGAACTGATCTGATAAAAGTGGAGGATATTTTGAATTGGCCCAAGCCTTCCAATGTGACCAAGACAAAGAGTTTCGTGAGAGCAATTTTGTATTTAAAGAAGTTCATCAAATCTTTCTCTACCATAGCAACACCTTTGCATACCATTACAAGTAATAAGTATTTTACTTGGGGTAAGAAACAATAGGATGCATTTGTTGAGTTTCAACAAAAGATTACCAACACACCAATTTTAGCCTTACCAAATTTGCAGCAGTCTTTTGAAGTACAAATGAATGTAACTATGCCATGGATTTTTTATAATTGCGAGATAAGCCCATATGTTGTCATTCAAATTTATTTCATGGTTCTATTCTGAATCACTGCACATGTGACAAGGAATGGTATGCTTTTGTTCAAGTGGTTAAAACATGTAAGCACTATCTAATAGAGAAACAAACCATTATACACACACATCATCAACCTCTTCAATATTTCCAAGCTCAATCTTAAATTACACGCAGAAATTCATTATAAATGGATGGGTTTCTTGCAACAATTTCATTTGCTTATTAAGTATAAAAAGGATATGACTAAAAATTTAGCTGATATATTATCAAGATCTCCTTTGATTTCAACTTTAGACACTATAACCCTACATGACCCTTTTGTGCAAGAGGCATATGTGGAAGGATACAACCATGATGCAGATTTTGGGGAAGCACTGTTTCAAGCTAAGAATCCCAAAAGAGCCTCAGGAGGTCTACTACCTTCAAGATGGGTTGCTCTACAAGTTAGGTAAGCTTTGTGTGCTTAAATATGGAAGGGTCCAGCTGATGAGAGAAGCTCATACTTCAAAAATTGCAGGGCATTTTGGAGTCACAAAGGCAGTAGAAAATTTTCAGAGGTATGTTCATTGGCCAAACATGCAAGTTGATGTTGCAAAATTAATAAGGGGATGTGTGTTGTATAGCACAAGTAAGCCTAGTAACAAAAATTTGGGTTTGTATATGCTATTGTTGGCTCCTTCTAGGCCATGTGAAAACTTTTCTATGAACTTTGTGGGATGTTTTCCTTTATCAAAGAAAGGGCATGACTACTTGTTTGTGGTTGTGGACTGGTTTGGTAAGATTGGTGTTCTTATTCCTTGTAAGAAAACTCTTAAAAGCAGCGATGCAACTGAGTTATTTTTTGCTAATGTGTGGAATCATTTTGGTTTGCTGAGTTCTATCATTTCAGATAGGAAATCCAGATATATAGGCAATTTGTTTATTACATTGTAGGAGAAGATTGATACTAGATTGAACAGATCTACTGCTTTTCACCCACAAACCGATGGGTAGACAAAAGTGGTCAATAGAACAATAGTGCAGCTCTTGAGAAGGTACAATAGAAAGCATCCTAAGACTTGAGATGATAATTTGGTGTATATTCAACATTTGTTTAACATGACAATTCATTCCTCTACTAATAAATCTCCTTCCGAAACATGTTTTGGTTATTTACCTCCAAGTCCAATTAATGTTGTTTTGAGATAGCCATGCAAGGGACAAGGAAAAGTGCATTCCAAAATCCACAAAGCTGAGAAATTCATAAATAAAATTCAGCAAATTAACCTCCAAGTGCAAGCGCAGAAAGCTGAGAAATTCATAAATAAAATTCAGCATATTCACCTCAAGTGCAAGAGTGGATAAGTGAGTTACAAACCAAGTACAAAGAAATGCATGATCAACATAGAGTTGAACATAATTTTCTTGTTGGGAACAAGGTATGGCTGTACTTGAGTAAAGAAAGACTCTAAGGTAAAACTAAAAAGCTTAAGCCTCTTGGGTTTGGACCATTTGTAATTCTAGAACAAGTGGGTAAAAATGCTTTCAGACTTAATCTACCTCCTTACACGAGGATTTATTCTATTATGAATGTTAAGAACTTGCATCTTTTTTAGCTTTCTATACTAGATGAAGAAGAAGGTCCTTTGCTACATTCCCTAGAAGATCTTGCTCTTGATACCCAAGAGTAGTTGGATAAAGATGTGTTGCAAAAGAAGAAAAGAGAATCAAGAAGAGGAGTGCAAGAGAGTTGGAAAATTGGGTTGAAGGGATAATTGCCTTTGAAGAAATTTCCTCACCTCATTGATTTCCTAAGCTTTTGAAGAAATTTGTATCGTGAGTTGTTAGTGTTGACAATTTTTCCAGAGGGCAAAAATTGTCAACCTTATTATTCGGAAGACGGTCTTATGGGTACCGATTTGTCTTGTGAATCAGTTCCGGGTACTGAATAATGAATAGGAAAAGGTTTTGCAAAGTTCAATCAAGCCTAAATCCATACCTACAACTACCCAAGGAGCCATCTACAACAAGGTATCAACCAAGAAAGAGTCTACAAGCCTGTAGGTTTGCTTATGAATGAAGGCGTGTGTTTCCTTTTGGACACCTACGGAATACAGGTTTGTTTTTCAGACTTACAACGACTATTCCCAAGTGTTTTCTTCCCAAAGTGTTGTTTTCTAAAAATTTTGTCGGGCTAAGAGATGGACAATTTCCTCGGACTTTTTGTCCGAGGGAAAAGATTTTTCAAAGGACTTGGGAGAAGTCCGAGAGAATTCCAAAGGGGCAATTGACAAAGTATTCAATTCCTTTAGACTTTTTGCCCGAAGGAATTAAGGAGACAAAAAATTCGGGTGCCCCACAAAAAGCCCGGGTGCCCTACAAAAAGCCCGGGTGCCCTACAAAAAACCCAAGTGTCCTTCAATTCTTCCGAAAAGCCAGCTCCGGAGAGACACAAGCCCTTGCGGAGGGCACTTGGTCGGTGGCAAGACCTTTGCATATTTCTCGAAGGGCATTCTGCCGGTGGCCAAATAAAGACAAAGGAGTAATTCCTTCGGACAAAAAGTCCGAAGAAATTCGGGACAAAAAAAAAAAACCCGACAATTACAAGTCGCCAAAGGCAAAAGAGAAAACAAAGGATATACTTTGGACAAAAGTCTGAAGGAATTCCTTTGAACTTTTTGTCCGAAGGATTAATTTGGGAAAAGTGCAAATACAAAAAGCCCACAGGAAAGTTGGAAAGACATAAATCCGAAGGACACAAAAAGCCCACGGGAAAGTGAGAAAACATAAGTCCGAAGGAAATGCGGCCAAGAATAAATTTGGGAAAATTGGCAAAGGGAAAGCCCACGGGAAAGTGCCGAGACAGAAATCCGACGGAAATTAAAGCCAGGGGCGGACAATTTTTCCGCAGGAAATTTGCAGATAACAAGAAGCCCGAGAGAATAAAACCCGATGAAAAATACACAAAGGCTAGGGAGATAAACAGAAAAGTCTGCAGGAAAAAAAAATTGTCAAATGAAAATTCCGAAGAAAATCAAAAGGTAAGGCGAAGGAAACCCAAAAAAGGTCCACAGAAAAAGAAATGTCCGCAGAAATAAAAAAACAAAGTGAAGTCAACGAAAAGCCAAGAAATAGAAAAACCACAAACATGCAAGAGAAATGCATGCACATGAAATAAGGAAACCGAGAACGGAAAGTTGACGAACGATTCAGTCTAAATATGTCTCTCTCATGCAAGCAGGGGCTATGTTTGGCGGATTGCTAAGTTTCAGTTGGCTATTTGTTTTGTTCATGGTTTGACTAGTCATTCTCATGCATCCGAAGGTCCAACTCAGCTTCAAGCTGAGTTTCTCAGTCTAAGTTTGGCGTCGTTTTCAGTTAAAAAATGATTGTTTTCTCGATCCAACAGCTCAAGAGGAGTCTATTTTTGACAATTGGCATAATCTTCCATGCAAAGGAGAATTTGACTTTCAACAGACCCACCGTCCATTTCTCAAACGCCAAGGAGCTTCATGCAAAGACAAAGGGAAAATATATTTTATTGGAAGGCAAAGTTGGTCTTGAGTTAATCTAAGTTAATCTTCCTCTTCTATTTTTCAATGCCAATCTCTTGGCTTTTGTAACTCTCTATATTAATGGCTTTTCAACCTTAGATTTTTTCATCCCTCTCTTGGCAAGACCAGACTCTGCCATTGGTGAGTTGTGTAACCTCTTCAATCAATAAAAGGACTGTACTTTCAGATTTCAAGTGCTGGCATAGTGTATATTCATTAAACAATTTGCATATGTGATAAATTTCTCTCCCTTCCCAAATTTTTATTCGTACCTAGTTGCTAGCTTATCATATTATGCAGGTCATGTTTAGTGTTCTCTATGTCTTTTGCTGAAGCTGTATGTGGATTTTAGGTCGCTGCAAAGTGTCTTGTATCAGACCTCTCCATTATTTTCCCTCATGTTTTGGTCATTGGATCAAACCTTCTCATGAAATATTTATGCATAGTGATCAATTGAAATCAAAGGTCTTTTTTTTCCCTTGATTGATTCAGTGTTCAGAGTTCAAAGTAGAATGGATCAACGTTTTAGTGTATCCCCGTTATTAGGTAGGATTTCCCTTTCAAGTTTCTTTCTCCCTTTTCCATGGTAGATTCGCAGCACAGAGTAGAGATCCATTGATACATCTTACAGGAACCAGCGTTCTCTGGAGGTTCTTCTCACCATTGAGGCACCCACCCTCGTGAGAAGATCCATTGTTTCAACCGGATAACGGATTGGCCATTTCATGCATGTCTTCGATTCAGGGTGCAGCTCCAGATTGACAACAGTTAGCAAGTTAAGATAACTAGTTACACAATCAAGAAAGTTGATTAGATAATTACAAAGGGGTATACAAAACTAGAGTCAAGTCTAAGGTGATCCAGACATCTCGAACGAGAGGGCATCAATAGATCTTTGTCCCAGAAAGGAGTTTTTGCAGAAGATTATGAAACCCCCAGTTCTTGTACAATGACAGTTATGACTTCCTCGGACGTTACGTAAGTGCCTTAGATGTTACATAGCTGATGGTTAATCCAAGTGGTGGTTTTGCCCTGCACTAAGTACCGGTTTACCCTGCAGCCAAGATACAAGTAAAGAAATAGTTGCAAACATTTTCTCTTCCATTTCTAGGTCGTTTCTTATTCCTTCTCAAGCTTCTCATGATGTACGAATGTATAAGTATGTTTTTGAGGTTAAGCAAAGGCATTCAGTGATGATTTGAGTCCGACAGTGATGCATTCAAGCATTTCTTGATGCTTCTTGGTAGTTCTTGATGTAATGTGTTTGGAGAAGGTTCAAGGTAAGGGAGTGCCAGCGAAGCCAGAGGCAGGGCAGTGTATGTAATTTTGGGCATTCTGTATTGTAGAGAATTTCCATGAAGGCAGTACCCTTGTAATTGTAGAAAGAGATAGTGAAAAGAGCAAGAAATCCCTCACTCTTCTATAGTTTTTCCAAGTTGGACTTCTCTAGGGTAATCTTGTGTCTTTCTAGCTTTGTTTTGACATGTGTTCTTTGCTCTTTGTTTCCTTTGGATGCTATAATCAATTCCCTTTACAATTACCACATTTTCTAACTTGGTATTAAGCACCAATGTTTATTTTCAGTGTATACATGACTAATACAACAAGCTAAACAATCAAGTTTTGTTGGGAAAAGAAAAGGATTTGTTTTGATGAGTTAGTTATGAAATATCTATGCTAATTACGGATCATGTGCCCTCCATTCCATGATGCTTGAATTGTAAGAGGGTCCTAAACTACCACTTTTTTAGTTAAAATGTTGTTTCTAGAAAATGTCATATTTTGATAACTTGGTACAAAGCTTGCCCTGTTTGATCTATAAAGATATAGTATAATCATCAGAACTCCAACGAACACCAAGGAATCGGTTTCAGTCAACTTACAAAGCTCAGAAATGAGAATTTCCCGAATGGTCATGAAGCCACTAGTATTTGTAGGGGGTGGTTGCAAAACAACCACTTGCATCAACCAAAGGTTTCAAAACCGCTAGTCTGCAGGAAGCAGTGGTTTCGCCTGATGAAGTTGAACAATAAGTTTAATGGGTTGATTCTAATGGTTCTTATGAGGGATGTTTCAATAACTTGGTTTCAAGTAGACATCTCTGGAGTGCATAAGAGGGGGTGTGACTTGAGTAGTTCGACATCGGTGATAATAGTTTCATAGTGAGCATGGATCATAAAGATCCATAAGAGTGTAGCACATTAGTGAGAGTAGTCGTGAGTGAACAATCAACCATGACTTGTTATTCTATGTTACTTGAATTTCTTCTATCACAACATAAAGAACATAGGAAACATCAAGGAGTGGGAGTTGTATACTCTATGAGTTCTTTGTAATTGACTCATTTCATTGAAGGAAAATCATGTAGATGTGTAGTTTCTGCTTCCAACTAGTTTTCCCCAACAATGGGGTTTCCATGTTAAAACTATTTTGTTATGTGTTTGTTCCCTTTCCATTCTATTTGTGCATGGTTTGCAATTGATCTCATTCAATCTAATGCATGCCAAACACACTCTAATCCACTGTCATATGACAAATTCAATTAGCTATGACATGGGTAGTAAAATTGTGGCTGTAATTTTTGAAAAGGCATACTTTCATAGGAAATTATAGATTATAGGTATCAAGGCGGCAAGTTCCTTGTGGATTGTAGAGGATTTTGTTAACACGTCATATTTTGTGTATAAAAATATTGTATGCAAAGTTGTTGACAAAGTGTCACAGGTATTGTGGTTGCATAGACCAACCATGACCAAATCCATGAGAAGACTTGAGGAGCTCCAAGAGTGCCACATTGGTGCAAGATGAGAATAGATGTCTGAGATCTCTAGTACAATACTTGTAAATAGAGATTGAACAGTTGCAAGTAACATGTTCTAGCCATGGAGAGTTGCAACAAGAATTGTTAGCAAAGGAGGAATTGTTGGTAAAGCTCCAACCAGATGCTGAAGGAGTAGAAAGGAGGGAAGAGTCTACCACAAAAAGGGAAGCACCCTCTACCAAAGATGCTCAAACCATGATCGATGTATGCATGGTAAGAACTCCACCACATGTTTCTTCCAATGTCACTTTGAATTCATCCATTTGCAATTTTGAGAAGCATACTAAGGGTATTGGCTCTAAGTTGTTAACGACAGTGTATTATGATGATATAGGGTTTGGAAAGGATGGCAAAGGAATCATCAATCCCATCATAGTTGAGGACAAACCTCAATATGATGCCCTTGGGTATGGCAAAACAGAGACTGGGGAATGCTCTAGCATGCCTCAAGCAAGAGTATCTTCCATGAAGGAGGACTCGATGCCATCTACACATCAATGACAGCCCAAAGAAGGTAAAAATCATTCTAACATCATTTTTGTAAAACCTCAAGATGATTCTAGGATGTCTCCAAAGAGTGGGAAGCAATCAAGACAATAAAGGGGAAGCATGAGTCTACCTCAAGATGACAAAGAAGCACTTCCAAAGAGAGGGAAACATTCAAGGCATGAAGAAGAAGATAGTGCATCGCTAATCCATCCACATAATGCAAATACAAAGAAGAAATGGGGAGATTATACTCCATCAATTTCACCACTTGCAAGTCTGAGAAGGGAAAGAAGCAAGCATGGGGGCAGTCCAAGAAGGTATGCTAAAGAAAAGTCTCCCATCTTATTGTGTTCTAGATGTAAGAAAGGTGGTCATGTAGCACAAGGCTATTGGATTCATCTTCTTTCTACTCATTTGAAGGAGAGTAGCCATGTTTAAGGCTATGTGCAAAGAATCCATCACTAAGGAACCCAAGCTCTTCAGGAGAGATGGTAAAGAGAAAATCCACTCTTCGAGCAAGCAAAAAGAGGAAGGTCAAGATACACTCCAAGAAGGTAAGAAGGCACTTGATATGAGCATTTTCAAGTCTAATATTTTTTGTATTCATTGAAAGCTTATTGGGCATTGGAATGGAAAGTGTTGGAGACTCCAACCACATCTTCAACTATAGAATGGCAACTCCAAGAATGTGCAGCCAAAATAGGAGGGGAAGACGAGCCTACCAAAATGCAAGAGTTGAGAAGTAGAGAACCGCTCTCACATGTTCATTCATCATCATTGCAAGAAAGTAGTGTAAGGATGTGTCATTTGATTTTTGAATTGAGTATTTACATAATTTGCAAGGAAGATGATTTTGAATTGCTTTCAATGTATGGGCATTGACTAGCATTTCAGTTTCTATCTTCAAAATCATGTATGTCCCATTTGTGATAGAGCAAGTAGGGATCTTATGCCACTTGAATGAGTGTTGGCGCTATGGATTGCACCCTTTGAAAGGAAACTCAGCTCCCTTCTTCCACGCGGCACAATGGAGACGTTCCTCTTGTTGTGGGTGGCAAAACTGAGGAATGAATCTCTAGATTAAGGGCTAGCTCCCCTTGATGCACCTTGAGGACCTGAAACTCTACTGCTAACAATGGAGGGGGGGTGAAAAGAGAGAAGGATACTATAAAACAGAACCTAACTAAAGCGGTGATGCACCAAAACTGATTGATCTGCTCAACTTTACCTACACTTTGCACCAAAATGAGCGAACAGACACTTCATTTGAATGACAAACTGACTACATCAATGCTTCAACAAGGGGTTTTAGGGAGGTATAAGGAGGAAGAACCTACCAAAGGTGTTCTAAAGACATGTTGTTGGGCCTATACTTCAATCTGAACACTTTTTGTTGACCTACAGAAAAGAATTTGCAATACATTGGATATGATGGCATAGACTTATGAAAGCATTAGAAGAAATGACTAAACATAAGACAATACTCAGGCATATGCAAAAGTGCAAGCTCAAATGGAGGTAAAACACTTCTTTTGATTAAAGGTAAATTTCTTCGGGGCTTCGCCATACAAAGTTGAGAGATCCCTTCTCAAAAAATGAGAAGTTACAATATATAGAAAACTTGGAAAAAGGTCATTGACCAGTCAAGGGAATGAGGCCCATGCTGCATTAAACACTCCTGCAGCGAAGGATTAGCCTATGCCGTTGCCGTCTCTCCTTAAATGCGCCTGTAAAAGCCATGATGTAGGTGCTTTAGATATTGACTTTGTTGTCCGGCCCTGCAAGGGCATGAATCGCTTCTCTCATCAACCGACAAGGCCATCCCTCTTCATGTTTTGGGCCATGCTCTCTTGAATGCTTGTGCAACTGGCTACTCATTAATGTCCAAACAAGGAAACATGGGCCGCCCCCTCGAATGTTTGCAACCGACTCTCTTAATGGCTATTCGGTGGAGACTATTCCACCTAAAAGCATTTAGTTCTGTTGACGATTCCTGTGCCACCTGGCCTGGTCTGGTTCGTCCCTGCGTGTGATTTGCTATGCCACCTGGAGCATTCTGAGCGTTTGTCTTATATGTGCATGGCTATGTTCTGGGTTACCCGCCTTGCTTTTCTCTTTTCTTGCTATTCTTGTCCTTTTCCTGGTAATTCGGGCTCTCGGGGTTATCTATTTTCTCTCGGGCTCCTTCCTTGGTGGGTCGCTAAGTCTTCCTTTGGGCTTCAGGGCCTTCAAATTTCTTCGAGCAAAATGTCTGAAGGAATTCCTTCGGACCTTTTGTCCGAAGGAATTCTTTCAGACATTTTGCTCGAAGAAATTTGAAGGCCCTGAAGCCCAAAGGAAGACTAAGTCTTCCTTTGTGCTTGCCACTTTTGTAAGCCCTCCTTTGAGAACCCTTTAGGCCTCCGTTCATGAGTTCTTTTGGACATTTTGTCCGAAAGAATTGCTCTTTGGCTTCTCCCCAATGACTAACCCATCGCTTTAAATTTGACGTCCGCGAGCCTGTCATCTTATTTGAAAACTAACGGCTATTTCGCTACCCTGAGTTTGACATTCACAGCGCTATCACCAGTCATTTGAACTCCAACGGCTAGCTTATTACCTTAAATTTGACGTCCATGGGCCTGTCACCCCCCTTTGGCAATTCCTTCGGCTTTTTGCAAACGAACCTTTCCGAAGGGAAAGTGACCCTTCGAAAAAATGAAAAGGTCTTCTTTTCATGGCCAAGTGCCCTCCGAAAGGGCACCTACCCTTTGGACTCTTGTCTTTCGAATTTCTTCGGCTTTCTTCACTTGTCGAATTTCTTCGGACAAAATGTCCGAAGGAATTCCTTCAGACATTTTGTTCGAAAAAATTCGTTCCTTGGGTGTTCCTCTTTGGATTTCCTTCAGACAAAATGTCCGAAGGAATTCTCCTTGGCCTGTCCAGTTTCCGAAGGGCAAGTCCTTTTCGGGATTTCTGCCTTGGCCTATTGCTTCGACCATCTGCCCTCCGCAAGGACACCTTGAGCCCAAGGTTGCCCTTCGGGCTTTTATAAAGGTCCATTTTGTCGATTTCCTGCCTCCCGCAAGGGCTTCTCGGCCTCTAAGTCACCTTTCGAAAGAATTGCAAAGGCCCTGTTTGGCACCTAAGTGCCCTCCGCAAGGGTACCTACCCTTCGGCCTTTTTGTAAAAGACCCCTGGCTCTTTGAAATTAGTCCGTTCTACCGATAAAAGGCCCTCCGAAGTAACCTACTTGCCTTGTTAAGCGTTCAAGATCAAAATGGGTTTCAAATCGAACTCTTGCTTGTCGGACCCAAAGCACTTGGCAATCAGAAGGAAAAAAACCTGGTTTTTTCATGGAAAAAGACCTATCAAAGAAAATCCCACAAGGCAACTGTGGGATGAACTTGTAAAAACATGGGCTAAAAGACCCTGCAAGGAAAAGGAAAGAGGGGTGCCCAATTTTGGCCTGCAGGAGCAAATTGGTCAACAATGAGCAAGTATGGGAAGCCTTGGGCTCATCATAGGTGAGCATGGTATAACAGATCCACTTGGGGATAACAAGAAAGGGCAAAAAGAGCATGAGGTTGAACAAAACCTATAGCAACACAAAAGCATCACAATAATGATTAATTACTAGATTTGAGTCAAGTCCATTGATGTACTTTGTTAATATCTCCCCACAATTGTAATGCAAATGGGCACGCGATTGTAGCTAAAAGGAAGATTCATTTCAGCATCATTTAGTTGTTGTAGCATGCATGTGGGCACTTCAATAATTGTAAGATTGATGTATACATCTGATTTTGGCTTCATACTATTGTGATATAGATATGTGCTTCACAGGGTTATTGTAAAAGGTTGATTTCAGCATGTATGTATTATGCACATAAGGAGCCGCAATAGATATGTCTAGTTGAAGCATGTATACCTCAGTTGTTGTATGGACATTGGACATGGTTGCAGTCATTTCAGATCTGGTATTGATTTAAAAGCACTATGATATGCACATAATGATATGTAATGTCCCCCTTTTCGAGATTAGAATAATATTAATATTAACATAAAAAGTATTTCTACATACTTAAAAGTACAAATAACAATATCTAAATTGTCAAAAAATAACTTGTCGGCAACTTTTCTAATTTTGACTTAAACGGGAACCTTTTTGTCATGAAAAAGTTAACTCTTAAGTAAAAATTATAAGTAATTACCCTTTTTAATATTTGAATTCCTTTCTCACTTGGAGCGTCCCTTGTTTTGGAATGAATTTAGAGGGAACAGATATAAAAGAAGAGGTTGAGGTTCATTTTGAGGGCTATGTCATTTTTACCAATTGAAATTTTGAGTTTGACGACGTTTTGCTTGGACTTATTTCCATTGAAGACAAAAACCTTCATTGAAAATATGAAGTTAAGGACAAAAACCCTTAACCTTCAGCTAGACAACTACATTTCAGGGGTTGCAAAGGGCAAAATTGATCAATTTGAGGAGCTAAGACACCATCTTCAGGTGAGGCGAAGCTAGGAAGGACATCTTGAAGAATGACGCAACGTTGCCCTTTGGAACCTAATAAGGGCAACAAATTGCTTAAGAAGGTCAGCAAACCAGTTGTGAGGGTAGCAATCGCCCCCTTGGGTTTTGAAAGTGACTCCTTCAAGGCTAAGACAAGTCTAAATTTTAATTTGAAGGCATAGAAACATTGTTGGTATTTTCATTGAATTTTTCCAACCTTTTGTTAGTTTGAAAAATCAGATCTGAAGGTATTTTTGTGGGCTGTAATATTTATGAATTTGTGGTGAATATTTGATAATAAAATATTGTAACTTGTGCCCTAAATTTGTATTTCTAGAATTATAAAATTTTATGGTTAGGGTTTGGAACAAAAAAATCAGAGATTGCATATGATTTGTGTTAGAGTTTGTTGTGAATTTCAATTTTGTTTAATTCTGTCCTAAAAGGGACATTGCAGTGGTATCAGAGCCATTTCTTGGCCAGCTGTGGGGTTTTAGTGTCTACAATGGATTGGCGACCTAAGTTCTTACCAAAGGAAGAATATATAAATCCTATCCAAGAGGTATGGATGTAAATAAAGAAAGAACAACAAAAAGCTAGGGATCATCTTGAAGAAATGAATAGACAAGCAAGACAAGAAGGGTGGACACAAAGCCAAGGTATTAAGAATCAACTTTTGAAACAATTTTCTATCAGCTATAAAGCCCTAGATTCATTTAGAAGAACACAAAAGAATGATCCTATTCGAAAGGCATTGTTCGAAGAGCAGTGTAACAGAGACGAGGTCAAACTTTTTGTCTTTGATGAATATGATAAGAAGTTTGATATATACACATCTTACAATACCTTTAAAGAATTCATGGAGGTATACTTAAAAAATAAGAATAGAAGATTGAAGGAGAAAGATGGAAAGTCAAACCCTCAAAAAATTCCAATGAAGGAATCAAAAAGCAAGAGAATTCAAATCTGAAAGAGGTTAGTGAACAACCCATGGAGGCAACTACCATACAAAAGGAAAGTGGAAAAAATGTTTTATCCCAAGAGGAAGAGAATTCTGCACTTGTGATGAGAAAAGAGAAAGGTAAGAAATTTGATTATCTTCATGATTTTAGCAAGGAGAGTGAAGGTATTGATTTTCAGAAAGGCATTAGGGATGGATATGCATTTGAGGTGAACACTTTAATTAACCCTAAGTTGGGATTTTTGAGACACATGGGTGATGGTGTTGAGATTATCTCAACAAACTCTCTTCTGGGAAAGGTAGATGAACATTTTGGTGATAGTTGAAGGTATGTAAAGGGAATTATACTTCAGATTTATTATTTCCTAAGGATTTATTGTATCACTATAATACTGTCCTTACAATATTTTGATCATCATGAGAATCATTCTAATAATGAGAAATAGATTAAGGATACCAACTGGAAAGAGGATCTTTTCCAAGAAGCCCCTATCCATTTTCCAAGCATTCCAAAGATTGAGCTATTGCCGTATGAGATGGATTTTTAGGACAGCTATGGGAAGGTACTTGACAATATTAATAGTGTGGAGGCAAATCTATCAAACGCTCCTACTTCAGCCAAAGGAGATGAGCATTCTAATTATAGCCCAAGGAATGATGGTCATGCCCCATATTCAGTGCTCCATACTAAGGCAGTTCCACATTGTTGTCAAGAGGGTCAACACCCTTATAATTTCAGTTCAAGTTATGGTGGGGACAGCAAAGACCTATTCTAACTTTGCCATCATTCGGAGAATGGTAAAGGGATGAAGGTAGAACCTTGGGTTCTAAATTGTCTTAAGAAACCACAATGGGATTTCCAGGTAATCAAAGCGAGCAGGTATGAAACAATTCAAAATTCAGCTGATAAGCATGCATTTAAGGAGGTTATTCTAAATCCCAAGGTGGGAGGTGTTGAAGATATCCCAACCAATCTTCATCCAACATAGGAAGGTGAAAATGTTGAGGACAGCCAAAGGTATGAAAGTGCTGTGGATTTGTTGCTTCCTACTATGTTATTTCAAATGTGTTGTCACCATGGGCAACATGTTGAAATGAATGATCATATGTCAAGTTTGATGCTTCGTAGTATATCACGGAAAATTTGTGGTTATCATGGACAACATAGTGAAAATGGTGATAGAGTTAAGAACACTTTGAGTGGCAAATAGCACATAGATCCTTTCATACAAGTTCCAAATTGCTTGTACATGAAAATTTGGGATCCAGGTGATCTTTGGAGATACAAGAAAGGTAAGGTCTTTGAGGAGTTCAATGTTACTGTTGTTAATAAATTCTTTATCTCATGCATTTGGCTTGAAAATTTCATGAGGACCTTAGGAAGTTTGTCAGACATTCTAACAAAGTGGTGAAAAATCAATGCTCATGATCCATAGATCACTCCTTAGAGCCAAGCCCTACACTTGAGGACAAGGCTATGAAGAAATTCACCATTGCTGGCGCAGCAACAGGCTTGATGGGGAAAGGGGTGGATAATGGTGTCCAACATGCCATGGAGTTGAACATTGGCTGCCATCTCTCAAGGACTTATTGGAGATCAAGCTACAAGCAGATATTTGTTGAATTTTCAGTCAAAGAAGGGTTGTGTACAGTCCCTAGATCACTCCCATGGTTGAGTTTGGCGAAGAGTGTCATGTATGGCAGCGGTTGTACCAATCTTTTATATGCTGCCAACAATAGTACGAGCCTCTTTTACACTTGTATGATAACCATAAAAGTATTTTCAGTCGTATGGTGTGAAGGAGAACTCAAGCATGACATGTTTTTACAAAAAGACTTCAGCGGTTGTACCAATCTTTTATATGCTGCCAACAATAGTACGAGCCTCTTTTACACTTGTATGATAACCATAAAAGTATTTTCAGTCGTATGGTGTGAAGGAGAACTCAAGCATGACATGTTTTTACAAAAAGACTTCACTCTTCTGGGTTATAGAGCTGTTGTCATCCACATTTCCAGTGAGTTTAACATTTTGTATGCAACTGTACAAGTAGTCCCAGTCATACACTTGAGTAATATTTAGTTTGTTGATGTTGTGGAAGCATTTTCAGTTACGATATGGTTGATTCTAGCTCCTATATCATTATCATTTCTGAATTTTGTGAAGAATTTAAAGTATGACAGCTGTTGTCCTATTCTTTTTGTTGTTTACAACAGAACCAAGCCTTCACACTTTTTATGACAGTCACAACAGTGTTTTCAGTCACAAGGTAGAAGGATATTCTGCCTACCATCAATGAGGGATTGTTTACAGCTATTATGGAAGAGTTTCCAGCCACCACAGTGCTGATTGTGAACAAGAAAATGCAATGGTACAGCTACCGCCATGCTTGAGGCAGCAAGAATGAACCTTTGGAAGTCCATCATATGCATGGAAATTATGAAAAAGATGCAAGCATTGGAGGAGAGTTGAACAACATGCCTATGAGGCATGATGAAGTGGTTGAAGGAGTGGTGTGAAGAGCTTTGGATTTCATTGACATGTTTGTTCTATGTGCAGGATTAAAAATTGGGACAACCATGCTACAAATTCCCAACTTCCACACTGCTGTCATAAACATTTTCAGCCCCTATGATACTGTTATTTCATTGATGCACTTACTTCCAATAGCTCTTTCAACACCTACATGGTTAATACCCTTGATTGGGGCAAAAGGAGATCAAATATGTTATTATAACATTTTCAGAGTGTTGGAACAATTGTTATCAATCAAGTACAACTGTAAGTTGGCAAAGTTAGGGGGGATCTTTTCGAAAGGAAGAAGTTGGAAAAAGGGTTTAGCTGAAACAAAGCATCATGGCAGCCACTCTAGCATCTTGGCAGCACCTTGCACATGCAGGAACAACCCATATGAGTGTTGATAAAGAGACTCTTATGAGTCAAAGAGTGCATAGTTTGCACATGTCCAAGGAGATTACAATGATTGTGGCATGTGCCAAGCATGAGTAGGAGCTGAGTTTGTTTTTAGCCCAAGCAAAGGATGAAGAGTATGTTGTAGCAAAGGTGGAAGAGGTTGCTGAAGCTTTTCCACACTTTGAAGAGTTCCTAACGTTGATTTGGAATCCTGGTATTTGCAAAAGGATACAAGGAATGAAGAATGGAGCTTGCATTTGCTTGAGGGCAAGCAAATTTGGGAAGGTCAGACTATAATATCACATTTTTCGAGATTAAAATGATATTATTATTTAAATAAAAAGTATTTGTAAATACTTATAAGTAAAAATAATAATAATATCTAAGTTTCCAAAAAGTAACTTATGTCGGCAATTTTTCTAATTTTAACTTAAATAAGGACCTTTTTCTCATGAGCAAGTTAGCCCTTAAGTGAAAATTATAAGAATTACCCTTTTTAATATTTGAATTCCTTTCTCACTTGGAGCACCCCTTGTTTTGGAATGAATTTGGAGGGAAATGATATAAAAGAAGAGGTTGAGGTTCATTTTGGGGGCTGTCATTTTTACCAATTGAAATCTTGAGTTTGAGCATGATTTGCTTGACTTGTTTCCGTTGAAGATGAAAACCTTCATTGGAGGTCTGAAGTTAAGGGCAAAAATCCTTAACCTTCAGCCCAGCAGCTTCATCTCAGGGGTTGCAAAGTGCATAAATAATCAGTTTGAAGAGCTTAGACTTCATTTTCAAGTGAGGCGAAGCAAGGAACGGCATCTTGAAGAAGGACGCAGCAGTTGCTAGGGCAGTGACCTTGTTTTGGAGCCCAAAAATGGTAGCAAATTGCTTGAAGAGGTCAGCAAACCAATTGTGAGGGTAGCAACCCCCCTAGGTTTTGAAAGTGACTCCTTCAAGGTAAAGTCAAGTCTAAATTTCAGTTTGAAGGCATAGAAACATTGCTGGTATTTTTATTGAATTTTTCCAACCTTTTGTTGGTTCGAAAAATCAGATTTGAAGGTATTTTGGTGGGCTGTAATATTCCTGAATTTGTGGTGAATATTTGATAATAAAATATTACTTGTGCCCTAAATTTGTATTTCCAGAATTCTGAAATTTTATGGTTAGAGTTTGGAACAAAAAATTAGTGATTGCATCTAATTGTAATAGGGTTTGCTGTGAATTCCAATTTTGTTTAATTATGTTATAAAATGGACATTACATGATAACATTGACAGTGAATGGGTATTGTACAATATAAGTTTCCTCTATAGCAATACGTTGTAGTAGGAATAAATTGATGCAATTCAAGCATGACAGCCATTGTAGATTGTGTAGGCATCACAAGAAGGTTGTAATTTTTTTTTTTCAGCTAACAGACAAGTTGTGATAGCATCCCACTTGGCTTACTCAATGGGTAAGGCCCAAGCGATGTCATTTTTTCTGTGAGTGAGAGGCATGAATAATTCCAAACATCATGGGATAACAATGGGGATTTAAATCCACCAATAGAAGATCATTATGGATCAGCCATGGGTGGGCGCCATTGTAGAGGAATCATAGTGGGACCACAACACCAATCAGTTGCAGCCGGAAGCAAAGGTTGGAACAGCCAACACAATGAGCGGCAAGTCAATCCATCTTTTTTATACGAGGAGATGGAGGGCATCATCTCTTTAATTGGAAGAGAAGGATACATCATCATAGGAGTATTGAGTGGTTCTACCAACAAAGCATTGTAGATGCACATGATCAGCCCCAGCATCAATAAGAGAGCATATGATCAGCTCCAACGTCAATAAGAGAGCATCATTGAAGAGTTCCATCAAGAAAGACCCTAAGAAGAGCACCATAGTGGAAGGATGGTTGTTTGCACACACAACCAATTAGATTACAGTAGCAGAGGTTGGAAATCAATGATCTCTTTCATCGGAAGAGAAGAATTTGACACCACCTCTTTCATAGGTTCCATAAACTATGTGGATATTCCACACTAAATTTCACCAACACGGATCCTATAAATTCCTAACAAATCCATGATTGAATAAATCATTATTTGCTTGAGAAACAATCATTAAATGTGCTTAGGAATGAATTGCAAGTGTTGCATATTGAAAGGAAGATTGAACAATGAAAATAGAGCAAGAAACTATAACAAAACAAAATTGAAAGAGACAGAAGTTACCCTAGAGAAACTTGAATCGAGAAAACTCCAGCAAAAGTGAGGTATCTCCTCGTTCCACTGTCTCATGCTGCAATTACAAGTTTACTACCTTCTTAAGGCCTTCATGAACATACTTTGCATTGCAGTATGCTCAAACACTCACATGCCTTGAAACTTGCTCACTTCCTTCTCTCCTTTCCACACTTCAACTCAGATACCACATATAATCATTAAGAAAACATGCTAAGAACGTCTCCTTTGCTTACAAAGACTCTCTCCATACATTTATATACAACTTAGGCACCAAAGGGAGCTCAAAATAGAAGCCCAAAAGACTCAGAAGATGAAGAGGAATTGTCTACACCCCTTTCTCGCATCATTCTTTGTCTCATGACAAAACCGCCGGGGAGGTTACATAACCATCATAGAAGCCTGCAAAATTGCCGAGGCGGTTTCATCACCAGACAACCTGCACAAACTTCTAGAGGCCATAATTTTCGCATACGAACTCGGATTGACATGCCATTTTTTTTGAAATTGCATAATTTTTCAAGAGAAACACAAATATGCAATCAAATTATACTTTCGATGACATCTTCATATTATTTTAGCCTTTGTACCAAATCCTAGTTGTTTTAGGTCTTAAGGTGTCACGACTTCTTCTTGAACTCTATCAATGGTTACAACTAGCAAAGAGCAATAGAAAGAGGGTTTCAAGTTTCAATATTATGAAACGAGAATAGAGAATTAGTTAACCCACGTGGATAACATTATCAATCTGAAATTTGGATCATACCTCCCCAATTTGGAGACTTTTGGTCCCCAAAAGCTTACGAACTCATACAGTGAGGAAATTTCTTTTCCCACTTCTTGAACCTCTCTTGTACTTGGAGGTGCATATGTTGAATGAAATTGTCAACCTTGTGAACTGCTGAGGCCACCTTTTCATACCCCTTGTGTGGCTCACTTCCTTGCCAAGGAAAGCCCATATCTGAAAGCAAACATCCTGGTAATAATTGCATCTCATGCTCTTTGTTAGCAGACCTACTATGAGTATCCTTGAATTCTTGTTCATCTTTCAAAATCAGAAAAAAAAACTTCCCACTAGCATTAAGCAACCAATTACCTTGAGTGGAACTTACCAAAGAGAGCTTAGATTTGCCTTCATAAGAGTTTATTGTGTAGCTTTTCCCATCCTTAACCAAATGGTACTGATTAGACCTCCTCCTAAAAATAGCATCTCTAACATACATACATATAGGGGCTACCAAAGACTACCACAGATATCAATAGGTATAACATCTACAACTATTTTATCAATGAAATGTTCATTTAATGCAAACTTGACTCTGCATTGTTTGGAAGCCCTTATCTTTACTCCTTGTTTCACCAATCCCAAAGTATAAGGAGTAAAATGATCATACATTTCCAACCCAAGCGTTTCTACTAGCTCTTTGCTAATCAAATTTGATCGAGAACAAGAATAAAAAAGAGCATCAACTTTTACCATCTTAACTTGAACTTTGATATGGAAGAGTTTAGAAGGAACACCTTTGTCTTGAGCATAATGACTATCCAAACATACCTTTTTCTACATGGATGTAAAACACAACTTCTCATCCACATTGGAGATGAATTGAGGACATGCCCTTTTTCTTCTTCTTTTTCTTGTTTTTAAATAGACGCAATTATAGATGTAACTTTCAACACTTATCCTTGGAGTGGCTATCAACATCACAATGCCCACAATGTTATTAAGTATCCTTCTTGTCAACTGTAGAAGTAACATTGACCCCACCTTTCTTATTTGGAACTTCAGAAGACTTTGAAGAGGAGGATGGACCCTTACTCTCATCCATCTCAAGATAGTGGGTTTGAGAGCAAGCCTTATCTATGTCATTTGGCTTGGCAAGAAAAATGGGCTTCTTTAAGTGGCTATGCAGCCCTCCAACATACTTCATGAGTATATCACGATCAAATGTATTTTTTTTCATTTGGACCACCTTTTTTCGAAACTCACTTGTATAGACCTGCACACTTTGGCCTTCTTGTTGCCTCAAAAATTGTCATTTAGTAGAGCTTTTCTCTTCATAACAAATAGAATAAAATTGCCTCTTAATTAAAGTCTTAAATTCATCTCACTTATTAATTGGTGGTATCTTCTTAACAACCAAAGAATTAAGATAACTCTTAACCCAAGATAGAGTACGACTAGTTAGTTTCAATCTTGCAAATGAAATTTTCTGCGCTTCACTAATTCGATGCAAATTAAAGTAAACTTCCAATTGAGCTAAACAATGATCAAGGTTATCTGCATTTACCTTAACTTCATAGCGCTGAATGTCAATCTTCGCCTCTGCTTTGAATGGAGGTGGAGCTTGGCTGAATGGAGACTTCATTTTCTCATGGTTGGAAGCGTTAAGCTCCTCACTTGCTTCAGAAGTATCCATGGAAACCCCCATCTTTGCCATGACCACCTTCATAATTTTTCCAAGCTCATTCATGGATTGAAATATGCTTGCAACATCCTCTTCCAATTTGTGGAATCTTCATTCACCATCTACAACTATCCTCTCATATTTGGAAGCCATACTTCTCAAAACTCTCATCCACTTTCTTGTGAATATCTCTTGTTGTAAAGAGATCAAATCACCTCCACTAGCAATTGCTCCTCTTGTAACAGGCATATATCTACAAAATGATAACCAAAGAAACCACACATTATGGAACACTAACTAGCTCTAATACCAATCTGATCCGTAAACTAGGTGGATATTCCACACTAAATTTCACCAACACGGATCTTATACATTCCTAGTAATTTCTTGATTGACTAAATCACTATTTACTTGAGAAACAATCATTAAATGTGCTTAGAAATGAATTGCAAGTATTTTATATGGAAAGGAAGATTAAACAATGAAAATAGAGCTAGAAACTATAACAAAACAAAATTGAAAGAGAGACAAGATTACCCTGGAGAAACTCAAATCGAGAAAACTCCAGCAAAAATGAGGTCCTTGTTCCACTGTTTCATGCTGCAATTACATGTTTACTGCCTTCTTGAGGCCTTCATGAACATACTTTTTCATTACAATATGCTCAAACACTCACATGCTTTGCAACTTGCTCACTTCTTTCTTTCCTTTCCACACTCCAACTCAGAAAACTACATACAATCAAGAAGAAAACTTTCTAAGAACATTTCCTCTACTTACAAAGACTCTCTCTATACATGTATATACAACTTAGGCACCAAAGGGAGCTCGAAATGGAAGCCCAAAAGACTTAGAGGATGAAGAGGAATGTCCTGCAACCACTTCCTACATCGTCCTTTGTCTCATGACAACCACCAGAATTTGCAATCTAGAACCATCAGGGCAGTGACGAAACCATCGATTAAGCTTTTGGTGGTTACAAAACCGTTGGGATAGTTACGCAACTATCATATAAGCTTGGAAAACTGTCAGAGCAGTTTTGTCATTGGGCAACCTGCACAAACTTCTGAAGGCCATAACTTTCACATATGAACTCAGATTAACATGCCATTTTTTTAAAATTGCATAATTTTTCATCAAGGACACAAATATGCTATCAAATTATACTTTTGATGACATTCATATTCTTTTAGCCTTTGTACCAAAACCTCGTTGTTTTATGTCTTAGGGTGTTGCAACTTCTTGAACTCTATCAATGGTTACAACTAACAAAGAGCAATAGAAAGAGGGTTTCAAGTTACAATATTATTATGAACTGAGAATAGAGAATTAGTTAATCGATGTGGCTAACATTACCAATCTGAAATTTGGATCATAGAAGGGGCGAAACTGTAGATTCAAGTAAGTTCTTTTGAGGTTTAGCACAACATCTCCTTGAGATCAACTAAGGGGGAGGTGAGGAAGAATGTGTGGCGAGGGAGGTACAAATAACTAGAACAAAGGCCCAGAATAGTGGCAGGTTGAAGTAAGTTCTCTTGAGGTTTAGCACAACATCTTCTTAAGATCAGCTAAGGGGGAGGTGAGGAAGAATGTGTGGCGAGGGATATACAAAGAACTAGAATAGAGGCCCAAGAATAGTGGCAAGTTGGGGTCAAGGTGAAATACCAACAAAACTTTGTAGAAGCTCCAAAAAGGTAGAGGGAGAGATCCTTCTATGTCTCAATAGTAAGCTTTTATCGGACCAAAAGCAACTAAAAAGGGCAGGTATGATCTTTAAAGATCCACTATAATCATTAGAACTCCAACAAACACCAAGGAATTGGTTTTAGTCAGCTTATAGGGCTTATAAATGAGCATTTCCTAAAAGGTGACAGAATCGTTGGTATTTGAAGGGAGCAATTGCAAAACCGTCCCTACATCCACTGGCGGTTTCAAGCAAGAAGCGTTGATTTCACCTAAGGAAGTTGAACAATAAGTTTAATGGGCTGATTCAAATTGTCTTCTTATGAGCAATCGCTGAGAACTTGTGGGCTTTGAAAAGACACCTCTAGAGTGCACAAGAGGGGGTGTGAGCTGAGGAGTTTGACATCGGTGATTGGTATTTTATAGTGAGCATGGATCAAAGATCCAAAAGGGTGTAGGAGTCCATTGATGAGAGTAGCAATGACTAAATAGTCAGTCGTGATTGTAATGTCCCTTTTTGGACAAAAACAACAATTTTGGATTTTTCTGTAAACCCTTTCTGGTAAATTTTTGAATAAATAAGTTGAAACAAACCCTAGATAATATTATGCAATTGAAATATGCAAAACTGATAATACCAAGCTGAAATATTGATTCAATAAGCTAATTACAAATTTATTACAGCAAACCCTAACTGTAAAAGTCCACAAAAAATGAATTCAACAATAAATACCAACTATTCTCTAGTAGAACAAGGTCTCAATTTATCTAGAAGTACAGGATACTTTTGTAGCCGTACGAAATACTGAAGCCACAATATGGATCATTGTAGTAGTGATACGGATCACTATAACAACGGTACAAATATTTGTAGTAGCGCTACAGATCATTGTAGTATCAGCGGTACAAGATGAAAATGGAATACATTCTGATTTTGCAAGCACAACTATGATCCCTGGGTGGAACCACCATGGAGAATGGGAGGGTTTTCGTCCTTGGATCCTGTTCACCTGGAGGGTTTTAGTCTTTTGTGATGGAAAAGTTGAAAAAATGTTGCTCAAGCTTGAAAAGGGTTTTGAAATTGATCGAATGATTATGAACTCTGATTTCTTTTCATCCAACCCTTTTAATAATTACCCTTTCCACCAAAACCCTAAAAAGCAACACTATCTTCTATTTTGACGTTGACATGCTTTTATTTTAACATAGTCATCTTTCTTCTTGCTTTTGGCCCAATTAATAATCATGATTTTATGGCCCACTTTAATAATAATGATTAAGTGCTCATTTTCCATGTTAGTAATTAAAGTGACTTTAGGACAACTTAAAACATTAATATTAAATTATTTCGAAAAGGGGACTTGACAGTCTTTCCCAAAATTGTTTGCCCTCAAGCAATTACAAACCCAGATGCTCTAGTATCACCATACTAATGTCATAAATCAAGTTGTAATGCCCATGTAAAGTTTCTGATGTTTTCTTCATGGTTTTGGATAATTTTCATTTTTGCCTGAGTTCTTTCTACAGAAGCAACTCTATCCATATTATCATTTTTTTTATGCCCTACATTGGGCATGTGATTCATTGGTTCAAACTTGTCTGCAATGGCAACAACTGATTTGCCATTAACATCGACGAGACCAAGAACTAATGAGGATTTGGAACACAGAGAGGATCCCAGTTGCATCTCATTACCATAGATAGTGCATGCATGCAAGTCTTTGACCTTCCAAGAAGATCTGATACATGAGTAGCTACCATTGCTGCAACAACATTGCAACCAACCTTTTCCAAGGACAGCTACACAACCACCAATCATGTACTCGCAACAATGATCACCAGTCCCTTCAATAACAACTTCACGATGAGGTGGATCAAGTGCTCTTTAAAATAAGACTTTGGGGTCATTTATTACTTTTGATTCAGCACACTTGATCATGATAACTTGCTTTCTCAATGACAGTTTTTGCATTGTAGGTGTTTCATATTTGTCAAAACTATCATATAAAGATCATGAAACCAATTTGAAGACCTCACCATTACATGTACGACCTGTTCTTCCTTTGCGTTGATCTCCCTGAGATTTTGAAACCCAAACCAACTGAGGTGCATCTTTTTTTATGCTCTTATTACAAAACATCTCTAATGACCGGCATGACTCAATAACATAATGCGTCCCAGGAATGGTCACAAAAGATTCTGCAATATTTGTTGCAAGTTTACCCTTCTATAAGAGTCACAAATTTGCATAGCCCTTGGAGCTTCTTCAATATCAATGCTGCTATGTAGAACATGGATCTTTAAAGAAACCCCAATAAGTTTCAGATACAATCATTGCTGCTCCAGGGACCGATATGTTGGAAGGAAAATCAAGATACTATCTTTTATATCTTCATCTTGTTTACGAATATGCATCACCAAATCTCAAATCAGGTATTGAGTGCCATATGTCATGTCAACTTCATGACAACCATCTTAGAATGATTCCAATACTGATAGATGTTCATTCATCATGACGCGATTCATGCAAAGGAGGGAAAGATCAGCTTGGAATAGAAAACCAATGATTTGGTGGAGTGGCTTCGCGGAGAAAGGCTTACACTCATTAAATAGAAATGTTCTAGAGTACGTGAAGCGGATTCTGAACGTGTCTAAAAAAAGGCGAGTTTTGTTCCAAATTGGTAATAGCTGGGTTCATTGTTTAGCTTACAGTGTTTGGGCGTTAAAGAATAGTTGTATGGATCGCAAAAGGAAAGGAGAACCAAGGAAGCAGGAACCCAAAAACTACGAAGAGTGGAAAGCAAAACAAGATGTCTGGAAGATCCTTCAGAGAGGGAAGGTTGTGAACTATATGGAACGGCTTCATGGTTCAAAACCCCATATTACAACGGTTTTTTTCAAAAATTGGATTGATGATAGGGTTACCCTGCATGGCATCACGGTGAATCTTACAGAGGAATTCATAGCGGAAGTCACGGGGCTTCCAATGGAGGGAATAAAATTCTCAAAGCAGACCAACATTTCAAATGAGGCTTTTTGCAAATTCCCAAAGACGAATGTTGAGGAGTAGTAGTTGGAAAAGAGTGGGGATTTTTTTGAATTGGAGCAGATTAAGGGTATCTGGAGGGACGTCTGATGTTGTATCCGCGAGTATTTCATACTTGATGGAAGAAGCAAAAGAGTCCACAAATTTCATTTTGTATTTCTAAATCACTTCAGGTACAAAGTAAGAATCTCCTTTCTTTTTTATTTGCGTTTCTCTTTGCTCCAAAGTCTGTTCGTGCATAGGAAAAAGGAGTCACGTCCTATATTGCATGAGGGATTAATTCTAATAATTGAAGGTCACTGCAAGAACAAGGCCATTGTAATGAATCCTTATTTGGGAAAAAATAAGGATTTATAGAGTAACAAGAATGAAATTGTAAAAGGGAAAGAAAAAGCTAAATTTAAGTTCCCTAGTCTCAAAAATCAAACTGCTGATGAGGAAACAGAGTGGGAAAGCACTGAAAATTCTGGGGAGGAGAGTGTGGAGGAAGAGGGAGGAACAGAAAGTAGGCAATCAAGTTCCAGTGAGGAAGAAGAAGTTCAAGATAAGAATGAGAAAGGAGTCACTATAGAGGAAAAATCTGAAAATAGTAACCATGATTCTGAGGAAAACCAGCAAGTGTTTGAGGAAACTGATAAAGATCTGGATGATCTTTTTGAGAACCCTGTTTCGATAAATGAGAAGGAGAATCTTGCTCAGGTTGCCAACCAAGTAACGGAAATGGGAGCTCAAGTTAAGGATGTTAGTAACCAAAATGAAAGCCCTGCTGAAATTAAGGATCAGAAACAAATGGAAAGGGAGGATCACATAGAAGAAGCTGGAAACAGTCCAAAAAAGAACACAGAAGATTGGAGTGATAAAAGGCAGAATGACGGAAGGCACACACCAACGAGACTGGCCAATTGCAAAGCAGATACTATCCTTCAATTCGATTTATGGACGTATAAGGAGATAATGGAACTCAACAGGAAAATGGAAATAATGGAAGGTAACCAAGAGGTAGTTCGGAACAAAATCAATAATATGGAAAAGCAGATGAGGGATATTCCCATCAAACTCAAAGACTATGAGAACAACCTAAGGGAACTCATTAAGAAAAGCAGAACGAAGATGGAGGAGGTCACATCTAGCATATGTGCTGCTGCTGTAAACATTGGAAAAAGAGCAAATGAGGAAATCAAATCCTTGGAGGGGCCTAGCAAGAGAACTCGACAGAGCTCTAGAAAGAAAACAATGTAAGAGGGAGCCACGTTGGCGGCTAATGCCATTAAGGACACTGCTGTGAAAGGTAAGGAAGCAGTGAAGATGATTTTGGAACTAGAAGAATAGATACTGGTTCTTTTAGTTGGTTGTGATGACTAGTCTCGTTTCCTGGTTTTTTGTATTCTCTTACAATGGAGTTTCCAGGTCTCTGTAAAACCTGGGGTCTGTCTTTTGAATTTCTTTTTCGGTGGTTTCAGGTCCATGTAAAACCTGATTTTGATACTTCTTTGAAGTAGGTTTTAGGCTTTGCCTGTGGGCGTTACTGTTTCATCCTTCTCCCTTTGTTTCAGGATTTCGGGGTCCCTTCAAAACCTGTTTTTACCTTAATCTAAAACATTGAATGAAAAGATTTATGTACTCTTTGGAGAGAGTGTTGACTTTTACCATTTCTCCACACTTCCCATGATGACAAAATTATTGCCAAAATATCAATTTTCTGCCACTATTATTGCTGTCATACCTTGAGCAATGACACTGGATATTGTCAAACTGCTTATCATTAGTTGTTGAACTGAAAAATTCCAGCAAGATGAAAACCAACATTAGTATCCGGTAAGGCCCTTTGCTCATGTGCATGCCTCTTAACAAGGTCTTCATGGAACTCCATCTCATAAACTTCTTGATTTGAAACATTCCTTTCATATTTTGAGTTGTCATAAGAATCATCCAAAAGCTTATCTTCTTCTTTCAATGCCTTAGAGAATTTTGCAACAACTCTACTATATGGAAGACTAAAAAAATTGGCATTAACCAAAAATCCCTCTCTAAATTCTTGCAAATTTGATTTTTTTTCATGCTCTACCATTACAATCGGAGAATTATTTCCCTTAATTTTCTATAGGTGTTGTTTTGCTTGAGTGCTATCAACTTAGCTTCCTTAGCTCTTCTTAGCCATTCATCACACCTTTTATGGGTCTTCATTATATTCTCTACGCTTGTCTGCAATGTGGTTAGTTTCTTTTCAACCACATTCTCTAATTTCTTTTTAGATAAGATCTCATTACCTTTGACTAGCATGCTGAATTCTTTTTGCTCCTCTGTAGATTTTTGAGGCTCAGATTTTGAATTTTTCGTCTTCTTTATTTCTATCCATGCCTTTAGATCCTTCTGATATCTTTAACATGGATTTTTGCAATGTTCTCATGGTTCACAGACTAGCAAGATCGTAGCGTTGATACCATTGTAATGTCCCTTTTTGAATGAAAAACAACAATTTTATGTTTTTTTGTAAACCCTTTCTAGTAATTTCTGAATAAACAAACTAAAACAAACCCTAGATAATAACATGCTACTAAAATATGCAAATCTGATAATACCCAACTGGAATATTAGATCAATACGCTGATTACAAATTTATTACAACAAATCGTAACTGTAAAAGTCCATAAAAAATGAATTCAACAATAAATACCAAATATTATCCAGTAGAACAAGGTACAATAGTTTATCTGGAAGTACGAGATACTTTAGCAACCGTATAGAATACAGTAGCAACGGTACGAAACACTATAATAGTGGTACAGATCACTGTAGCAATGGTACATATCATTGTAGCAACCATACAACTTGAAAATGAAATAAAACCTAATTTGTAAGCACAAATATGATCCCTGGGTAGAACCACAATGGAGAATGGAAGAGTTTCCATCTTCGGATCCTGTTCACTTGGAGGGTTTTCGTCCTCTATAATAAAAAGTTAAACAAAAGCTGCTCAAGCTTGAAAAGGATTTTGAAATTGATCGAATGATTATGAATTCTGATTTCTTTTCATCCAACCCCTTTAATAATTATCCTTTCCCCCAAAACCCTAAAAAACAATGTTGTATATTCTATTTTGACATTGACATGCTTTTATTTTAATAAAGTCATCTTTATCCTTATTTTTGGCCCAATTAGTAATCATTATTTTATAACCCACTTTAATAATGATGATTAAGTGTCATTTTTCCATGTTATTAATTAAAGCGACTTTAGGACAACTTAAAACATTAATATTAAATTATTTCATTATTAATTATTTCAAAAAGAGGACATGATAGTGATATTAGAAACTGATATTGCCAAACTGTGAATCATGACGTTATTGCCGAAAGAGAGAACTATGGTGGATGATGTTATTTTCAATTATTTTGAATATAGAGCTCTTTCAATGAAGATCCGAAGAGAAATATCTTTTCTAGACTTCATGAAATTGATGAAAACAAGAAATAGACAAGTACACTATGAGGACATGTCCGATGAAGACTTAGAAGAGCCAAAAAAGAAGACCATAGACCCAAGCAAAATGTTGGATACAAGAGAAAGACATATGAATGAAAGAGTTGACAGAAAGAGAAGAAAAACCGAAAGCCAAGTCACGAGAAATTGCTCAGATGGAGGTCATTGAACACAAGCAATAATAATTCACCACGCAAGTGGAAGATATGAAATTTAATATGAGAAAAGATGCATAGATAGAGGCCACCACTTTCAACAAAGAATACCTAAATCCTTTATATGATGTTACAATAACTCCTTTCCAAGAAGTTGAAATGATATTGAAGGGGCACTCAACAAAGTTGAGGACTCCAAGTCACTTGATCCAACAAAGGCACAATTTTATCTTGCTCCTACTATAGATTTTGAACAACATTATGAGATTGTATGTGATTGCTTTTGAGAGTTTACTGAAGTTTTCCCACAATTTGAAAATTTGGGTAGCTGGTCACACCAATTCCCAAGGATGATATAAGATCCAGGTTATGGGAGCTCTGAGTCTGCAAGTCTTAAGAGGCTTTTCAGCTTCCAATTGTATCAGAATGATGTAGCAAAATTTAAATCATGATGAAGGGTTCTTGAGATTGATATGGACCCTGGCATTGACAAAAAGGTTCAAGTTGGAGGAGTTGTCCCACTTCACAGGGATAGGCTCTAGATTACAAAGACATTATAGTGGACATTTCAGTTTTTCAAGTTATTAATTTAAGTGTGTAATGTCCCAAAATGGGACGATTCAACCAAAAATAGGTTTCCCTTAAAATCCACAATTTTCTGAATTCTGAAATTAGAAATTAGCAAACCCTAGCATGCAAGAAATGATCCAAAACCCTTACCAAATCCCAGTGAACCCTAGGCGTCAATATGCAAGAGATGTGCAGACAATTTTCAGACACTAATTTGTCCAAAATTCACTTGAATACTTGCAAATATGAGCAATAAATTGAAAATGAAAAATATGGACCTTTTTGCCAATTTTTGAGGATCAATTGATATTTTATGATAGCTAAAAAAATACGAATTTTATCTCAGATACAGTTGTTGTTCCTTGCTTAATTTATGCTTCAAACCCTTGCCAAAAATATGCCACGTGCCAAAAATCAGGGGAAAAATCCAGCAATCCCCTACGGCATCCAAAATGCCCTGAAAGTCCTCTCAAGCTAGTCACCCAAATTGCCAACGTGTAGAATAAATAGCTAAATATTTATTAAGCAAAATCCCACCTTTCACAAGTCAATTTGATCAAGAAACCCTATCAATAAATTAAATAATAATCTGAAAATTATTATTTAATATCCTATCAAGTTAGAGCCTCAAAACTTTATCAAATCTTCACCTAAACCCTATGCCAATATTCAGGAAAATTATCAATAAATTCTAGAATATTAAATTGATCAATTAGACCCCAAAAAAGATCTCAAAACACTCCCAAGAGCCTTCAAACCAAGTCGCCCCACTTGTAAAATTAATACAAATAATAATCAAAATTATTATGCTCACGTTGGACCTCAAATTTTCCACCAAACCCTCTCAAGAAGCTCATAAGCAAATCGCCCCACTCTAGGGCAACTAACAAATCCACCTTTAGCAATAGTTGGCATCAAAAGACACCTTTTGTAGAATAATCAGCTCCAAATCTGCAAACACTTATTGGGCATACATCCCAATATATTCTTCAAGCATGAAGAAACAATACCAATTTTCAACATATCTTTAATTGTGATCTTCACCTTGTATTTGTACCTTCCAAAGGGGGAAAACCACCTTAGAGAGGTAAAATACCTCATAACCCTCTCTTGCCAACTTTTAAGATATCTTTTCCTTTTCTTTGTTTTAGCTCCCAAGCCGACACTCTTCTTTTTTGAATATAATATTAATTAATTGTCTTAATAATAAATAGTAATTAAAATTACTTTTTAAACAATAAATTAAAAATTATTTCAATTAAATACTTTAGTGGTAGAAACCACTTTGATCAAATATTCTATTAATTAAATAATAATTGTCTTATATGAACAAATGATTAAAATCACTATTTGACAATTAATAACTAACTAATAAAATACAACCCCAAAAGGAATCCTTTAGCCTATGGAGAAGTAGACTAAAGGTCGTCAATACCTGTTCATACATGATGTAGAAATGGGGACATCACAAAGTGGCTTTAGGACAACTTAAAACATTAATATTAAATTATTTCACTATTAACTTTTTTGACAAGGGGATGACAATGATTGTGTTATTTTAAGTTACTTTATTTCTTCCATAACATAAGAAAGATAGGAGGCATCAACGAATGGGAGTTGTATTCTCTACGAGATCTTTGTAATTGACTAATTTTATTGAAGGAAGTTTAGGAACATGTACAGTTTCCACTTCCATCTAGTTTTCCCTGGCAATGGGGTTTCCAAGTTAAAACCTTTGTGTTGTGTATGTTTCCTTTATATTCTAGTTGTGTATGGTATGCAAGTGATCTCACTCAATCTAATGCATGCTAAACACAATCTAATCCACTGCCATTTGAGAAATTCAAGTAGTTACAACATGTATAATAAAATAGTGTCCATAATTTTCTTATCATAGATAATTATTGATCCCTATCATAGCAATGTTAATGACATCTCAAAATATTAAGGTTTTTTGTTCTAATTTACTGAAAATTAAAAAATATCATTCAAGAAAGTATGTTACAAACTATCTCAAATACAACCTAAAAAGTATAATATTATATTATGGGCTAATTCTATTGTGTTACAATAGCATGAATTTATAACCAGACAAATAATACATTATGAGATCCTTCTCATATCAAAAGGAAAAACTAAATCCTAATATAACTTGTAAAAAACTACCAATAAGCTAATAATACACTAACAAAATGCAAACAATATTCTAACAATATTGTACAATTTCTAATATATCTAATACACCCCTTCAATGACTAAATCGGATACAATCTAAATGATTTAGTCATGAGATCGATAGTATGGTCTTATATAGAATATGGAACTCAATGTAATGTCTCTATTTTCGGTTCACAAATAAACAGGTATTGAAGACCGTTAGTCTACTTTTTCCCATAGACCGAGGGTTAACTTTTGGGGATTTTATTTTATTAATCGATTAAGATTGCTTGAATAATGATTTTGAATCTTGATCATTTGACCATATAAGGCAATTTTAGTTAGTTAATAAAATATTATTAAAAAGTAGTTTTTACCACTAATCCATTCTATAAAAGTGGTTTTAACCACTATTGCACTTGTTTTTCCAAAAGTGATTTAAACACTTGTAAATTGGGTAAATTAATTAATTATTTATTAAATTATTGCATTAGAGTGATTTTAATTACTGATTCTATTTTGACAATTAATTTAATATTATAAGTGAGAAAAAGAGTAAATGTTGGTTTGGAGGGAAAATAAAAGAAGAAAAGATGTTTTGAAAAGTGGTTAAGTGATTTTAAAGAGATATTTGCCTCCAAAAGTGGTTTGCCCCACTTTGAAGAATATATATAGACATGAGGGCTTCTATTTTGGATATGCCAATTTGATATATTGAATCTTTATTTTTGAAAAATAATTGGGATGTGAATGCCCAAAGTTGTTGCTGATTGAAGAGTGATTTAACCTGGAAATCACATTGAAGACATACTTTTTTTTAGGTTGCTGATTTGGAGAAGTATTTGCATTTTTTCTGCATTTTACGTCTATTTTTAAGGCAAGTGAGCAAAGACATCAAATCTGAAGCGAGTGATCACATTGAAGACATTTGTGAGGGTTCTAGGGTGGAGCAAACTCTTCTAAGAGTGTGGCGTCACACTCCCTAAGGGTGACATCACCTTCACTTTTTGTGACCATTTTGTGCACATAAAAGTATGCAATAAAGATCATTGGATTCCTATTTTTTTGGTCGTTTTGGTGTATCATGTGTTGATTGGTTGAGTATTTGTGGAGCAATTAATTTTATAAGTTTATGTTTTATTTTGCCTATAAAAATTCTAGAATTGATGATATGGCAAAACTAATTGGAGAATCTGATCTAAATATTCATTTCGCACTTGCAAACCAAATTTCATAATTTTTGGAGTTGTTTAAGGGCAGAAAAAACATTTTTTTACCAAATCGTTAATCTAGGGCAGCGATCTAGTCTTTTTGGCAATTTATTCAGATTTTGGCATTTTAATATTGTGACTTTTTCATTTGAAGATAAGTGGGATTTGTGGATTTTCTGTACTTTCATCTTTGGCCCTATAAGGGGACATTGCAATGGTATCATAGCCTCCACCCAGGTTTTAGTCACAGAGCAGGTGGCTATGCCGACATTGTAGTGTTCGTCTAGGGCTCATACATGCAGGGGATCCTAGTGTACGGATGCAAATCCAGCCGAGTCTGGGCTTCAAAAACGTGGTAAGATGTTATGATTCTGATGTGTGGATTTCACTAACGCCTCGAGGTTTTAGTGTAACGATTTGTTACATTTTGTATTAGAACATCGATCTGGTGAACTTGTGAGATATTATGTGTGCAGATTTGGATACAAGCAGATAAAAATATTGTGTTATCAAAGAAGAGGAAAAGCCATGGGTGATCAAGCGTTTACTTTAGAGCAAGTAAAGTTTTTGCAGGATTTGATCAAGGAGAGCCAAAATGATCTTCAACATACCTTAAGTATGCAAATTGCAGCCATGTTGAACACTACACTAGATCCAAGCAAGAGCCATCAACTCAATGGAGAAAGAAGCTCAAATAGCGATGATAGGGTTTCTACCAACCCCTTTCACAAGTTTTTCAAGGGCACATTTTTGCAAAAAGAACCAGTTGTTAAGGATGAGCCACCAATGTGTAATCCACTTGATACACATCAAAGTGAGTATGCAGCCCAGAGCTATGCTACTCAAAGACTTTTGACTTTCCATGGGTATTGTGAGATGAAGGATGGGTCAAAATCAAGAGGACCAAACATGTAGCTCTGTACAGACTTACAACAAAGGTTGGGTAGGGTTTCTCTTCTTGTTTTTTATGGTATTGATAAACTTCCAGTAAGATCATGGTTGCAGAAATTGGAGACCTATTTCTCACTCAACCCCATGTTTGATGATGAAGCTCTCAATTTATCACACTTCAATTGGAGGGTATTGCTCATGAGTGGTGGTTTCATAGCATGATCACACAAGGCCATGAATCTATTATTGCCTTGGAAGAATTCAACAAGACGGTAATGGAGAGATTTGATAGAAGTGATCTAGAGATCCATTTCCGTGAGTTGGCACAACGCAAACAAAATCATGATGTTGAGAGGTATGTTGCTGATTATAAAAAAAAAAATCAGTCATGGTACCGAATGTAAGTGAAAGAAGGTTGGTTGTTCTCTTTACTGAGGATTTGATTGAGCCTTTGAGAGATTTGGTAAAAGCTTTTAACCCTTTTTCTTTGCAAAATGCAATTAATAAACCTTTGGATCTAGAGTGTTCAGCTTACAAAGGCAATATGTGGTTGAAAGGACAGCAAGGGGCAGCCACTCATTCACTGCCAAAAATGAAAAATACTGGGCAGCCAAGGTCTGATTTTAGTGGGCAGCCTAGGACAGCACCTAGTGAGCCACTAAAGAAGCATTTTCAGACTTATGTTCCACCACATAAAACGCTGCCCTATAGCAGCAACATGAAGGATTCAAGAGTTGAGTTGAGGAGAGGTTTGTGCTACTCTTGCAAAGATCCGTGGACTAGAGGCCATTGTTGCATGGGCAAAAGACAAGTCCATTACATTGAGGTAATTGATGATGATTCAGCTTTTGATGTTAATACTAATGTTGAGCAAAATAAAAATGTTGTTGATGAGCATGTGCATGAGGACACAAAAGAAATGGGCAGCACACTTGCTTCTCTTTCAAGAGCTCCCAAGTATCATGCATTCAAGGTAAAAGGCAGGGCAAAGAGTGACTATTTTGGTTGATAGTGGAGCCACTCATAACTTCATTGATGAGGGCTTAGTTAAGAAGATGGCATTGGAACGATGGATTGCAAGGGCTTCAATGTGATTGTGGCGGATGGTTTCACTATTCTTTGTTCCAAGAAGATTCAACAACTTCCACTCACTCTTGGGAAGAACAAGGTAATTGATGATTTTAATGTTGTTGGCATTGGTGAGATTAATGTTGTGTTGGGTGTTCAATGGTTGCATTCATTAGGTGAATCCACTCAAAATTATAAGACTATGGAGCTAAAATTCTTTAAAAAGGCAAGGAAGTGGTCCTCAAAGGTCTAGTTAATGGTGATCCACAAGAAGTGTCTATGAGGAGGATGGAAAGAGCTTTTAGGAGGGGTCAAATTGAATGGGCAGCAAGCTGCCTTATAACAGTAAAATTAGAAAAAATAGAACAAGCCCCTCATGGTGAGTTACAAGCTATTTTAGACAAGCATGTTAATGTTTTTAATGATTTGCTTTATGGGTTGCCACCGGATAAAGGTTTTGAGCATAACATTGAGCTAGAAGTGGGTGTGAAACTGGTTATTATCACTCCATACCGTCATCCAAGAGCATTCAAAGAGGAAATTGAAAAGACCATCAAAGAGTTACTTGACATGGGACACATAAGGCCTAGCTCAAGTCCATTTGCTTCTTCAATTGTTCTAGTGAAGAAAAAAGTTGACACTATGAGGATGTGCATTGATTACAGGTTGTTGAATAAGAAAACCATCAAGAATAGGTATCAATACTTAGAATTGATGATTGATTGATAAGTTGCATGGTGTCACCCACTTTTTCAAAGACTGATTTGAGATCCGATTACCACCAAACCAAGGTAAAAAAAGAGGATGTTCATAAGACAGTTTTTAGTTGTCATTTTGGGCATTCTGAGACTTTGGTTATGCCCTTTGGATTGATTAATGCTCCAGTTACTTTTCAGTCATGTGTAAACAACATGTTTAGCAAATGTCTAAGTTTATGCTAGTTTTCTTTGATAACATTCTTGTGTATAGAAAAACTTTGGAGGAGCACTTAAATTTGGTTTTGGGCACTTTGAGACAGCATTTTTTCTTTGCAAAAAAATCCAAGTGTGAGTTTGGTTTGACATAAATTTTGCATTTGGGGCATGTCATAAATGCTCAAGGTGTGCAAGTCAATAAACAGAAAATTGAAGCAATCATGGATTGGCCTACTCCCACTACACACACAATTAAGAGGTTTTTGTGGTCTTTGTAGCTACTATAGAAAATTTGTGAAAGGTTTCTCACAACTTGCTGCTCCCTTGACTGATTTGACTAAGAAAAGGACCTTCAAATGGTCCAAAACAACCCAAATAACATTTGAAAAACTCAAAGGTAATGTTTGTTATGTACTTGCTATCCCAATTTTTTTTCTCTTTGTGTGGTTGAATGTGATGCTTCAGGGGAATGAATAGGGTTTGTCCTAATGCAAAATAAACACCCTATTGATTTTGAGAGTAGGAAACTCAAAGATTCTGAAAAAGGGTATTCAATTTGTGACAAAAAGATGTTGACAATCATGCATGCTTTGAGTAAGTTTAGACAATATTTGGTTTGTGGCAAATTTGTGGTGAAATATGATCATAACAATTTGAGGTTCTTTCTCAGTCAAAAGGAATTGAATGACCAACAACAAAAATGGGTAAGCAAAGTGCAAGTTTATGATTTTGACATTGAATATGTGAAAGGTAAAAACAATGTGGTAGCGGATGCACTCTCAAAAAAGCCAAACGGTTATGTGGAAGAGAATGATTAGTCATATTTGGAATTGCTTGAGGACAAGCAATTTTGAGAAGGGAGGACTACAATGTCCCCATTTTCGGTTCACGAGTAAACAGGTATTGAAGACCATTAGTCTACTTTTCCCCATAGACTAAAGGTTAACTTTTGAGGATTTTATTTTATTAATTGATTAAGATTGCTCGAATAATGATTTTGATCATTTGACCATATAAAGCAATTTTATTTATTTAATAGAATATTATTAAAAAATTGTTTTTACCACTAAAGCATTCTATAAAAGCGGTTTTAACCACTATTGCACTTGAGAGTTTGGATAATATTTGGAGAAGGTATTTTAATTAATTTTTTGCCTAAAAGTGATTTAATCACTCTTGTAAATTGGGTAAATTAATTAATTATTTATTAAATTATTGCCTTAGAGTAATTTTAATTACTAATTCTATTTTGGCAATTAATTTAATGTCAGAAGTGGGAAAAAGTGTAAATGTCAGCTTGGAGGAAAAATGAAAGAAAAAAATTATTTTGAAAAGTGGTTGAGTGATTTTAAAAAGATATTTTGCCTCCAAAAGTGATTTGCCCCACTTTAAAAACTATATATGGACAAGAGAGCTATTTTGGATATGCTAATTTGATATTTTGAATCTTCATTTTTGAAGAAGGATTGGGATGTGAATGCCCAAAGTGGTTGTTGCTGATTGAAGAGTGATTTCACCCGGAAATCACATTGAAGACATGTTTTTTTTATGTTGCTGATTTAAAGAAGCATTTTCATTTTTCTGCATTTTAGGTCTATTTTTGAAGGCAAGTGAGCAAAGACATCGGATCTGAAGTGAGTAATCAAATTGAAAACATTTGTGAGGGCTCTAGGATGAAGCAAACCCCTCTAGGAGTGTGACGTCACAATTCCTAAGGGTGATGTCACCTTTGGGACTGTAATTTCCACTTTTTGTGCTCAGAAAATTTTGCAATAAAGATATTGAATTCTTTCTATTTTTGTGGTCATTTTGGTATATCATTTGTGTTGATTCACTGATCATTTTTGGAGCAATTAATTTTATAAGTTTATGTTGTATTTTGCCTATAAAAATTCTAGAATTGATGATGTGGCAAAACTAATTGGAGAATCTGATCTAAATATTCATTTAGCACTTTCAAACCAAATTTCATAATTTTTGGAGTTGTTTAAGGGTAGAAAAAATGTTTTTACCAAATCGCTAACCTAGAGCAGCGATATCATCTTTTTGGCAATTTATTCAGATTTTGGCATTTTAATATTGACTTTTCCATTTGAAGATAAGTGGGATTTGTGGATTTTCTGTACTTTCTTATTTGGCCCTATAAAGGGACATTACACTCAAAGGGTTTGATTAGGTCCAGATGTGAACTTAATCAATGTGTAACCCTACTGACAATGCAAAAAATATCACCTAGTGTCCCTTTGGTTGCCATTCCATCTCACCGGAGTATATGGGTAACTAATGGCTATAATCGATGAGTAAATCATGAAGTGGTGTTGAATATTGGTTTCACTTTGTTGTACCTTGATGTGTCATCTTGTCTTGAATGTTTCATTTCTCACCTATTTGTTATCAAAGTGATCAATTCTAACATAGACTATACTATCATATTATACCCAAGACTAAACATATATAGTGCTTCTCATGGCATTTGCCTCTCGTTGAGTCAACCTATAATATATAACTATAATAGCACTTTGGTCTCCATTGCTGGCTCTACTGATGTTACTAGCCCTCAACCTTATTTCAACACCAAAACGTATTCAAGAATTATCTGCAACAACTATCCATACAACACTATCTAGAGACTTGCCAAAGAAAAATATCTTCTCATTCAAACTCACGTCTCTTCTAACCATAATTTTGCTCAATAAATGGTCGTAGGCCACTACGGTACTTGAGAACTCTATGCTGTTCTAACTCAAACAAACCCAGTTTTGCATACAGGGCATGGAAGGAATTGACGTAGGCTTGGACTGATTGGTCATGTCCTTGTTCTAGATGTTGCCATTGAATGTAGTTGTCATCATAGAAATCTTCAAGATAATATTCATCCTTAAAGGCTTCCAATAACTTTTCCCAAGTTGGCTAAGATTCTTCTTCTGTATAGTCTTTCTCTCACAGAGAATGTGCTTGCCACCTCTTCTTGATGGATGAAGAAACTTCCAAAAGTGCAATCTTAATTTTCTCTTCATCAGAAAAGCCATTCGTAGAGAAATATGACTCTAATTGATCTAACTAGCTATCTATTGCATTTGCATTTATTTTTCCCTCCAACACATGAACTTCTAGATTTACTTTAAATTTGGGCGGAGCGGGGCGGGGCGGGGCGGGGGGCAGAGGCGCGGGGGTAGCTTGACGGCCAAAAGCAACACCTAATTTTTGAGTTGATGGAACCTCTTGTTCAAGAACTTTAGTGGATTGGTTGAACAAAAATGTTTTTTTGCTCTTGAGGTGCTTTTGTAATTCCATCATTGATAATCTCTTAGATTGCATCATGTGGATTGTTATCTTTTGCCATTTGAACTTGCTTGAAACAACAAGATATATAATTTGATGGGTCTCGTGGTTTGACATCAAGATTAAGATACTCTAACCTCATTCAATGGGGCATGTATGAACAAGATGAACCAATTTGATACCACTAATTTGGATCCTAGGAGATACCCAGGGGATAACACCCTAATTGAGAATATAGATGTATTGTATGCGTGTGTGAAGCTATATGAGATAATATGGAAGGAATCAAAGAGAGATAAGAGACCTAGAACAAAACACTTTATTTAATTTTTTGTGCTTTGTACACGACAATCTCTTGAGAAAGTTGTTTGGTTGTTTATCTTCTACTAGTATTTCCATCTAAATCTACAAATGTGTATACATATATTGCAAAGCCGTGAAGGCAGAAAGAACCATTACGGAAGTTGAAATGGTTGAGCTTCCATGTGACACTTCAACTTCCGAAGATTTCGTTGATCAACATCAAAAGTGTAATGCTTGAAAAATTTGGCACAAAAAGAGGTGTTTCCTCTCAACCCTGCAACGGCGAATCCTTTAACACTTACATGCTCCGCACCTATCAAAATGGAGGCAACAAGTTGTCGACACCTAGTTGTAATGCACGGTGTGAGTTGGCCTTAGCAATGTGGCATGGAGGTGTGTAGGGCTGTAATGTCTCCATTTTAAAATAAAAATAATATTATTACTAAAATAAAAAGTATTACTAAATATTTAAAATAAAGTAATATAGTCTAATTTGCTTTTCATTTAAGTTGGGATCTTTTCAGGGTCATGAGCACTTAAGGCCTAAAACTAAATTTTATAAGGAAGCTTTATATATTATCTTTCAAAAGAAAAAGGTAAACTCTCCCTCCTTATTTTGGGCACTACACTTGGAGGAAGGATATAAAAGGTAAGGAGTGGCTCATTTGGAAAGGCTATGTTATTTTGGAATATTGAATTATTGATCAAGTATGTCAAACTTGGTCATCACAACTTGAAGACAAACTTTCAAGTGTGACAAGGGTTTGGGGATGAAAACCTCTATTCCTACGTCCAAGGCAACTCTATTCAAAGGTTGTAATTGTGCTTCAGATTTGCATAGTTGCATGCAATTGAACCTACAAAGGTGTTTTATAACACCATCTTGTTCAAAGGCAAAGTGAATACTTTGGAGAGTTGTTTGCATTGATTTCTTATTGTTTGGTTAAGCAATTGAACTCCATTTTCAGATTTGAAGGAACCTAAGACTGTAACTAGGCTTTTTGGAACTTCAAGGCAACTTTTGGGGGACTTCCTATGAAGGAAAAAATCTAATTTTAATTTTTTTTTATAGCTACTTTTTTTGTTATCATTTTGAGCTAACTTTTGCATTGAAATTCCAAGTATTCCGGAAGATATGAATTTTTGAAGTTTCTGCTAATTAAGGCAAATAATAAATTATTGAAGGCTAAAAATTAGTGAATTAATTCATAGAATTATTTGCATAATGTTCCCTGGTGGAGCAATTCATTTGGATAGGGTTTGGAGTGTTTTTGGGCTCTATTTTTTAAGAAAATAATTTAGTTTATATTCTGAAAATTATTTAAATATTTTTCCAAGTGGGGCGAAGTGAATTGGGGGACTTGGAGACCTTGTTGGGATAAAAAAAGGGTTTGAATTTCAGATTTATGTCTCCTATTTTTTCTAAGTGTGGCGAATTGTTTGGAGGGGCTAAATTGATTATTGGCAACCCTAATTCATTCCTTGGAAGCCTATATAAATTACAATAATTTTTGGTGTATTTTTCGTGAGTTTGTGCAAGGGTTTCAAGGTTGTTTAGAAGGAAAAACATAGTTATAACAAGATCTTAAAAATCAGAATTATTGTAAGGAATTTCCAGCCACATCGACACTCTATATTGCCACAAAAAAAAGTATTTTATTGTATTTGCATATTTAGTAATTATTGGAGTTATTGTGGAGCGTTATTGGTTGGAAATTGGGATATCTATTGCTGCTAGGATTTATTGGTTTTTAAGGCAACATTCATATTATTTTCATTTTTTTATAAGGGTTTGTTGGAAAACCCCAATTCATCCTAATTGTCCCATTTGGGGACATTACAAGGGCCCTGCAGAAGCCATTGGTGGATATGGCATAAGGTTTGGCATACGCATGGGTGGCACCAATTTCGATCGGCATAGATTTCTCTACACCATTGTAAGAGTGTGCGCAACATTTATTAGAGACATTACTGATCTTGGAGGCACAACAAACCTTTAGATATGCTTCTAGAGTACCACAGACCATTGAATAGGATCCACAATCACCACAAGTTTTGACAATGGGATTGTTAGTATCAATGGAACCACTTTTGGAAGATCCTCCTGGATCATTTAGTAGTCAACATTGTTGTGTTGTTAATGAGTGTAATGTCAATTTCAGGGATTATTGTAATGAACCTTTGGTCATCTTCATTTGTTGATAGTTGTGTCAACCGACAACTATTAAGCCATTTGTCTTATAAATAGAATGATGTATATTGGGGTAAGAGTGTTTTGTATTAAGTCCTCTTTGTACCAAACAAATTGCATTGAGCACTTACCATGGAACCAAGTTGTGATTGCTTTCGTATTCTCCTATGTTGCATTGTGTTATGCATAGTTCACATAACCGGTTAGGGCGAGTACTTGCCAAAGGGCCATTTTGGGTAACTGACGATTATTCGACAGAGTTGGTTGAATAACCAGTAATAACCAATAGGCAAAAAGTACTTAAATTTATCAAAAAATATATTTTTTTTAAAATTGCAGGAGCAAAATAGATGAAATGAGTCTATAAAACATTGAGAAAGTGTTTTCTATTAGATTTGAATACAAATAAAGTACAAAATTGCATAATCATGTGAATACAACAAAGTTACAAACTATAGTGATACTTAGTCTTATACAAGAATATACAAGTACAAATTACAGTGATCTATAATTTTCTCTTCCCTGCTCTCTGGGAAACTAAGGGAGACTGAGAAACTTTAGTTCTCCCACTTGGCTGCCCCACCTTGCTCTGTCTAGAAGACTGCACTTGCCCCTATAGCTCCACCTCTACCTCTGTCTCTGCCTCATCTTCAAGGATGTCTTCCAATCCATTCTCTCCTTCTGCTTAAGATGCACCTTCCATAGCTTGCCTCTTGAAATCAACAATCTCATCCTCTGTGAACATGGGAGCCTCCTCCTGTGCAATCTAATTGTTGTAGGAATCGATCTCATCTAAATTGATAGTCTCCTCTGATACATTCTCTAACTTCTTTGTGCGAAGTTGAAGGTTGTATTGCATAAAAACCAAGTCACTGAGCCAACCTGTGAACATGGGGGCCTCCCCCTGTGCAATCTAATCGTTGTAGGAATCGATCTCATCTAGATCGATAGTCTCCTCTGATGCATTCTCTAACTTCTTTGTGCGAGGTCGAAGGTTGTATTGCAAAAAAACCAAGTCATTGAAGCATTGTTGGCTCAACTTGTTGCACTTCTTCATGTGAATGGATGTAATATTCCTAATCAAAATATTATACAAGAATTCGATTTTCTTGGAATTCCCTTGAAATAATATTGATAAATATAAATTTGTACTTGAAATAATACTTTAAATAAAAATGTAATTATATTAATAATAAAATATAAATCCTCAAAGGGTTTTGTCTTTGGGTTATAGTGATAACAAGGGTTTTCATCTTTGAAAACAAATTACATGATTAAGGGGTTTCGTCCTTAAAAGCGATTGTAAAGCGTGATGCTTGTACAAGGTTAAATGTTTGAATGTATGATGAAATGATGTTCCTTCTCACCAATCGTTGAATATAAATACCTTCATAGCTTCCACTAAACGATATGTCTTCTCCAAAAATTGTGGCCATTCATCAAATGAATGCTTAATTACTAATTAATTAATTAATAAATAATATTGTTAATGATTGTTGCTTAATGACTATTCTTTATAATACATAATTGTTGTATGCACTCCATCCATGGGCAATTTGTTTATTAATTAACAATGCTCCTTCCATGGGCAATTTGCTAATAAAATGACAGCGTTCCCTCCTCAATTGTATGGTGATTGGCGATTTGGTGGAGGGGATATTACAGTCCTCCCTTCTCGAAATTGCTTGTCCTCAAGCAATTATAAGCTGAATGCTCTAAAACGGTTGATCCTTCCCATGTGGTGTCCTCAACTGGGAATTTTTTCCAACGGATCAAGTATTCTTTGATGCTTCGGTTTCTTAACCTCCTTTCGGTTATTAAGATGAACTTGCCTTCTTCATCTAATGGGGGTAACTCTATAGAAGGGGTAATACATTGTCCAAGTGCCCTTTTTAGGCATGAAACATGGAAGACATTATGTATTTGACTACATCCGGGTAATTCCAATTCGTAAGCAAGCTCCCCGACTCTCATCATGATTTTATATGGACCATAGAATCTCAGCTCCACTTTGCTTGATCGAGGACTGTCTATAGGGCTGCAATCGTAAATATACCATGTCCCCTACTTCAAATTTCCTTTCCGTTCTATGTTGATTTGCATACAACTTTTGTTGATTTTGTGCTTGCTAAAGATTGTCCTTGAGAGTTCCAAGGATATCTTGACTTTGTTGGATCAAGTCTTTAGCTCTCGAAACTTTACTATCAGGAATGAACAAATCCACGAAAGACTTTGCATCATACACATACAAAGATTTGAAATGTATCATTCCAATTGACATGTGATAAGCAGTAGTATAGCAGAATTCTCCTAAATGTAACCATTTGATCCATGCATTTTATTGCCCCAAAATATAACTCCTTAGATACCCTTCAATCCACTTATTGATGGCTTCTATTGACCATCCGTTTGGGGATGTGTTGAGGCCAACGTACCCCCCCCCCTTCTAAAAATTGGGGACCCTTGAGAAACCCTGAAGATTAACCCTGAAAACTTGACATGTTTAGATCATTTGTAGAATTTGAAGATCATCCACTATATTAAAGACAGGCTTATTAATTTTGGTTTTGCTTTAAGTTTGTCTAGCATTGCTAATAAATGGTCATGTCTTCTAGTTGCAGGTTCCATGGCGTTCTTGCTGAGAAATCGATGTTCCAAAACCCTAGCACAAACCCTCAGATCAAGTTTGAAATTGGCGGGAACCTTTTAAATCCATTTTAGACTCGAGCACAAATGTCATGTTTAAAGCTTAGTCGTGTTTTTTAACACGACTAAAACTTAGCCTAAGAAAATGCTCAGTGCTTTTTATTATTTCCCCTTTAATTCCTTATATTTCTAGGTCTAATGTCGGTTTTGCAAGGTCCCTTTTAATATTTCCTAACTTGGTCCCTTTGATTTATACCTTAGCCTAAAGTTTTAATCCTAAGGCCTCATCATATTTATTAATACATATGGGACCTTAGCTTTAACGCCTTAGCCTAAGTCTTTTATGTCACCGCGGGTCCTAACTTAGATTCCTTGCTTTTCGCAGATCCAACGGCCCGCGCTTCATCGTGGGGCTTGATCCAACAGAGCAAGGACCCGAGCTTTAACTTAAAAGGCATGCATCTCACAAGATCAACGGTTTGTGCTTCCTCGCGCCTTGAGATCCAACGGCGCAAGGGCCCCAACAAAGCTGAGCCCTTAGCCTACATCCAAAGGTTCTCACTTCATCGCGAGAACCCGATCGGACGGAGCGAAGCATAGTGGAAAGGTCAAAGTATCACGGAAGGCCCACGAGATCGACACGCGACATCCTTACATTTGAGGATTAAAAGCAAAGGGGTCCCACACATTGAATTAAGCCAATAGCGTGCAATTGCTAGGATCATGATCGGACGGCTCTTGCTTCGTCACGATCTCCGATCGAACAGAGCGAGATGAATCCAGAGACCCAGGGAGCACCACGTGGCATTTTCCCATTTGAACACAGGGACTTCACGAGCTTAAATTTGATGCTCTCGCGAACATCATTTGACGTTCATGAGGCCGTTATTGACGTCCACGAGGCCGTCAAATTCAAGCTCATCTAAACTTTTGCTTAGAAAAAGAATGCATTTAATCATGTCTTTCGAAGGATCACTTTGATAATAAACTTAGTTTAAAAGGGCTTTAACCTAAGTTTTTCATGTTTATTAATATGAATAACCTTAGCTTTTGGCTTTTATCCTAAGTCCTTACATGGCTATGCACTATTTAACCTTCGCGTATCTTGCAGGATCCAACGGCTCTCGCTTCATCACGGAGCCCGATCGGATGACACGAGGATAACCAGGATCCAACGGTCCGCACTTCAACATGGGAAGACGATCCAATGACGCGAAGGCGCCGATGACTTTTCAAAGACCCGTGAGTCCGCCACGTGGTAAATGATCATTCAAAAAAGGACTGACACAGGATACAGAGCTCAGGAAGGCCTGCGGAGGTGCCAAGTGGTACAACCTCAAGGCTCGGTACCAAAAGGAGTCAATCACAAATGTGGCCCCGAATCAAGATCAATGGTTTGTGGTCACTCATAGAATCTTCATCCAACGGTGCGAAATAAAAGGAGGGCATTTTTAAATGCCAACGGCTAGTGCTCAGAAGGCATTTATGAAAAATGCCACGAAAGGTCCAGATCGATGCCACATAAGCACCACGCAAGCAGAAAAGAACAAAAGAGGAGATCTAGTGTGCTCAAAAATGTGAAGATATAAAGGCAAAGGTCCAAATCAAATCCCAAGCACGTATGAGCCGAATGCTAGATGAACTACCGCCATTAAAGCTCTAAAACCCTAAACCCTGCATAAAAGAGACCTAAGCGAACTCAATTGGTTACAGTTCCATCCGAGAGAAGCTTAATTGTGTTTTTGAGCGCAAAAGAGCATCACAGAGATCAATTGCAATCCGGTGTGAACAATTTGTAGAAGTAGAAGCCATGGCAATCCACAGACAACAACTAAGAGAAGAGACAGAGCTCTTTTTGTCCATGGACAACGAAGGCAGAGTCTTCAAGGACACTGAATTAGACACTGCGGCCCTAAACAATGGAAACAAGAATTGGCTTGAACTCTTCTTCACCATAGAGGAGTTGAAACCCATCACCAAGGAGGAGCAGAGAATCACCATGGTTAGCAAAAAGCACTATGACCTGGTCATGGTTCAAATGGTTGGCCTTCATTATGCTATTGCCAACCCAGAGGTACTTCACTATATCGATGTGCTTGCTCCTATTTTTGTAGATTGTAGGATTGACAATGATTGGATTACCCATGAGAGGACATCTAAAAGGGTTGCCTACATTTCCCCTCTGGCCTTTGAAAGATATTATAAGCTTCCCAAGCCCCATGTAAACCTACCCAAAATCAAAGAGTGGACCAAAAAAACTGACATACATACCATCCTTCGACCATGGTTGCTCCAAGGGAACCATGTGTTCAGGGACCTTAAAGGATCCCAATTGTACAATTCAGGGAAGGGATTAGGGTAATCATGACCCTGTTAAACAGAGCATCAAGAGCCCCCTCAGCCACATATGTAAACAAGACTTGGGTCTCTTATGTATATTTCATGGTAGAAGAGAAGCTCACCCCTCCCATTGGAGAATTGATCAGCATTCACTTAGGACGCCAATTTGCAGCCATCAAAAAGAAGACTAGCAAGCAATTCTTCATGATGTCTTGCTTGATGCCCTACTTGCTTCCATCAACTTCCCGGGCATCAGAAATTGGTCTCCTGAAAGCAGAACCACCATATCCCACCACTATTCAAAATTGCACATCTTCAAGTACAAGAACCATATGCAATTCATCTGTGACTATGTCTACCCAGCTCTGGTGGAGGCTATCACAGGTTTTCCCATGCCTAGGGTTCACCCATTGATCAAGAAGTATGTAGAGATGATGGGAGATATCTGGCTTTATCTAGATTGCACAGTAATCCGAATTGAGGGAGTCATGTCCTCACCCTATAGATTACCTGTCTATGTGCCTAGCAAGTTGGCAGAACAAGAAATTGCCTCTCAACTCATCAATGGCGCTAATGGAGTTTGTAAAGAGAAGAGGAAGGGCCTTCTCCATCCCTTTCCTCTAATCATTGGAAGGACTGTGCTACAAGATTGGAAGCAGGTAGAGATCATGTCCAAGCATAGGGACTCATTTGGGTTCCAATTAGATGAGCTCAAAAGATGGGATCCCAAGAATATAGTGGGATGTCATTTGAAGTCGAAACAACTGCCCAAACCAGTATATGTGCATCAACTCGGTGTCCATGACACCATTTACATCAGGGCAAGCAGCTTTGAAGAAGTATTGACTAGGCTCAAGGGATACAATATTAAGCTTGAGCACAGGTTAACAAGTGATGATAAACTAGCAAGAGAGGTATGGCAGATGCATCCTCTCCAATATCATTCGCTGCCTGGATCTTCTAGGCCACCCCAAGAGCAGCCACAACCTCAAGAACAAATTGAACAAGGGCGTGGCAAAGAAAAGTTGGAAAAGAGACCTGGAGAGGGACCCTCATCCTCAACACTACCACAAAGGCCACCATCTCCAACTGAGTATTTAGACATGATTGCCTTAGAACCAGATGAAACAGTTGAAGGTGCCCTCAGAGATCTTGCTGAGGCATATGGCACCAATAAGGAAGAGGAGTAGATTGAAGAGGCACAAGCCTAAGTAGGGGAGCCCGGAGAAGAGAAAGGGAAAGAAGTTATTCTTGATATAGTCCACGTGGCAACCAAGGAGAAGAGGAAGGCATAGTTGGCATTGGTCCCTATTGTTGGATCAAAGAAGCCAAGATTGACCCTCACTCACCCCACCAGTGAAATTAATCTGTTTAGTGAGGAATTCTACATCCATGGGCCAGTCATCCCTGATTGGTTTATCTATGGGAAATTACAGAAGATCCCCTCTTTGTCCCACTCATGGGCATTAACAAAAGCTATTAACATAGATGTACACGATGACATCAAGCCATGGATCAGGGCTATAATAAAGGAAGAAGAAGGATAGTGGCCACTACAGCGCCAAAAAGTAAGAAAATCAATGCTCTTGGAGCATCAAGCAACATAGGAATTGAGGTCCCAGAACATCCAACATTCACAAAGCCAGTTACCACAGTACAATTCAATCCAGAGACAGCTGGATTAGAAAGGGTCACCACTAAAAAAGCCATGGTGGGAGCGGAGTTCACCTTCCAGAAGGTGGAACCTTTTGTAGGTCTGACCCCCAATTGAAGGACAATAGCCAGGTGAACATCCCATCCATGAAGAGGATGTTGAGAGCTTAATTGAGGCCCAATCAGCTCAAGCAAAGGCTAGGATTAGAGGAATGAAACAGAGAATTCACAATTTGGAAAAGGAGAAGGAAAACCTGGAGACACAGGTCATTTTGTTAGTACCTGATGCTATATTAGACATGTTTGAGGCTTCATTATTTGATATGTTTGATTCTTTGAAATCAATAACGCTGAGGCTGGATGCCCTAAGCCAACAAAGTGAGGTAGCTAAGAGGTTAATAACAAAATGGCAGGAGGTGGAGACCAAGATAAGGGACCTCATTAGCATTTTGATTAGGAACAAGATTCCTAAATTCAAATCTATTAGCCTGGCTTACTTGAATGCCATACTGGGAATAATAGTGGACAAAATCCAGTGTCTAAATGCATGGATAAAGAATTTAGACAAACTCCTGGCTGATGGTAAGGAATTGATCACTAGGATTGAGCAACTCTTGGGTACTATGCTAGCCAATCCTGCAAAGACTAAAACATTGGGAATAATTAATGATGCAAAGTACAAACACAGGGTCACTTTGGTAATGCAATCAGTCAAAAGCAAGAGCCAAGGTCAGTCTGGCATAGACAATAGCAGAATCTTGGACATGATCTTCTCAGCTGAGGAAAAAATTACAAAGGCTAGGAGCATAAAAGAAGCTATGGCCAGAGATGATAGGGACTTGGATGACCTAGCTGATCAAGAAGAGGTCTACCTCATGAAGCCTGCTGTGGACCTGGAGCTTATCAAAGAACAACATCAAAAGGCCATGGAACTTCTGCAAGATCAACCAGGGAGTCCTAAAGCAATGGGCCCACCCACTAGTTAATATTCCTTTTGTAAAAAAAACATTGTAATATTTAAAAATATGGAATATTCTTTTGTAACACATATGCTAGTCTGTTAGCATATTGCCTCTAGGACAATCTAATTGTAAATGACTTATAAAACTTTCTGAGGAAGGACATCTGTCATTATCTTTTGTATAGTTGTATCTTGTAACTGACCAGTGTACTACCTCATCGTTCTATAAAAGGTAGTACTACCATGTTCCTAAGAGAGATTTCTTGAGCAAATTTGTATACTTCGAGCAATTAATGCAATCAAGGAATTCTACAAGGATTGTTCAGATTGAATGTGTCAATTGTTAACATAGATTCTCTCAATTGTTGATTCTAATGCTTAAGTTTGAACAATTTCCTTGAATTCTGAATTTGCATCTATGATACAAGGTTTCTAATTTGTGTTTGTGCTAAATTAGTTGAAAGATCCTAGATTTGCTTCATTTTATTTGTTCTATATTCAGATGTGCTAATGTTATTTGAGTCTAGTAACAAACCTTTAAAGTGAAATCTAATTCCTATTTGTATAATTTCATATCATCCGTAGGAATGTCCCTGGTGGGTAGTGAAATTTGAGCTTTGCTATTTTGCATCATATACTGGTTAAATGCAGGTTCAATTGTAATTGAAACTGTCATGATATTTGATTTCAATATCAACAATCACTTGTTTCTTTTCTGCCTTACCCTTCTCTTTGCTCTTTTTTTACACCAGATCATTGTAACTTAGATTTCATTGTCAATATCCATATAGATTAATCTGTAGCTTAAATTGGACCATAAATCATTGAATATTAACATAGATCCTCTGCAATTCACAAAGAACGGACCATGATCACTCCAAACCATCACTTATTATAAATATTTTGGAACACCAATACATTATTCTGCCATTATTTCACCACAGGTGACATCAAGTTGCCACAACCTGCTATTCATGCTCTGAATTCTTAAAATTCTCAAATGAGAAGTGTTCCTTGAACACTAAGAACCCTTGTGGTACATTTAGAGGCATCAACAAGAACAACATTCCGCTGGCGCTAGGAGGGCCATCTTTGTGGATTCCTTGAATCTTTGTTAATATTAGTGTGTTTTGATCTGAGATTGATGATATTCTTGCGTTTTTGAGTAATTCTTTGCTTAGAAGTGTAAAGATCATTGATCTTTGTGGTTTCTGACATATCTTTGTGCTTCCTTAAACAAAGATCAAGATTCTTTCAGATTTGATGCTTGGTTTTGGTAAATTTAGCTTAAGCTTTGAAAATCCGTGCTATTCAAGGTTAGGAGGGCTTGTTTTGATCAAATATTGGCATATCTTTCATAGCTCTGAGTTCATTTGAGCTTAGAGATGTAAAGGTAGATCATATTAGCATAGTTGGATGCATTTTTGAGCTATTTTAGGCAAAGATCAATGTCCTTTACTGTTCTTTACTCAATCTTTGCAAAATGAGCTTAATGTGCAAGTTTAATCCTTGTTCTTTATAAATATTAGCTTGATACATCGTATTTCGAACAGGATCTTCAACCTTCAAGCTGGAATTGCCAAAGATTCAAACCAGATCACACTCAAAGACAAGGGAACCTTTGCTTGAACTTGAGGTTCACAGAAAAGCCAGGCGTGATAAAGGTAGATGCAAGAGATCCAAATCTTTGCCAACTTCACCTCTTCAAGGTACCTTTGCCTTCCACCATCGTTTAGGTATAGCTTGGTTGGGAGACTCTTCAATCAATGTGCTAGGTGTGGTACATGATCTCCCATGCAACCCTGAGAAGTATTTGCCTACATTTAGTCCAATGGGTATAGTAACTGCTAAAGAGCACATAAAGTCTTTTAAAGCTGCTTTAAGGTTACTAAATGTTGTGCATGAAGATGTGGCTTGCATGTTGTTTCCTTTTACCTTTAAAGATGCTGCTTATGAATGGTTTTTGAACTTGCCTGACAATTATATCACTAGTTGGGATGGTTTCACCAATGTGTTCATAGATCAATTTGGTAAAATTGTCAGTCCCTGTGTTATTTACCATGAGTTCACCACCATTATAAGAGATGCAAGTGAGCCTATCAGGTCCTTTAATGCTAGATTTCAGAAACTGTACAATAGGGCTATAAAACCCTACAACACTGATGATGTTTTAGCTCTAGAAATCTAGTGGGATGCAGTAGATCCTATGACCTCTGTATTCCTAAAAAGGTCTCAACCAACTATATCTTCATTATCCATGGCCTACTCTGAGTCATAACCATCAATGACCAAATGTAGTGTCAAGGACAAATGGCCTAATCTATTCCAAACATTAACCCACATATGCCCAATCTGAACATCTTTCCAAACAACCACCAAAATATCCCAGCCTTAAATCAACTTTCAAACCTCAACCAATTGCCTTTAAGTCATGCCACTCCCAATTAGAACCTTGGATTTTTGAGTCATCATGTCACTAATGGATTCAATACAAATGATCAAAGAGCTTTAGTACCAACGGGTGGTGCTAACAATAACCAGGGACACAATTCTGAAACTCCTAAAAATGAGAATGAGTCTATACTAAAAATGGTCTTGTAAAGTTAAAATTCTACATTTTTATTTTATACCTTTGGGACACGCATTTATTATTCGGCTTGGTACATAGGTGGCTAAATAACATTTTGGGTCATATTAATTCGCGCGGCCAAAGGAATCTGTTTTTGTTAAAGCCTTGAAAAAGCTTTAAGACTCTAATGCTAGCAAAGGGTATCCACGTGTCACTTCGACGCTCTTCTAAGGGAAAGTGAGTATCAAAAAGACTCCGTTGAGTGCAACGCTGCCACGTGGATAAACGACAGTTCACCTTGAGACAAAAGGGCAGCAAAGAGAATCAATGGCTCGGTTTGAAGTAATAGATCTAACGGTGCAAAATCTATAAAGCCGTAAAGGCTAAAATATCTGAGTAAAAGAACGAGGGAAAAGGTTCGAAGACTCAAATAAATGCGGACAATGCCACTTGTCATTTCGGCGCTCTACGAAGAGAAAGTGACTATCAAAAAGACTCCGTTGAGCGCAAAGCTAACACGTGTCATCACAGCGGGTCCCAGAGCCCAAAAGAGCTAAGAAAGCTAAAGAGTTTGCGGAATGAAGGGGAAGGAAGAGTCAAGTAATTAATAGCCACGGAAGCCTCCATGTGTCCATGCTTCGAGAAACTGCGGGTAGAAGAGAAATAGGAGCAACAGTTGAAATAGAATGAAAGAGAGTAGAAATAACCGAATCAAGCTCCAAGTTGTTCAGTTATAACGGCATGTAGGTTTCAGATCTGGAATTTGCGGATAGGGAGTCGGAATCTAAGCAAGTTGTAGTGACCCGCGACGGATATTTTGGGCTACAAGTAGCAGATCAAAGGATCGAATGAAAAGGGAGGGAGATCACGAGAGATTCATCTAGATCAATAGAGAGTTTAGGAGCTAGTTTTTGAAGCATTTTACTGCCTTAACAAGTGCCTCTCCTGAGGGATTGAATATTGTATTCTATGCATTTTGCCTTATGTACTTTGTTCTCTTATCAAACTATGAAGAGACAATGGTGTTACGTGCAATTGTAGTCTGTTTCTAATTGTTGCTTCTCATTTTTTGTTATGAGCCTTTTGTTAGCTTTGCATAAACACTAAGATTGTTAATCATGCTATATGCTCTTTAATTCTGTCAGTGAATGTTGTTAAATCTAATATTGTGCTATTGGGATAGATGATGATTCAGGTTATATTTTCTATTATGACCCTTTGATTGGTCTATAGTCTATGCTGGAATTATTGATCATGCGTTATGCTCTTTAATCTTTTCAGTGAATTTTGTTAGTACTAGTTACTATGTTGTTTGATAGAGGAATACAATCTTGGCGTATCGCCTTAGTAATTTAAGTACTTTTATGCATTGTTTTTTCCCCTTTACATCAAACCCTAAAGAGAAGAGCCAGCTTCTTTAAAATCTGGAGGTCGTTTCAAGGTTCAAGTCCTACATCTTTGAAACTTCCCATGACTTTGGTGATTAGTTGCAAAATTAAGCATCAACAGTTTTCCTGGCATGCTCGATGGGATGAAGTCTAACTAAAAGTGCACGAGCGGACATCCTTTAAGAGGTAGGCCAACTACAAGATCTCAATCGGCTATAAATCCTGGACTCTTAATACCGCCATTAGTAACTACTTCAAGAAGGTCAACTCAACAAAATACACTAGGAAGTCAAATGGCCATCTAGGCTCCGCCTAGGAACTTTGTCAATTGGAATGGTGGAAGCCCCCTTATCCTACCAACACCTCCTGATACATGGGACTCTATTCCAACTAATGCTCTAAAAGCATTACCTAAATTTACTGGAGAGAACTTAAAGACTCCGTCTGAGCATCTTCACGATGTGGCTGATGTATGCACTGTCCACTTTATCACACAACAAAATGTAGCCTTGAGACTACTCGCTGCCTCTTTAAAAGGAAAGGCTCTTGACTCGTATAGATCTTTAGCACCAAATTCTATTGAAAATTGGGATCAATTAGGAACTGCATTATATGATAGATTCAATGAAAAAGGGGATAGATCATCCCTCCTATAGCAATTAATCACTATTAAGAGAGTTCCCCAAGAAGCAATGACCGATTTCAACACTAGATTTCAGAAGACATGGCTAAGAATCCCAATCTCAGCCCGACTACCTGCAGGTATGACAATTGTTTTCTATCTTAATGCTTTTAATTCTGATATCTCAGTCATCATCCAATCACTAGGAGCGCAGACCCTTCCTAATGCTTATGAACTTGCTGTAAAAGCGGAAAATAACTTAATAGATGCTGGGAAATTACCCCCAAGACCTCCTATGCCTATGTTTCCTGAAATATCTTTCCCTGTTCAAGAAGAGGTTCCCAGCACTTCTCAGGTCAATACTTCCCTATACACCTTTCCTTCATCTCAAGGGACATCAGCCACATTTCCATCTTCCTCATTGAAAATGAATGATGTCAAGAACATCCTGAGAACCTTTTCTAATGAAATTCTCAATCTTTAGAGGAACCAAACTTCATATCAACGATCTCCTTACCGGGGCTTCCAAGGAAATAGACCCTCATATCAGCCAAATCAGTATTTTGGGACTCAAAGAACAACTCCATCACAACCATTCAATTAGATCGTCCATGTACCCACAACATTTCAGACAGTCCCGCCAAGCTCAGGAAGAGAACTAGTCCCTGGCCAAAACAACATGGTGGAAGAGACAAATGCATGGTGTTTTCCTTGTAATGATTCTCACATGCCAAGGGATTGCCCCATGAGAAATTTACAACAAAGAATAGCCGAACAAAGAAGGATGGGAAACCAGGAAACTACCTCATCAGGACCATATCAGTCACCCGGAGTTCAGAATGCAGCCATGGTGGCTCAGATGCAAGGTATGTCATTGGAACTAGGAGAGATTGCCCCTGAACATGCTTTGTTCTCATGGATTGAAGGTGAAGAATCAGTGTTCATTAACGAGGCATCTACCTCTAAGCGTCTAATTCAGTCTGATTATTTTACATGGTCAAAAAGGAGAATGGTAGATGTTTTTCCTACTATTAATACTGAATCAAGAAAGGTGCCATTAGCTCCAGTTCCTCAGGTCCCTATGACAAGACAAGAGGTTCCAATGACTACATAGAATCAAGGAATCTCCAATGCAGTAGTAGAAAGGACAAGGTATCCACAGTACTCCAAATTACAGCCACCAAGACAAATCAATGTGATAGAACAACTAAAGAAAGTTCCTGCTAATGTTTCAATATGGGATATGTTGGCCATTCCTGAACAAAAGGAACTATTGCAAGAAGCACTGAAGGATCACAATGAGCCAAAGTCTAGTGCCATAAAGGAAACTCCATCAAGTAGAGGCAAAGAGCAACTAAAAACATCCCAGCCACAACAACCATTAGACTTGGTGAACGCCAAAAAAGAGGTAGAGAAATTTAAACCTAACCCTTTCTATATGACTCTTATAGTGGGTAAGAAATTGCTTCATAATTCTATGATAGACTCAGGTGTAAGTACTACGGTCGTGCCTAAGTTAATAGTTGACGCCCTGAAGATTAAGTATGAACCACTAACCAAAGGAGTCATGCAGCTTGATAAGAAATCAGTACAAACCACAGGGATTATTAGAGGGCTTCTATTATAGCTGTATTCTTGCCCAAACATAACTGTTTTGTAGGATATAGTAGTCATAGATATCCCACCAGTTTTTTATTTATGGTTATCTAGGGACTTGATAGCTAAAATGGGAGGGTACATGTCTCTTGACTGATCGCATCTTATTCTAAGAACCAAGTATGGTTCAAAGATGAAGGTATTATCAGAACCTCACAGCAAAGAGCATATTACTGATCAAGTAATATCAAAGTTCAAAGCATCTCACAGAATGATTACGAGAGAAGAAAGAGTCTATATGGAGGAATGCACCGAAGATGATGATAATTAAAAAGGTGAAAATTATCTCTCAGATATGACACCCAGAGACCCTTTTGGTAATTTTGACTCCATGGTTTGGGAACTTATGTGATTTATGACGAGAATCCTGAGATACCTTGGATTATGACAGAGGTGGTAAATGAAGAAGAGAGTCCCATAGATGATTCTTTGATATGGACCCTAAATTTTGATGGGGCAAGAAGCAAGAATGGCTCAGAAGCAAGCATATGCCTTATCTCTAAAAAAGAGAAAAAGATCCTTAAGGCACTACGTTTTCATTTTAGCTGCACTAACAATGAAGCTGAATATGAATCTCTGGTGCATGGCTTAATCCTTGCCCAAAAGGAAGGAATAAAGAAATTGAGAGTCTTTGGTGACTCGGAATTAATGGTCAAGCAAATCAGGGAGGCTGCAGCAGCAAAGAATACAAGAATGAGGTCTTACCGTCATAGGGTGTGGGACTTGGTTGAAGGTTTTGATGCCTTTAATATTGAAGTTATCCCAAGGTCTCAAAATGCTAAGGTAGACAGAATGGCTCAAATTGGATCCCAATTCGATCCAACCAAAGATCTGTTGGTTAACAAAGAATCAGTCAAATTGGTCATATATCCCTTCGTTCCTGACAATGTAGATAATTGCAAGTGTTTGAGAGCAATTTTCAGAGCATTCTGTTTCTATAGCAATCAAGAGAATTTGCTAACCAACTGCAGCCTAAAGATTGAAGACGCATATGGTGACCAAATAATTCAACTAAGGCCCAACAAGCTTCCGAGGGCATTGATAACCCTTGAGAATTTGTTCGACCCTGATGATGCAAACTTGGACAAAATAAAGTTCGTAGCAAGCAAAGAAGATTATTCAAAACTCGAGATCTCAGAGGGGAGAAAGCTAAAAGTGGGTAAGGTTACTAGCCAAAAAGAAAAAGATAAACTGGTATCTTTGTGCAATAAGTATAATAAGGTGATAGCATGGACGTATGAGGACCTCCATGGTTATAAAAAAGAAATTGTCCAACATACTATCGACCTGATAGAAGGATCAAAGGCTGCCCGCCAAAAGCAAAGACTAGTGAATCCAATAATCGAGTCTCTCATGGCAAAAGAGCTCAAGAATTTATTGGAGTCCACGATTATATTTCCCATCAAACATTCCACATGGGTCTCTAACTTGGTCCCAGTAAGGAAGAAAATGGAGAAATCAGACTCTGTGTAGATTTCAAGGATCTAAATAAAGCTTCCCTTAGAGATCATTATCCCCTACGTTCAATGGAACAAATTCTGCAGACAATCATTGGGCCAGAGAGATTCTCCTTATTGGATGGCTTCTCAAGCTATAATCAAATATGGTTGACAGAAGAGGATCAACACAAGACCACTTTCACAACAAAGTGGAGAACTTTTGCTTATGCGAAAATGCCATTCAGACTCTCCAACATTGGGGCCACATTTCAATGAGCAATGGATATTGCTTTTGGGGAGCTAATAAATAAAACGATTCTGATTTACCTAGATGATCTCACTGTCTTCACCAAGTCATCTGAAGATCATTTTGATCAATTGGAGGCCATATTTCAGAAATGCCAAGAGTTTGGGATCTCTCTAAATCCTAAAAAAAGTGTATTCGTGTAATGTCCACTTCTAGCTAGACATTGTACTTTCGACATGAATAGCCTATCAGTGGCCCTCGTAGGCTAATACGGCATGGTTAGAGGGTCTTCTCCGCAATTACCCAAATGGCAATAGGTTTCTTTGGGAAAGTTTTGACATATTTTGGAGGTTTTCTAATGATTTATTAGAATGTTTCTATTTTTATAAACCTCATGTTACAATATGATGTTATATTTGTACTTTATGTTATAATTTATTATTTTATATTAAAGTGCAAATGTGATATATTAAAAAGAAAAAATAATAATAAAATATTATGATGTTTCTAGAAGCTTCCCAAATGAAGGAAAGCAAAAAAAAAAAGTATAAAGGGAGGTGTGGGCTGCCATTATGAATCATTCAGATTTGATGTTGTCTTTGTTGTGGTATGCTGGTGGAGCCTAGAGTTTTCTGCAGTGAATCAATTTGTCTTTGGGAACGATAACTCCCACTGATAGCATAATTGAGGGAGTGAAATATCTCTTGAAGGGTTGCATTTTGGAGGTGATATTTCAGTCATCTCAATTGGAGCAAAATTTGTGGCCATTGGCCAATTTTAGAGAAATTGATTTGGTGAATTTGTGGAGGTTGCATAGCTATCTTTTGGTGTTGGTTTCTATCATCGATTTTCCTTGGTTAAGAGAGGAGATAGCATTGTAGAGAAATCTGATATAAAAATCAGATATTAACAGTCAAGGAAAGATGCCATTAGGAGGGACGTTTTTGCTTGTGGGGGTTCCAATTTGCATCGATTCTTTGCTTGGCTTGGTGCGCCCACTTCCTTGGAGCATGGAGATGATATTAGATGCTTGAGACAATGCATATTCATTGCATATTATTTTAAATTTGAGATCAGACCAAAACAGGGACGGCTGGCTTGGAAAATTCGATTTGGCTTGGGAGATCATCCTTTCACTTCAAAATTGCTTGCTCCTTCATCTATTCTCAAGGGCGCCTCAATCCCACCAGGGATCATTGCATACAATTCATCATTTAGTATATTTTATATTTGCAGCTGTAGGTGTGCATCCTTCATACCAACATACCATATAATTGTAATTCTTGTTTATGCCAAGAGTCTTGGCTAGTCTAGTGGAGCATTGTATCAAATCATCAATACAAATAAGAATCACAAGTTGCTGGTCATTTATAGTTATTTTTTTAGCATTTGAATTGAGATAGTAGGTTGCATGCCAACTGTTCGACTAAATGTCCATTGGCTGTAGGTGATTAGTTTGCTTTGTGAATTCATCTAATTGCATAGAAAAGAACAAAAAAGAAGTCACTCTTGCATCTAGAACTTAGCATCGTCAATCTTGCATTGTTCTATAAACACTTGAAGCTTTACTCCATCGTCATTCAAACAAATCATCAAAACTGTGACAAAACCCAGCAAGAAGCACTTTGCTTACAAAGTGTTTGAAAAAAATACAAGGCAGCAAATTGAGACAATTAAGGGCAGATTGGGCAAGGATTGTTACAGTGATATCAGAGCCCTGATCCTGCCATCTTGGAAGGTTAAAATATCACGAGAGGTCATCACAGGTACTATACCCGCAGAATAGCAGAACAGGAAGGGAATTGGCAAGAAGAAAATCCATTTATAGAGTTACCTTTGGCTGAAATGGGTGATAGTGCAAACATGGGTCCACAAAGAGATGAGAGAAGAGGCAATGATAGAAATGGTGACAGAGAAGTGAGAGACACTTTGAGAGATTTACGAGTTGGTCAGCAGAAAATAGAAGGGACCTTACAACAATTGGCAAATACTTTGCGGCAGTTGAATTTACCTAGAAGACAGCCTCAGGTCCAGGAAGATGATAGGAGTGTAGCTGGATCTTGAAAAGTGCAGAGGGCGCCCTCCTGCACTGCAGATAGGCCTACTCGGCCCACATTCTTGAGAAATGATCCAGCTGAAGAGAATATTGAAGAGGTTGAGAATCCAACCCATGTTGACGCATACATGGCTGCCCATGATGAATGGCAACAATTGACACCTAAAGCACAAGAGCTTATGCATTTTGATCGGTTTGTACAGTCAAGGATGGATTACTATAGGTCTCGGTAGGAGAGAAGACCTAGGAATCAGAATAAGGAACTCAAGCACGCTACTAATAAGCTTACAATAACCATGTTTGATGGCAGTGACAAGACTATGGCGCAGTCATGGATTCATAAGTTGGATACGTTCTTGGCTCTTCGACCCATGACAGGAGAGGAAGCTATCAAATATGCCACTTTACATCTAGAGGGAGCAGCACACGAATAGTGGTATCATGGACTATTTACATTGCAACACAATCAAATCACATCTTACCAGGAATTTGTGGATAGACTGATTGAGCGTTTCAATAGGAAGGATCCATAATCATACTTCAGGCAATTGGTCCAGCTCAAGCAAGTTGGTAGTTTGGAAAGCTATATTGGAGACTTCCAAAAACTATCAGTAATGGTGCCCAACATCTCAGAGAGACGATTTGTGTTGCTATTCATGGAGGGGTTATTGGAGCCTATGCGAGGATGGATTAAAGCATTTGATCCTCCCACACTTCAGGAGGCAATGAAGAAGGCTAGGAGCATGGAACTTGCAGCACCGCAAAGCAAGTACTCATCAAAGGGATCTTCATATCGAGACAATAAATCTTTCTCTAAAAAGAAGAATAAACCAGATTTTAAGGGCAAATCATCATCACCTCTAGATAGGGATACACTTAATGATTTGAGTAAGAAGTTATGTTTCTACTGCAAGGGGACCCATGATGCAAACCATGATTGTCCCTTAAGACCTAAAGGAAAAGCTAATAGAGTGATGTGGGCATATTATGACTCTGAGTCGGAGAAATCAGATCAACAATCTGATCCTGAGGATTTAGGTACGGGCACAAGGAAGATAAGCATAAAAGAGATGAAGGGGCAGCGAGGCAACGTGATGTGCACATCACTAGCATCCAGCAAGAGGGATCATTTAGAATGCGTGGAGTTCTAGCAGGGAAAAAGATTATCACTCTTCTTGACACAGGGGCAACTCATAATTATATTGATGCCCGATTGGTTGAGAGGCATGGAATCAGGGCAGAGGAATTTGAGGGAATAAGAGTTAAGGTGGTAGATGGTTATACCCTCAAGTGTGAAAGGAGGATACCAGATTTACCTATGCGTTTGAACAACTATGAGTTCAAGACCGAATTCTATGTGGTGAATATGGGTGATACAGATATGGTACTTGGCATGAGATGGTTACATGACATGGGGAAATTCACCCTGTATCTCAGAGAGATGGAAATGACATTCCAAGTAGATGGAAAAACTCATGTCCTCAAGGCTATTCGAGATTCCAGTTTCAGGATGATTTCTTTTAGGAGGATGGAGACTTATGAGGCATGACATGGTTGAGTGGGCAGCTGAGTGTGTTTTGATGCTTACACAGGGTGAGCAACAAAAGCCAGTTTACCATCCAGACATTCAGGAGTTAAGAATTAAGCACACTCCGGTATTCAGTGATATTCCACCAGGAAGACCACCAGACAGAGGGATTGAGCATATCATTGAGTTGGTGGAGGGCGCTAAGCCCGTGATGGTCACTCCATATAAGCACCTCAAGACGCTGAAGGATGAAATAGAGAAAACTATTAAGGAGTTGCTGGCCATGGGACACATTAGACCAAGTAAGTCACCTTTTGCATCATCAGTAGTCTTGGTCAAGAAAAAGGATGGTACATTCCGGATGTGTATTGATTATAAGCTCTATAAAAGAACAATCAAGAACCGTTACCCCATCCCTAGAATTGATGAGTTGATAGATGAGTTACATGGTGCCTGCTACTTCTCCAAAATTGACTTGAGGTCGGGGTATCGTCAGATTCGTGTTAGGGAGCAGGACATAGAGAAGATGGCTTTCAGGGGCCATTGTGGACATTTCGAATTTGTGGTCATGCCCTTTGGGCTAACTAATGCTCCAGCGACATTTCAGTCTACGATGAACAAGGTCTTCCATTCAGAGTTAAGGAGGTGTGCGTTGGTATTCTTTGATGATATCTTGGTATCTAGTAGAACATGGGAGCATCACATTGCACATCTTGATGCGGTTTTGGGTATTCTTGGAGGTGAATCCTTGTATGCCAAGGAATCCAAGTGTGACTTGGGAATGACAGAATTATTGTATCTTGGGCACATCATCAGTGCTGAGGGGGTACGTATGGACCCAAAGAAGATCAAAGCGATTGTTGAATGGCCTACCCTAGAGAACCTTACTCAGCTTAGAGGATTTTTGGGATTGTGTGGTTTCTACCGCAGGTTTGTTAATGGATATTCACGGCATACGACACCACTCACTGATTTGACGAAGAAAGGGGCATTTGTTTGGACTCCTGAGGCACAGGATTGTTTTGAGATGTTCAGACTAATTATGACTTCTTGCCCAGTTCTTGCATTGCCAGATTTCTCCAAACCCTTTGAGCTATAGTGTGATGCATTAGGTGAGGGGATAGGTGTAGTCCTTATGCAGGACAAGCATTCGATTGCTTTTGAGAGTCGAAAGCTTCGCAATCCAGAGGGTACAACATATATGACAAGGAGATGTTGGCCATCATGCATGCATTGGCCAAATTCAGGCAGTATTTGGTAGGCAACAAGTTTGTGGTGAAAACAGACCATAACAGTTTGAGGCATTTCCTTGGACAGAGAGATCTTACTGATCGGCAACAGAAATGGGTTAGCAAACTGCAATCATATGATTTTGACATCTCCTTTGTCAAGGGGACACAAAATGTGGTTGTTGATGCTTTATCTCGACGTCCACATTTGAGTTCTATGACTAGGATAGCAGATGATTGGCAACACTTGATAGTGGCAGAGTATGCCAAGGACAGTTGGGCTGCAGGTATTGTTGAGGGGTCAGTACAGGATACCAGATAAACAGTTGTAAATGATTTAATCATTTACAAAGGAAGGATTTATTTGACCCCAGGATCAGAGATGAAGAACATTATTTTGAGGACCTTTCATGATACACCCATGGCAGGTCATCCTAGGTATTTTAAGACTTACTAGCAAATTCGGGAGAGGTTCACTTAGAAGGGCCTCAAATCAAATGTTCTACAATATGTCAAAGAGTGTCCTGTTTGTCAGCAAAATAAGAAGGAACACACATCCAACAGGGTTACTTCAGCCACTTCTGATTCTTGATAGAAAGTGGGAATGCTTATCTATGGATTTCATTACTGGATTACCCAGAGCCCAGGGATGGAATTGCATATATGTGGTTGTGGATCGTTTGACTAAATATGCTCACTTCCTTCCGATCTCAGCGACTTACGTAGCTACGCAGGTGGTAAAATTGTTCTTCCATGAGGTATTTAGGTTGCATGGGTTACCTCGGAGCATAGTCAGTGACAGAGACAGCCGGTTTATGAGTCATTTCTGGGAAGAGCTCTTTACACTGTGTGGGACAAAACTCACTCCGAGTACTAGTTACCACCCATAGACCGATGGACAAACGGAGATTGTGAATAAATGGGTGGAAGGCTACCTCAGGAACTACATAGCAGGGCAGCAGAAAGGTTGGGTTAAGTAGTTATATTTATGCGAGTATTTTTACAATACCACTTACCATCTCTCCATTCATATGACACCATTCATGGCGATGTATGGGTATGATGCACCGAGCTTTCTAGATTTGTTATTTGGAGATAGCCGAGTGCCTAGTGTTGGTGATCTATTGCAGAACCAGGACGTTATGAGAGCATTGTGGGAAAACATACAGAAGGCTCATAACCAACAAAAGCAGTATGCAAATTAGAAGCGAGTTGAATGCTCATTTGAGGTTGGTGATATGGTGTATTTGATGCTACAACCATACAAATAGTGTTCTCTTAAGAAAAGCGGAGCCGAGTAGCTTAAGCCATGATACTATGGGCCATTCAGGATTATCAGGAGAGTGGGCGAGATGGCTTATGAGTTGGAGTTGCCAGCTGACCGCAGAGTACACAATGTCTTCCATGTGTCATGCCTCAAGAAGGCATTAGGACATCGTGTGGTTCCTTCCATGACTTTGCCACCCCTGAATGATGAGGGAAAATTGATACTGGTGCCCGAGGCCATCTTGGATGTTCGAGAGAGGACTTTGCGGAGACGGGTCATCAAGGAATACTTAATTAAATGAAGGGACTTGCCAATTGAGGATGCTACTTGGGAGAGTGAAGAGATTCTACAGCATCCAGATTTGAGATTGCTTGGGGACAAGTAATTTCAGGAGGGGCGGACTGTAATGTCCACTTCTAGCTAGACATTGTACTTTCGACATGGTTAGCCTATCAGTGGCCCTGGTAGGCTAATACGGCATGGTTAGAGGGTCTTCTCCGCAGTTACCCAAATGGAAGTTGGTTTCTTTGGGAAAGTTTCGACATATTTTGGAGGTTTTCTAATGATTTATTAGAATGTTTCTATTTTTATAAACCTCATGTTACAAGATGATGTTATATTTGTACTTTATGTTATAATTCATTATTTTATATTAAAGTGCAAATATGATATATTAAAAGGGAAAAATAATAATAAAATATTATGATGTTTCTAGAAGCTTCCCAAATGAAGGAAATATTAAAAAAAGTATAAAGGGAGGTGTGGGCTGCCATTATGAATCATCCAGATTTGATGTTGTCTTTGCTGTGGTATGCTGGTGGAGCCTAGAGTTTTCTGCAGTGAATCAATTTGTCTTTGAGAACGATAACTCCCACTGATAGCATAATTGAGGGAGTGAAATATCTCTTGAAGGGTTGCATTTTGGAGGTGATAATTCAGTCATCTCAATTGGAGCAAAATTTGTGGCCATTGGCCAATTTTGGAGAAATTGATTTGGTGAATTTGTGGAGGTTGCATAGATATCTTTTGGTGTTGGTTTCTATATAGCTTGGCATCGATTTTCCTTGGTTAAGAGAGCAGATTGCATTGTATAGAAATCTGATATAAAAATCAGATATTTACAGTCAAGGAAGGACGCCATTAGCAGGGACATTTTTGTTTGTGGAGGTTCCAATTTGCATCGATTGTTTGCTTGGCTTGGTGCGTCCACTTCCTTGGAGCATGGAGATGATATTAGATGCTTGAGACAACGCATATCCATTGCATATTATTTTAAATTTGAGATCATACTAGAATAGGGGTGGCTAGCTTCGAAAATTCGATTTGGCTTGGAAGATCATCCTTTCTCTTCGAAATTGCTTGCTCCATCTAATCTCAAGGGCGCCTCAATCCCACTAGGGTTCATTGCATACGATTCATCCTTAAGTATAGTTTATATTTGCAGTTGTAGGTGTGCATCCTTCATACCAACATACCATATAATTGTAATTCTTGTTTATGCCAAGAGTCTTGGCTAGTCCAGTGGAGCATTGTATCAAATCATCAATACAAATAAGAATCACATGTTGCTGGTCATTTAGAGTTATTTTTTGAGCATTTGAATTGAGATAGTAGGTTGCATGCCAATTGTTTGACTAAATGTCCATTGGCTGTAGGTGATTAGTTTGCTTTGTGAATTCATCTAATTGCATAGAAAAGAACAAAAAAGAAGTCATTCTTGCATCTAGAACTTAGCATTGTCATTCTTGCATTGTTCTATAAACACTTGAAGCTTTAATCCATCTTCATTCAAACAAATCATCAAAACTGTGACGAAAACCAACAAGAAGCACTTTGCTTACAAAGTGTTTGAAAAAATTACAAGGCAACAAATTGAGACAATTAAGGGCAGATTGGGCAACGATTGTTACAATTCGGAGTACCTCAAGGTAAGCTACTCGGACACATTGTTTCAAAAGAAGGGATCACCATAGACCCAGACAGAGTTAAGGCAATATCAAACCTATCAATACCAGTAAATAAGAAAGCAGTACAATATTTTTTTGGGAAGATTAATTTTGTAAGTAGATTCATCTCAGATTTTGCTGGAATGGTTAGACCCATTACTCCGATGTTAAAAAAGGATCTCAGTTTCAAATGGACGAGCGAAGGCCGACAAGCTTTTGAAAATATTAAAAGGGCCATTGTATCTGCCCCAGTATTGCGCAATCCGGATTTCTCCAAGGATTTCATCATGTATGTTTATGGAGGAGAGCATCGCATAACAACAATGCTGACACAAAAGACATGGAACAGGAAGGAGAGCATCCGATTGCCTTCATCTCAAGGACCCTTCGAGCTTATGAATCCAGATATAATTTTGTTGAAAAACAAGCTTATGCTATTGTAAAAGGTCTAAAGAAATTCAGATACTTAGTAACAAGTAACAAGACTGTAGTATTGGTGGCTCACCCAAGTGTCAAAGAATATATTATGGAAGGGGAAATAACCATAGTTACTAGGTTTGGCCACATCTAGCCGAAATCCGGTAAGTACCACATTTTTCCACTGGTCCGGATTAATAAATGCGGGTCGGCGCTTTTTTTAGCATTAAAATAGTAAAAAAGTCAAAATCCCTAAAAGTTGTTGCAAACCCTAAAAACTGCAACAAAAAACCCTTAAAAAACTATTTATATGCCCGTTTTGAAACAAAGTGAACACGCACATTGCACTGAAGTCTGAGAGTGAGAATCGAGTGTGGAATGTGAGAGGAAGAGTCCGTCGACACCGATAGAAAACCCCAGAGGGCCGGTGGAGCAGGCTGGTGGAGTGGAGTCGTGGTCATGGAGGCCCGAGCAGTGAAATCCAAGCAGGGGCGGCAACAGGGCGCGATAGCAGCGGGCAGCAGCAGGGCGCGATAGCAGCGGGCGACAGCATGGCGCGGCAGCAAGGCGCGGGAGTAGGGCACGGGCGAATAGTCCAGGTAGGGCTTATTTTGTTTTTGAATGATTAAAGAAAAATTTAAATTTACAATTATTAACTAGGTTTTTTATTAATATATTTTAATTAAAAGTTGTTATTTTATTTTATATTTGATTTAAATTTAATTAGATTTAAATTAAAAATTTATTACTTCTCATTTAAATTATTTTATTTTATATTTTTTTTCTTATTTATTTATATTTTATAATTAAAATTTATAGTTTAAGATTATTTATTTTTCAATCCTAATTTATAGTTTATATTATTTTTTTCGAATGTCGAAAAAAATAATATAAACTATAAATTAGGATTTAAAAATAAATAATCTTAAACTATAAATTTTAATTATAAAATATAAATAAATAAGAAAAAAAATATAAAATAAAATAATTTAAATGAGAAGTAATAAATTTTTAATTTAAATCTAATTAAATTTAAATCAATTATAAATTAAAATTATAAAATAAAATAAAAAACTTTTAATTAAAATTTATTACTAAATAAATTAATATTAATATAATAAAAAATATTATATAATATATTTAATCTAAATCAAAAAATTCAAAACTACATTTAAAATATATGATAAAATTTAAATTTAAAAATAAATAAAAAATAATCAAAAAATAAACATTATAATTTATAATATAAAATATAAATATATTTATATTTTTATATTATAATTTATAAATTATAATTATCTTAAATTATATATTTTATTTTATATAATTTTTCAAAAAATAATATAAAATATAAATTATAATTTAAAATAAATATTCTTAAATTATCATTTTTAATTATAAAATAAAATATAAATAAATAATTAAAAAAACATAAAAAAATAAAATTATTTAAAAGAAAACAATAGATTATTAAATTAAATCTAATTAAATTTAAATTAATTATAAAATAAAATAAAAACTTTTAATTAAAATTTAATATTAAATAAATTAATATCAATATAATAATAAATATTATATAATATATTTAATCTAAATCTAAAATTTCAAAACTACATTTAAATTTTAAAATATATAATAAAATTAAATTTAAAAATAACTATAAAAAAATTTAAAATAAACATAATATTTTATAATATAAAATATAAATATAAATATATTTTATATTATAATTTATGAATTATAATTATAAAATCCATCAAATCTATTAATATTTTTGAATTTATATTTTATAATATAAATAAATTCAGATTTTAAATATTACATACATAAATTTGATAATAAAATTAAATATAATAAAATAAAAAATACTTAAAACAAATATTATAAAAAAATAAATTATAATTGAAAATGAATATAAAATAATTGTACATTAAATTATATTTAGAAAATAAAATTTAAGTATTACATAAATAAATTTAATAATGAAGATAAATATATAATAAAATAAAAAATATTTAAAACAAATATTATAAAAAATAAATTATCATTTAAATATAAAATAATTGGACATTATAAATATATAGTAAAATGAAAAATATTTAAAATAAATATTATAAAAAAATGAATTATAATTTAAATATAAAATAATTGTACATAATAAATTATAATTAGAAAATAAAATTTAATATTTATTATAATTTTCTATTATATATATTTTTTATTTTTGTACAGTTATGTCATTTTATTTTTATAAATCATTTAAAATTAAATTTAATAACATTGTGATATGGTTTAATTTTTTATTATTTTTTAAAGTTTTATAATTTTATTCTATATATATATCATTTAGTTAAATTTTAAAAAATATTTTTACATATTTTAAATGTGTAATAAAAAAATATTTTTTAAACTTTTGTAGGGAAGCATATAATCATGGCAAGTCAATTGCTTGAGAAGAAATACATTATTCAACGAAACGCAAATCCTAAAAATATGCAATGCACTCTTTGTGGTTCCAATATCACTGGGACTCTAACAAGGGTTCGAAACTATTATATTTGAGGTCCAAATGTGAAGATTTGCCCAATAGCGTCGCAGAATGCCATGTATGCACCATTTGTAAGTCAAATCTGAAGCAAATATGCAATAAAGACAGTTGCATCAGCATCTGAATCTTCAAAGAGGGCTAAAATTCAACATAGTCTAACACAATTTGGTTCATTTTCTAGCTCAACGCATCCCCCACCGTCTACCCAAGCTAGTGAAAGTGCACATCAAATGTCTCAATCCCAGTCTTCTTTGAAAGCTATGTGAAAGCCACAGGAAAAACATGAGATAGACAGATTGGTGGCCCTTTTTTTATGCAAATGCCATCCCCTTCAATGCTATTTGAAATCCACATACGAAAGCAATGGTAGAGGGGATTGCCAATTTTGGGAAAGGGTATACAATGTTATCTTTTGAAAACCTAAGAACTGTTCTGCTAGAAGAAAATGTGACATCTATATCTAGTGAACTAGATAAAATGAAAAGGCATTGGAAAAAAATAAGGTGCACTGTAATAAGTGATAGGTGCTCTGACACAAAGCGAAGACCCCCCCTGAATATATTGATTCAATGTCCTAAAGGTTCTATGTTTATCAAATCAATTGATACAAGCAATGATGTGAAGACTGCATATTTCATTTTCAAATGCAATGAATCTGTTATTCTGGAGATTGGAGAGGAATATGTTGTCCAATTTATTACAGATAATGCAACAAATTGTAAAGTAGCAGGGGGACTTCTAATGGACAGGTTTCTTCATTTGTTTTGGACTCCATGTGCAGCTCATGTTTTAGATCTTTTGCTTGATAATCTTGCAAAGTTGGAGTGGGTGAATAATGTTGTCAAAGAAGGGAAACAAATTTCAAAGTTTATACTTATCACTGCTTGACTTTAAACTTGTATTGCTCATTTGCAAAGCGTGAACTTCTCTCTCCAGCTGAAACAAGGTTTGCATCTAATTTTATCATTTTGCAAAGGGAGGTGGAGGAGATGACAGCATTGAGAAGAGTTGTATTTAGTGAAGAATGGGCACAATCTAAGCTTTCTAAGGAAAGCGTTGCAAAGGACATTGAGAGAATTATCTTGGGTAGTTCATTTTGGGAGGGCGCCGAGAAGACCCTAAAGGTTTTTGAGCCACTTGTCCAATTATTGAGATTCGCTAATGGCATGAAACCTTGTATTAGTTTTGTATATGAGGGCATGGAGCAAGCAAAAGAACAAATTAAAAAAGTACTCACAGATGATGGTGATGAAGTTCAAAAGATTTGGGACATTGTGGACCTCCGATGGAACATGTTACATCGACCTATACATGCAACAGGTTGCTATTTGAATCCAAAGTTGATAGAGGTGGATCATGATGTAGATGAGGAGGTAAAGAATGGTGTATTGGCAACAATACACAGATTGGTTCAAGATGAAGATGAGAAAGCTAAGGTGAGAAGGCAGTTGGCTACATTCAAGAACCAAGAAGGGTTGTTTTCCCTCAAGGAAGCACAAGAAGACATTGTCAGCATGAATCCCCATTTATGGGGAAGACACATGGTTCTTCTACTCCAGATTTACAAAAGCTTGCCGTGCGTGTCCACAGTCAATGTGTCAGTGCTTCTGCATTCGAAAGAAATTGGAGCACGCATGATTTGATCCATACTAATAAGAGAGACCGACTATGAGCCAAAAAGCTATCAGATCTTGTGTTTGTTCATAGCAATTTAAGATTGCTTGAGCACAATCTTGCAAAAGAAGATGACAATCTTCATCTTGGAGAACCATCCTTTGAAGGAGTTGAGGAAAATATTGATAATGTTGATGAGCTGAATGGAGGATTCGTTGATGGTGCTAGTGCTAGTGCTAGTGCTAGTATTGATTTTGAACCTGAGTTTGATGTTGCAAATGTTTGAAACTTAAGTTCTATATCAATTTTGAGCTTAGGCTCTAAAATATGAATATTTTGCTATCTTTTAATGTAATTCAAGTTTGAAATTCTTATGCATTTCTCATTTTTGCAAGTGTTAAATTAATATTCATTCCTTAGTAGATTGAAATATTTTGCATATATATATATATATATATATATATATATATATATATATATATATATATTCTGAATCGAATTTTACCGGATTTTTTTCAGGATTTTTTCAAAAATTTCGCATTCCGCATTTTTTCCGCCTCCCGAACGCATTCGGATTTCTGAACCTGGTAACTATGAAAATAACTGAGAAAAGAGCCAATTGGATATTGAGGTTAAGCCTACCAAGCTGATAAGAGGAAGGGGTCTTTGTCAATACATTGCCCAAGATTCAGTAGCCTTACCATAGGAAGAATTTGTTACAGAAGCCGTGCAATGGATACAAGATAATGAAATAGACTCTTGGGTCACTAACAGAATTCATTTTATGAAGTTTGGTCAATATCCAAGACAGTTGTCTCTTGAAAGGAGAAGATACTACCGACAACAAGGATCAAGTTTTGTTCTAATAGACAATTTCCTTTTTAAAAGGAATTTTGATGAAATCTTGCTCAGGTGTATTGAAAGCGAGGAAATTAAGAGGATCTTGCATGATTGCACTATGGAGCATCTGGAGGACATTTTTCAGCGAGCACTACTACTATCAAGATAATCCAGGCAAGGTATTTCTGGCCTACAATGTTTTTTGATCGCCACGATATGGTCAGTGTCAATTTTGTCAGTTATACATAGGTAAGAGGAGAACCTTTTGCTCAATGGGGCCTAAATTTCATTGGGACGATTAGTCCAGTCTCAAGTGCGGGGCACAAATGGATTCTTACTGCCACTGATTATTTTAAAAGATGGACTAAGGCAGTTCCTTTAAAAGAGGCTACGGAAAATATGATCCTAGATCTCCTAGAAGAGATTACCACTAGGTTTAGACCTCCTCGCACTATCATATCCGACAATGCTAAGGCATTCCTTGGGGCAAAGGTATCTGATTATGCGCTAAAGAATGGTATATATTTGAAAACTTCTTCAAATTATTATCCACACGGAAATGGTCTGGCAGAATCAACCAATAAGAATCTAATCAGACTCATCAAGAGAATGGGTGATGATCATAAGAGAGGATGGCATTGACATCTAAAAGTAGCCTTATGGGCGGACTGAATTACACCCAAACATGTGATTAAGACTTTCACCATATGAGCTGGTATATGGGATGAGTGCAGTAATGCTCATTTCAATTGAGTTTCCCGCCTTACAGTTAATAAAGCAGCTGGAAATGGAAGAAAATGATCCAATGCAAGTCAGACTTGCAAAATTATTGGAACTCCAGGAAAAGAGAGAATCGGCTCATGACTCAATGATAAATCGCAAGCAAGTGATCAAGAGTTGGTTTGATCAAAAGACATATGAACCTAAGTTTAAGATTGGGAGTTAGGTTTTAAAGTGGGATGCAAGGGCTGCCAAGCCCGAGAATCATGGTAAGTTTGACTTTTTGTGGACAGGTTCTTTCAAAATCATTGCATGCAAGTAGCGCAACGCTTACGAGCTAGAGTCTCAGGAAGGAAAGGCATTAGAGATTCCTGTTAATGGAATCTTTCGGAAGCTCTTCACATAAGAATTTTTGACCCTGTATATAGTTAGATTAGTTTCCCTTTCTGTTTTCTTGTTTTGAGGTTGTTTGCCCGCCTCTTTTTAAATAAGTGTTCTTTGAACACGTGTCATTCGCGGAGGCTCTCTAAATTTTCATATGATCTTTTTCACCTATGACCATCCCAAAAAGATACCTATCCAACAGATTTCCTAGGGTCTTTAATGTTAAGTTTTAAAATTTGAATTAAGGATCTCGAAGATTTGATAATCGGCGCCTTGGAGCCTTGAATTGAGTCTTTTAATGAGACATGACTAATTCATCAAGGAGAGTCATTAATTCACATTCGTGGAAGCAACGGAATTAAAAAAGAGATTTGAGTCTCATTTTCTTCACCATCAAGTAAAGAATTTACTTAGAGCAGAGCAAAGAGTTAGCATTTGGGTCTGATCAAGCAAAAGAATTGAGCCAAGGAACAGCAAGGAAAGCACCATAGCCTAGAGTCTCAGTCGAAATGGCAACCATACCAGCACCATCAAAGTCATACGCCTCGCTCCTGCACAACCCAAGGCAATATACCCAAAAACCAGAGAAGTGAGCAAAGGCATTTTCCTAGACTCTTCCCTCGTCCTCGATTACATAGATGAGATTTTTGACCCTATTTTGACGAAGACTAAGACCCTTAGGGAGATGGCACATGCAAAAATGTTGATTCAGACCAAGCCTGAAACTTTTGGTATGAGGGTTTGGACCTCAGGGTTAGCCCAATATATGGTGCCAATAGTGCATCCGTACCCTGAAATGGTGGACTTATGCGTGCAAAATTATGATTTTGCAAACGCGACAATTCAAAAGAAACTGATCAGGGTAGTAATCGATCCCCAAGCTATCCGCGACATGCTAGGTTTACAGCATGATCCTTTAGCCAGCTTTTATGACATGACTCAGTTGAGGCATGTTTGGTCTCAAGTGCACCAGAAACAAGCATTCTTGAATAAGGAGCTACGTCTTGCAGACAATAATACTACGCCTCAACCCCTGCCCTTTCCCTTGGGCATGACGACTCAAGAGTCACAGGAGGCATGTTCAATGCTCGCCTTCATCTTTGGGGAGGACAATGATAGGATGGTACATGATTGGCAGCGAGCGGCTCTTTTCCGAATGAGGACCATGGCCAAAACGCAAGTATACAGATTCGATTTCGCGGAGCACATTGCCTACACTTTGAGCCAACAACTAGCAAATTTCAAGGTACATCCTACTTTCAAGTATTCCTCATACATGTTTCATCTCATTTTGTATCAAAATACCCAATTCTTTCAACATCATATAAGTTTGACCCTATGGGACCCAGAGGCAGCAGACCCTTGGAAAGTTATCCCTGTATCTGCATGGACTCATGTCTTGTCGGAGTCGTCGAACGTTTATGAGTTTGTTGAGTGCTTTATGCCACCACTAGTAGGGCAGTTGGATTCAGGGGGTATAAACAATAGAATGAATGACTCGGTTAGGTCCATCTTGTCCAATGCCCATCACCCTTGTGATTTCTTTTTCGGATCCCATCATTCTTTCATTAGAGTTCATGGTTTTGGGGAAGAATCTTTTATCCTTCCCAAAGTTTTGACCAGTAGAATAGTAGGTTTGTAAGTGACCCAAAAGTTAGTGGTTATTGATTCTGAGTATGGAGCAAGGAGAAAAAAAGGTCCTACCATGACATCCTGCTAACCAAGTGTGGTGTTACTGTGGTGAAGAGGCAGGCAGAATTTATTCTGATGAAGAAACTGGCTGCATATGGGCTAGTTTTGATTCAACATCTATGGAAATACGACCCTGATGGTTTTATGATTTCTTGGCTTGCCAAAAGTAAAGTCCATGCTTCTTTTAAGCATAAGAGCAGGAAATTATTCAAGGATAGGAGATCCCCAAGAGAGATGCACCGGATATATATGTGGAACTCCAGGGCATCCCATTCTCACCATGGGAATCTTTTTATCAGCCCATTCAAAATTACGACCCAACAAGAGTAATGACTAAGGGGTTGAGACAGGCCTTGGTCAAGAAGCGCTGGAGTCAAAAGAAAATAATTGCCTATTGGAAGTATAGGCAAGAAATTGGTGAATTTACTCGAAATTTTGAGGATGTAAAAACAGATGAACAATGGGCGAATCTGTGGGACGAGGCTCATGTTACACCGGCTTCTAGCCCGGATACAAGCAACCAGCCGGAACCACAGAAAGAGACGCAAGAAGTAGGGACATCTATAGTGGCACACACAACTTCGACCTAGCCACCATATCTCAGTGAGTTGGAGACACAAAGGATGGCCCAGCCTACTTCCAAAGTCCCTAAAGCTAAGGCCCCATTAAATCCCTCATAGGGAACATCATCCGCACAAGAGGTGCTAGACTCGTCACAACTGGTGACAGTCCAAACAGAGAAAGAGGATCTTATGAAGAGCCCTAAGAGAAAGAAACAAAGAGTAGAGTCTCAAGAGGGAGACAAAGAAAAAGAGGCAAAACCCACCTCATACATGACTCCTCAATCTTCCACTCAAACTATGTTAATGCCACCTCCTTCACATGGCTTAACATTCTCAGCCATCTCGGCTATAACAACTCAATCACTGATGCCATCTGGTTCCCCGTTCCCTTTTGCTTCCCAACAGTTAAGTTTACCAACCTTTTCTCCTAGGGTCTTAAAAAGCCCATCTCCATCACAGAACCAACCCTAGCAATCAATCACTGTGCCTTATGGTTTACCCCATGGGTCTCCTTTCGTTGGTGGTGCAGTGACCTCTCTCTCAGACTTCCATACTCAATCAGACATGGCAAAGAGGGCCAAGGAGGCAAGGAAGGAGAAGCAAAGGCAGAAGAAGGGTAGGGCAGTGGCTACACAACAAACGGGGTCTCTTTATGACCACAAACAACATTCCCTCATTGTCGCCCACATGGTCCCTAATGTGAATAAGCCATTTGAGCAAATGCAGCCTGAGGATTATACAATGAGTGCAATGGCTATGGATCTGCCTCAGTTCAAACCCCAGGACAAAGTGGAGCTTATGACTAAAACTGCAATTGTGGTCACCACAAACTATCTCAAAGTCTCCAGTAAACTAGAGAAGGCGAAATCAAGCTTAATCCAAGCCCAAGCCACTATGAGCCACATGACACAAGAGCTCAAGGCGAAGGACAAGGAGATAGCCCAACTCAACAAGGACTTGAAAGGGGCAATATCCAAAGAAGTCTTGAAGACTTCAGAAGACAAAGCAAAGTCTTTGCAACAGAAGCTTAGTACAGCCAAGGCCTCTATCAACTCATTGCAACTGGAGAAGAGTCTCGTCGAGAAGAAAATTGATGATAAAGAAGCTAAGATCACTCAGCTGCAACAAAAGATAAATGCTACTAAGACTGAAAAGAGCAGCTTGCAAGTTGAATGCAAGAACTCTAAAGATGAAGTGGCAAGGCTAACTCAGGAATTAGCCCAACAACCCTAGTCAGCTGGAGTGGTAGCAATGGTCAAGGGACTCTATCTCTTGTTGGAAGAGAATTTTAGTGGACGTGGCCCATCTGAAGCCTGCACTCAAGTTCATATCCGATGCTCAGACCCTGTGTACAAAAGTGGATTCCTTTGTGGAGAATATCCTACTTTCAGTTTCTGCCAAGGTACCCAAATCACAACTGCTGATTCAGAAATTATATGATATATTGGAGGAAACGCTACAGGCAGCCGAGATCACAGACAGATGAGTAGCAGCAGGAAGGATAAGTGAGATTCTGAGCTGCAACAAAGCTGCATCCAAATGCAAGAATTTACTGAATCTTTTGAAGGGGTCAAAGGAATGAAAGGGCACATTGAAGAATTGGTCCAATTGGGACTCCCTTCCCCTTTCCCAGATGACAACACGGTGTTACTGGAGGACCAGATTCAAAATTTGTTGGTCACAAAGCAACATGATCAAACGGTTTTTCAATCCCTCAGTGATTCTTCAACTGTCATCGAGGTGGAAACCATTTTAGTCTCGATTGAAAAATTGGAATTTCAATTGCACTCAGTGGTTCAGAACCTCCAAGCATTCTCCCACAAGTAAATAATAGAGTTAGATAGAGCTTTCCAAGCTCTACAAAAGAGACAATATCCATCGGAGGCAGAATGGACCGGTTTCCAGGGTGCATTACAAAAGCTTTGAGCGAGCTACGGTAGGAAACAATTTTGAGCAAGTTCTGGTTCGAGTTTTAGCGGCAGTCCTTCCATACAGGCATGGAGTCCCTAGTGAGTAGTCATGAACTGTAGAGTTAAAATTCTACATTTTTATTTTATACCTTTGGGACACGCATATATTATTCGGCTAGGTATATAGGTGGCTAAATAACATTTTGGGTCATATTAATTCACGAGACCGAAGGAATCTCTTTTTGTTAAAACCTTGAAAAACCTTGAAGACTCTAACGCTAGCAGAGGGTATCCACATGTCATATCAACGCTCTTCGCAGGGAAAGTGAGTATCAAAAAGACTCCGTTGAGCGCGAGGCTACCACGTGGATAAACGATGGTTCACCTTGAGATAAAAGGGCAGCAGAGAGAATCAATGGCTCAGTTTGAAGTAATAGATCCAATGGTGCAGAATCTCCAAAAGCCGTAAAGGCTAAAAAATCTAAGTAAAAGAACGAGGGAAAAGGTTAGAAGATTCAAATAAACGCGGACAATGCCCCTTGTCTCCCTCGTTAGAAGATTCAAATAAACGCGGACAATGCCCCTTGTCACTTTGGCGCTCTACAAAGGGAAAGTGACTATCAAAAAGACTCTATTGAGCACAAAGCTAACAGGGGTCAGCACAGTGGGTCCCAGAGCCCAAAAGAGCCAAGAAAGCTAAAGAGTTTGCCGAACGAAGGAGAAGGAAGAGTCAAGTAATTAATAGCCACGAAAGCCTCCACGTGTCCATGCTTCGAGAAACTACCGGTAGAAGACAAATAAGAGCAACAGTTGAAACAGAATGAAAGAGACAACAAAAATCAAGCTCCAAGTTGTTTAGTTACAACGGCATGCAAGTTTCGGATCCGGAATTTACGGACAGGGAGTTGGCATCCAAGCAAGTTGTAGTGACCCACAATGGATATTTTGGGCTACAAGTAGCAAATCAAATGATCGAATGAAAAGGGAGGGAGATCACAAGAGATTCATCTAGATCAATAGAGAGTTTAGAAGCTAGTTTTTGAAGCATTTTACTGCCTTAATAGGTGCCTCTCTTGAGGGATTGAATATTGTATTCTGTGCATTTTGCCTTATATACTTTGTTCTCTTATCAAACTATGAAGAGATAGTGGTGTTATATGCAATTGTAGTCTGTTTCTAATTGTTGCTTCTCATATTTTGTTATGAGTCTTTTGTTAGCTTTGCATAAACATTGAGATTGTTAATCATGCTCTATGCTCTTTAATTCTATCAGTGAATGTTGTTAAATCTAATACTGTGTTGTTGGGATAGATGATGATTCAGGTTATCTTTTCTATTATGACCCTTTGATTGGTTTATAGTCTGTTGGAATTATTGATCATGTTTTATGCTCTTTAATATTTTTAGTGAATTCTATTAGTACTAGTTACTATGTTTTTTGGTAGAGGAATACAATCTTGGCATATCGCCTTAGTAGTTTAAGTACTTTTATGCATTGTTTCTTTTCCCTTTACATCAAACCCCAAAGAGAAGAGCCAACTTCTTTAAAATCGGGAGGTCGTTTCAAGGGTCAATCCTACATCTTTGAAACTTCCCACGACTTTGGTGATTAGTTGCAAAATTAAGCATCACCAGGGCCAAAAGTTGAGTACTGATTTTCTTCAGCGGCAAAAACAAGTTGGAAATATTGCTGAAAGCTCTAGTAGGAACTTCTCTTTTCAAAGGTTTAATAGGCCAAACAATAGATTTCAGAATGATAGCTTTCATAATAATAGGAATAATGAGCCATCTTCTAAAAAGAAGACTAGGGACATTAACCTTACTGATATTGCATTCCCTGATTATTGTAGAGTGCATTGTACAACCAAGCATGGTGCAATTGACTGCATTGAGTTTTTCAAGGCTTTTGAGGCTTTCCAAGAAGAATTAGATACATTTGAAGTAGTCCCTAACAAGTATAATGGTGCAGGGGCTTCTGGATCCAAATCATTTGATCAAGTCTTCATGGTGGAGACTTTTGATTTCTCCTTTCCGGAGGAGAATGAACCCGATGAGAACCCTTAAGAGATCCAGGCCTTCCAACAATTCTTGAAGAAGAGTTATCCCTTGAGGAATAGACAGCAGAAGCAACCCTTGACTACCTCAACGCCTCCAAATAACTTTGGAACTCCCCCAGACACTTCTTCAAGAACAGACACTTCTTCAAGAAACAATCTGAGCCACCTAAAGGGAGCACTCCTAAACTTAATATTGATATGCCTAGTTCTAGTAAAACTGGATATAATATAGTTGAGGATATGAAGAAGATAAAGGCTAATAATACATTGCATGAACTGACACAGATCACAGAACAAAGGGACCAACTGCTGGAGTCATTGTCAAATAAGTCCAACAAGCCACCTAACGTTGATCACGCTAATGTGACTGTGCACAAAGCCAAAGCAGAATCTCCCCCTTTCCTGCTCATTATCAGGATGTTTGGTAAGAATTTGCATAATTGTTTACTAGATTCTGGTGCATCTACCAACATCATGCCTGCAAGTATATGCAAACAACTTGGCTTGAATCCTATTAAGTCTGATAGGGTTGTTACTCAATTGGACAAATCTAGGGTCAAAGTGGTTGGGGAGTTATTGAATGTTCATATGTGATTAGCCTCTAAACCTAGGGTTTAGCAGTTTATTGATATACAGGTTGTTGATATTCCTGATGTGTATGGAATCTTGTTAAGCAGGGAATGGACCAAGACTTTGAATGGTTACATGTCTACTAACTACTCACATTTGTGGCTGCCTTGGAAGGGAGTTCAAAATCAAATCAGGGTTGAGAGAGAGACAAGGATGAAACACATGATCACCAAATACAATGCTATAAACGAAAGGGTGAACATTATTGACTCAGACTTAGGGGTTTTTACCCTTGAGATTGCCAAGGTATGTGATCCTATAAGTACCTGTGTTGTTCCTGGACTTTGGAAGTTACATTTTGATGGTGCTAGGTGTAAGGCTGGATCTGGTGTTGGTGTTGTTTTAACTGACCTTACTAGTAGAATGTATCATGCTTCTTATAGACTCCAATTTCCCTTGCACTAACAATCTTGCTGAATATGAGGCCATTATCCTAGGCTTACAATTTGTTGTGAAGAACAAAGTCAGAGAATTGCTAGTTTATGTTGACTCCGAGCTAGTAGTTAACCAGGTGAGAAGCAAATACCAATGCAAGCTCTCATACCTTGGGAGGTATAAGTTCATGGTTTGAGATCTCATTGAGTCTTTTGATGTCTTCAACATTGTCTCCATCCCTAGAGAAGAGAACCAAGCTGCTGATGAGTTGGCATCTGTTGCAGCCAACCTCATGCCCAACCAGGGCTCACCTAACTTCAGCATTGAGTTGATGCCTTGCCCTTCAGTCCTTGACAATGTCAACCATTTTCAAGTCTTTAATGATGATCAATAGATATTGGATTTCATGACCAATTCTGGGGCATTTGAGGCTCACATCATTGATGAGACTGATGAAAATACAATCCAAGAAGACAAGTTTGATGGAAAGGTCATTCAGTTGAATGACAATAAAATTCCCAAAGACATGATTGCCTTAGAAAGGCTATTTGATCAAGATAAGCTGGTTGAGGTTCCTAAGATTCCCAAGGTGAGTGGGAAGGACTACAATGCAATAGATCTTGGCCACCAAGATCAACCCAAGCTAGTAAACATAGGAAAGCCTTGCACCAACAATGAGAACAAGAAGGCCAAAGAGCTGCTAACTAAATATAAGGATGTCATAGCATGGTCCTATGATGATTTAAAGATCTTTGATCCAAGAGTCAACACCCATACTATACCGCTTAAAGAAAGTTGTAAACCATTCAGATAAAAGCAGAGGCCTGTAAACCCTGTCCTAGAATCAATGATCTTTAAAGAGGTCAAGAGACTGCTAGATGCCCAGATAGTTTTTCCCATCAGACATTCTACTTGGGTGGCTAATTTAGTGCCAGTCAGGAAGAAGAATGGTGAGATTAGACTATGCATTGACTTTAGGAACTTGAACAAGGCATCTGAAAAGGACAACTATCATCTTCCTTCTTTAGACCAAGTTATACAAGTTGTTTTGGGTTCAACTATGATGTCTTTTCTTGATGGCTTTTTAGGTTACAACCAGGGGTTGGTTGACAAAGAGGACAGGATGAAAACAACCTTCACAAGCAAGTGGGGAACCTTTTATTACAAGAGAATGCGCTTTGGGTTAATCAACGCAATAGCTACTTTTCAAAGGGCTATGGACCATGTTGTAACGAGCCTTAATTAGACTCAAAACACTTCAATTTTTGCCTTAGGAATTTTGCCAAACACTTGGTGTGCCAACTGATATATGCTGATATTGTTTCCAGTTTGACTTGTCATTGGTTTTTTGTGATGCCGATGATGTTTAGAAGCTTGTGAATAAATGCAAGATGACTAAGAAAGTAACCAAGATGAGATGCAAGTCTTTTTGTATTTTTCAATGCATATATATGACTAAGAATGATAACTTCAGTTACTTGACATTTAGTCAAACACTTAGCATGCAAACTATATAAGTTGATATGAAAGTAACTACTTGGCAATTCGTTAAACAATTTGCAGCCAACCTCTAATATTTCTATTTGATATGCAATGATTAACTCTTAATATTCTGACCTGCAACTTATTTCTCCTTTATTGAAATATGATGTTCATTACAATGCTAATAGAAATATGCATAGCCAAGACTCTTGGCATCCAAGAATGCAACTGAGTATGGCAGCGCCTTAAGGGCCTAACACAATGTGATTATGATCTGAAAACAATATTACAATGCAATGCAATGAGCTATTAGGAACCTCGACATAGAGCCCTCCAAATCGATGAAGAGATGGCAACCTTATATCTTGAAATGATGCCTCCTTGATGCCAAATCGATGCCCAAAGGTAGCAACCCCTGTTTCAGCCCTGAAGTTGCAGATAATAAAATATTCACACCTTATACACCTCCCAATATGCATCAAATATCATTGTCCCATCCTTAGGAAGGGAACGCCCAAGGTCATAGGAAAAATTGATGAGTATTAAGCTCCCAATTTGCAAATATGTAAGGCCTGATATGCCAATCGATGGCTGCTAATGTGCCTCTAAAACCCATGATTTTTCCCACAATGAATATGAATATTTTAAGCCACCAAATGCCTTCAAAGTGAACCTCAATAATTTGCTTATTCCTTTCACATTGCTCCAATTACTGTAGCGATCACTGTAGCGGGTATTGTAGCAGCCACCAACAAATATATTCCACAATGAATCCTCAATGCCTTTATAATCTACAAGTAGATATGCATCAAACCCTTGTATTCTTTGTATTTATTCTCCAATTTAAGCATAAATTGGACTCCCGGATGAAGCCCACAATTTTGACTCAAATGAAAGGATTGTAATATCCTCTCCAATCTGCAACCCTTCAGTAGATAGTTTCATTACCTCAGTTATGCGAATCAATGCGAGTGAACATTCTCAATGACCAATGAAATATTCTTCAGAAACCCTAGGCTTCTCCACAACATAACAAGTCAAGTATCAAATATCCTGGATGATTAGAAGCTTGGCTTATCCTCTTTTTATACTTTTTCTCCAAGTGGAAGTGGAACCTTCAAGAAGCTTCTAGAGAATAATATTATTTGACTTTAGTGACTTTTTTTATGATATAATATTTTATTTAAGTCACTTTTATTAAATTAATTAAATATAAGGTAGCCTTTTAAACCTTACAATTAATTAATTTAATTCCACTTTTTAATTTAATTAAAATAATCAATTAGTCATCCTTATGAAATATGATTATTTTGGACAACTTAATCAATTAATTTAATTAAATTAATGTTGACAATTCTTCCACAAGTCAGATTGTCTCTTGCCATTCAGAAAATTCACGTCTCTAGCCAAGGAAGAAAGAATACATTGGTTTTTTCTTTGGTAAGGGCCTTTGCTACAAAAAGATGAATTCCTTCGGACTTTTGTCCGAAGGAATGGTTCATCAAAGAAGGCTAAGCCAAGGAAATAACAAATCAACAAAGAGCCTAAGACAAAGGAAGTAATTCCTTCGGACTTTTTGTCCGAATGAATACTTCGGAGAATCCAAAAGTCCACCCAAAAAAGCAAGGAAAAGCCAAGGTACCCTTCGGAAGGATCATTTTCAACAATCCCGAAGGGCACCAACCCTTCGAGAAGGTACAAGAACAAATTTGAGACCCTTGCAAAAAACTCGGGTGCCCTACAATTTTTCCGACAAAGGCGCAGATGCAGGACAGAAGCCCTTGCGGAGGGCACTTGGTCGGTGACAAGACACTATGACTTTCCCGAAGGGCAATTTTTCCGAAGGCAGTCAAAGTCAAAAGTCCGAAGGAATTCGGAAAGTTACACGCCAAAGGCCCCAGCAAAGCCGACAAAACAAACAGACGAGCCAAAGGAAATAACAAAGGAAACCTTCGGGCTTTTTATCCGAAGGAATTCCTTTGGATAAAAAGTCCGAAAAAATTCGCAAAATTACGAAGGAGACAAAGTCCGAAGAAATAGTTGAAGGCAAAGACGAAGGAATATCTTCGGACTTTTTGTCCGAAGGAATTCCTTCTGACAAAAGTCCGAAGAAATTTGGAGAGGAGCCGCCAAACGAGGACCCGACTAAACAAAAGCTCAAGCAAAGGAAAAGAAATGGAAGATATCCTTCAGAAAAAAGTCCGAAGGAATACTTCGGAGGATAAAGCCGAAGGAAAGAAAGCCGAAGGAAATCCAAGGAAATGAAAAGAAGTCCGAAGGAAATTGCAAACAGAGAATTCTAAAGGAAATAAGAAGACTAAGGGGCCTAACAGGAAATAAGCCCCAGAAAATGCCAAAGGGTGACGTCCCGCAAGACGTCAAATTTTGACCGCAGGGAGTAACCGTTGAAAGGTAAAGCCGGAATTCCGAAAGAATTAAACCACGGGAAGTTGACCTCAGATTAAGCGACAGGGAGTTGAAAAAAGGCCAAACAGAGGAAATATAGAAAAATACATCCAACTATAGAATTCTGCCAGAAATAGATATGAACAGGTAGACCATAATAAAATAAGATACATGCAAGCAGGGGCTATTTTCGATCGACCAGTCAAAGCTTCAGTGACTAGTTGTCGAAGTCCTGCTCATCTTCGGATCAACCCATCCGAAGGTCCAACTCAGCTTCAACCGGAGTTCTAAATTCGAACATCGAGTTGACTGTTCAAGATTTAGAGTTGACTAATTGTTAAACGCCACATCTACCAAGAGTTTCCCATGCAAAGGAGAATGATCTTTTCGTCTAACTCAGCTTACCAAATAGTCAACTCAGTCGATCTCTTCGTCCAACTCAGCTTACCAAACGGTTAACTCAACTTTCAAACGTTGCAACTCGACATCCAACAGCTCACGTTAGAGTTCTAAAATTGACATTGGCATAGATTTCCATGCAAAGAGAGGTGGGCAGTTCAAAACAAAGACAAGTTCACTTCCTCAAGCACAAGAAGCTTCATGCAAATACAAAGAGAAAACATATTTTATTGAAAGGCCAAGTCAGCCTTGAGTTAATCTAAGTTGATCCTTCTCTTCAATTTTTCAACGCCAATCTTTGGCTTTTGTAATTCTCTATAAAATGGCTTTCAGCCTTAATTAAAAATAATCCCTCTCTTGGCTAGACCAAACTCTACCATTGGTGAGTTGTTTAACCTCTTCAATCAAAAGAAGAACTATACTTTCAGATTTCAAGTGCTGGCATAGTGTATATTTCTTCAGCAATTTGCATGTGGTAGATTTCTCTCCCTTCCCAAATTCTGATTCATACCTAGTTGCTAGATTATCCTTATGCAGGTCATGTTCAGTGTTCTTTACATCTTTTGCTGAAGCTGTAAGTGGATGTTAGGTCGCTGCAAAGTGTCTTGTATTAGACCTCTCTCCATCGTTTTCCTTCATGTTTTGGTCATTGGATCAAACCTCTTCATGAAATATTTATGCATAAGTGATTGATTGAAATCGAAGGTCTTCCTTTTCCCTTGTTTGTTCAGTGTTCAAGGTTCCAAGTTGAGTGGATCAATTTTCTGGTGTATCACCCTTTTTAGGTAGGATTTCCCTTTAAAGTTTCCTTCTCCCTTTTCCATGGTAGTCCGCAACATAGAGTAGAGATCCTCATTGATACATCATACAGGAACTAGCCTTCTCTGGAGGTTCTTCTCACCATTAAGGCACCCACCCTCGTGAGAAGATCCCATTGTTTCAACCGGATAGAGGACTGGCCATTTCATGCACGTCTTCGATTCAGGGCACAGCTCCAGGTTGACAACAATTACTCTTCCTCCAAATCAAGGACATTACACATGCCTTCCAGGCCCTGATTGGTAAGTGTATTATTATATATATGGATGATCTAACAGTTTTTTCTAAGAACAGGGAAGATCACTTCATGCACTTATAACAAGTTTTTGAGAGATATAGAAAGTATGGAATCTCCTTAAACCCTAAGAAGAGTATATTTTGTGTTACAGAAGGAAGATTACTAGATCATGTCATAACCAAGAATGGGATCTCTATAGATCCTCAAAGAGTAGAGGCCATATCTATAATAGAGCCTCCAAACAATAGACAAGAGCTAAAGTCATTTTTTGGTAAGATAAACTTTGTAAGAAAGTTCATTTTTGGCTTTGCAGAGATTGTCCAGCGACTGAATGACATGCTGAAGAAGGATGCCAAGGTCACATGGAATGAAGAATCTAGGAAGGCATTCAATGATATTAAGGAGGCCATCAACCAAGCTCCAATCCTTATAAGTCATGACTTGTCAAGGGACTTCTACCTCTACTCTTTTGCATCTAACCATACTATGGTTGTTGTATTAACTCAGAAGATTGATGGGTGTGATCACCCAATAACTTTTATGGGCACTCACTTTAAGAATGTTGAGTTAAATTATTCATTGATTGATAAGCAAGCATACGCATTAGTCAAGACACTAAAGAAATTTAGGCATTATATCCTTATAAATAAGATGCATGCTATCTTCCCTGACCCTGCCACCAAGCTTATGTTAAGTCAGAATGAGCTGGGAGAATGTAGAGGTAAGTGGATGTTAGTTTTGCAGGAGTATGACTTAGAAATGAAAATAGCAAAACTGGTAAGGTGTTAAGGTCTGATCCAGATGATTGCTAATACTAACCCTAGGCTAAGTATTATGCAAGTGGATCAGCAGAACTTTCAAGCTAGTGAGTGGTATGATTCAATCATACATTTATTAATTAATGGTACTTGTCCTACAATGCTGACAAGGGAGCAAAAGAGGGCCCTAAGATTGAAGATAGCCCATTATCCGATCAAGAATGGGGTCTCGTATAGAAGAAACTTTGAGGGGGTCTACCTAAGATGTGTCTCACAAGAAGAAGCCACCCAAATTATGAGCACCTTCTATGAAAAGTTGGGCAGTGGACATCCATCTGGGAGAACCACCACCCACAAGATTCTCAAAGCTGGTTATTATTGGCCAACTATTTTTAAGGATGCTCACAAACATGTAAGGGAATGTCACTCATGTCAGATTTTTAGCACCAAGGAACCAAAGGTAACAATGCCTCTGCAACCAGTCATGATTGACAAACTGTTTGCTCAATGGGGGTTGGACTTTGTTGGGGTGGTCAACCCCAATTCATCTGAAGGTCACAAGTATGTCCTGACCACGATAGACTATTGCACAAGGTAGACTGAAGCTGTAGCCACCAAACAATACAGGGCTGAGAAAGTGATCAACTTCTTGGAGAACATATGTCCTAGGTTTGGAACTCCAGTCTCTCTAGTATGTGATGATGGGTCTGCATTTATATCCATAGAGATGACTGAATGGGCTTATGATAATGGAATTACTCTCAAGTTTGCATCCAACCATTATCCCTAAGGGAATGGAGTCTCTGAATCTACAAACAAAAACCTAATGAAGGCAATCAAAAAGTCTGTTGCAAACAAGCCCAAGACCTAGCATAAGCTTCTTAAGTCTGCACTGTGGGCTGATAGAATAAGGATCAAGCAAGCCTTAAGGGCCTCACTATTTCTGTTGGTGTGTGGACAAAAACCTATCTTTCCTATCACTCTCAAGTTGCCTACATACAGATTTATGCAGGAGTACATGGAAGAAAGCCAAGAACTTGCTAATTCAACATTGCTGGACATCATTCAAATGGAAGATGCAAGGGAGAAAGCCTTTGCTGATTTTAGCAGACACCAGACCACAATGAAAAGGTGGTTTGACAAAAGATCAAAAGTAAAGGTATTCAGAAAAGGAGACTTGATCCTCCTTTGGGACAAAGCATCTGAACCAAAGGGGAATCATGGCAAATTCACACCCTTGTGGATTGGTCCTTATCAAATAGCAAAGACACTTGGGAACAATACCTTCAAGTTGAGAGACCTTCAAGGAGCAGAATTCACATTGCCCACCAATGGGCAATATCTCAAACAATACTTTGTTGCTGCTCCACTAGGGGTTTTCATAGAATAAGCTCTGTAAGATGGTTAGATTTAGTGTAGGTAGGCTAGCTAGTTTCTTTCAAGTTCTTTCCTTCCTGTCCCTTGTTTGTATGCAAGCATGTGCATATTTGTTTATTTCCCTTTTGTCTCCTGTTTTGTTGCTTTTTGTTTCTTATTTGTTTCTTGTTGCTTGGTTCCTTGTTTTCAATAAGTCCTTTTGAACAATTTTAAGCTCAAAGTTAGACAGTTTGCTTGAAAATTCCCAAAGTTTAGGAATGTAGGTATGAACCTAATACATACGCTGACCACGGTTCTAGAATGTAAGCCCAATGTTATAATTTGAAGAAACTGGTAAAGACTAATGGAAGAAGCCAATCATTCCATGAGAACTTAAGCATTGTCTTGACCTCAAATTGGTTTTAAGAAGATTTGCACTTGTAGGGTGAGAGCTCAAACTGTTAAGGGATAACCATACTTGCACTTAATCAATATCCTTGCTCGAGATAATGGTTACAGTCATAGGTGATTCTCCAAGGATCAAACGCATGACCAAATCCTAAACACCTGGCTACCTTGGTTCCCAACCTTGCTGAAAGCATAAAGGTCTAAAGAAAATACAAAAAAAAGAGAAGGATTCAATGCAAAATCAAAAGCTTTTTAAACATACGCGATTCTAGTAATCTCCATCGGGGCTATGGACGTCTGGTTGGCAGTGAAACAAGGCCTTGAGTGGAGCCAAAAGCATCTCTGTCGGGGCTATGGACGCCTGGTTGGTAGCAGAGCAATACCCAAGCCTTCCCTAAACAAAAAGCATGGTTCTTAATGGATATCTAAACATGCCCCAAGTTAGTGTTAATAATTAAGGACATGAAACCTTAAAGTTGTTTCTTGAATCCCCTGACAAATAGTAAGTGGAATCAAAGCACACACACACAATATGGCTATATCATGATATTTGACTCTAATCCTGCAAGTGCAAGGTTTGTTTCAACCATAATTTGATCTGGATAATAATATTGATCAAGTGGAGTGGATGACCTAATTGTTTGTCTAAATCAGAGTCTCTAGGTTCTAACATATTGCTATGTTTCCCCCAGAACTCGTCATTTGTTGAGACCAATATACCCCCCCCATTTCAAAAAATTGGAGACCATTAAGAAACATGACATGTTTAGATCATTTGTAGAATTTGAAGATCATCCACTTTATTAAAAACAAAGTTATTAATTTTGGTTTTGTTGAACACAACTATCTACTAAGGGGGAGGTGGGGGCGGCGGCGGTGAATCAGTAGATAAGCTACAAATTAGTTCTTTAATGCAAATATGAAAGTATATACAATACAGAAAACAAATGCTGAAATCATTCACACACACGAGCTCATTACACACGATTTTTATGTCGAAACCCAAAGGGGAAGAAAAACCATAGTGAGAAACGTTGCTAGAATCTACTGTTCTAATCTAGCCTCAATTAAAAACACCTCATTGGCAAATCTCACTGGTTAAATTCAAAAGCGCCCACTCTAAGGAAGCACCCACTCCCTAACTGAGCACCAACTCAGTCTATCTGATGGCACCAACTAGTCAGAATTAAGAAGCTACAACTTCAGGATACAACAGAATCAAACTCTATATCTTTGTTACAAGTCTTGTCTGTAACTGCTCACACTACGCACCTTATCTCTAAGTGCCTCTCTTCAAATCTGCCTCTATCTTACTTTGTGTCTGTGTGTATATCTATTTGACACACTTGATCTTGCCTTCTGCACTCTCTTCATCTTCTCTATGCTGTCTTAGTCTATGTCTGCATCTTTTGTTTGATACCCTTCATATTACATTGATGCTTACCTTTAGCAATAGTAATAGCAAATGCAATAGGGACAACCTGACACATACCTTTTTTGTGAAGTTAATATATATGACAAGGCTTTTTCTTTAGAGTTAGCCACCACATAGTGTTCACACTTAGACGTTCTGGTTCCAGTTCTAGATTCTTATTTAATGCGACTTGACATGTACGCTTTCTACGTCTTGATTCAAGGGAACCTGCTGCTCTTTCTTGTTTACTATGGTAATCGTCTTTGCCAAATCTTAAATGCACATGTCTTCTAATCACAGATTGATTGGTTGGATCGATCAATCTTGGTCTCTATGTCAACACATTGAGCTAACCATTTATCTGGTCATGTCTTTAAATGAGGATCATTGATCTTGTCTTTGCCACCATCCATAGTCTATCTTGCTCCATCAAATCTTTTGTAGCATTAGTTCAACTTTTGAAATGCATCCGTCGATTTTTTTATCCAAGCAACAGTTCTCACTTCATTGCAAAAACCCGATTAGACGGAGCGAAACACAGTTGAAAGGTCAAAGGATCACGAAAGGCCCACGGGATCGACATGCGACATCTTTACATTTGAGGATTAAAAGCAAAGGGTCCCACACATTGAATTAAGCCAATAGCGTGCCACTGCCAAGATCATAATTGGACAGCGCTCGCTTCATCGTGATCTCCAATCAAACGGAGCGAGATGAATCCAAAGCCCAGGAAGCGTCGTGAAGCCGCCACGTGGCATTCTCCCATTTGAACACAGGGACTTCACGAGTTTAAATTTGACGCTCTTGCGAATGTCATTTGACGTTTGCGAGGCCGTCAAATTCAAGCTCATTTAACCGTTTGCTTAGACAAAGAATGCATTCAATCATGTCTTTTGAAGGATCACTTCGATAATAAACTTAGTTTAAAAGGGCTTTAACCTGTTTTTTGTGTTTATTAATATGAATAAACTTAGCTTTTAGCTTTTATACTAAGTCCTTACATGGCTATGCACTAATTAACCTTCGCATATCTTGCAAGATCCAACGACTCTCGCTTCATTGTGGAGCCCAATCGAACGACACAAGGATACCCAGGATCCAACGGTCCGCGCTTCATCACGGGAAGATGATCCAACGATGCAAAGGCATCGATGACTTTTCAAAGACCTGCAAATCTGCCATGTGGCAAATGCTCGTTCAACAAAGGACTGACGCAAGATACAGAGCTCAGGATCAACGATTTGCGGTCACTCGCAGGATCTTCATCCAAACGGTGCGAAATAAAAGGGTGGCATTTTTAAATGCCAACGGCTAGTGCTCAAAAGGCATTTATGAAAAATGCCGCGAAAGGACCAGATCGATGCCACATAAGCAGAAAAAAAGAGATCTAGTGTGCTCGAAAATGCGAAGATATAAAGGCAAAGGACCAAATCAAATCCCAAGCACGTATGAGCCTAATGCTCGATGAACTACCGCCATTAAAGCTCTAAAACCTTAAACCTTGCATAAAAGAAACCTAAGCGAACTCAATTGGTTACAATTCAATCCAAGAGAAGCTTAATTGTGTTTTTGAGCACCAAAGAGCATCACAGAGATCAATTGCAATCATGTGTGAACAATTTGCAAAAGTCGAAGCCATGGCAACCCGCAGACAACAACTAAGAGAAGAGACAAAGCTCTATCTGTCCATGGACAACGAAGGCAGAGTCTTCAAGGACACTGAATTAGACACCATGGCCCTAAACAATGGAAACAAGAATTGATCTGAACTCTTCTTCACCGTAGAGGAGCTGAAACCCATCACCAAGGAGCAAAGAATTGCCACGGTTAGCAGAAAGCACTATGACTTGGTCTCGGTTCAAATAGCCATCCTTCATTATGTTATTGCCAAGCCAAAGGTACTTCACTGTATCGATGTGCTTGCTCATATTTTTGTAGATTGTAGGATTGACAATGACTGGATCATGCATGAGAGGACATCTAAAAGGGTTGCCTACATTTACCCTTTGGCCTTTGAAAGATATTATAAGCTTCCCAAGCCCCATGTAAACCTGCCCAAAATCAAGGAGTGGACCAGCAAAAATGACCCGGATACCATCCTCTGACCATGGTTGCTCCAAGGGAACCATGTGCTCAGAGACCTTAAGGTAAGGATCCCAATTGTACAATTTAGGGAAGGGATTAGGGTAATCATGACCCTGTTAAACAGAGCATCAGGAGCCCCCTCAACCACATATGTAAACAAGACTTGGGTCTCTTATGTATATTTCATGGTAGAACAAAAGCTCACTCCTCCCATTGGAGAATTGATCAGCATTCACCTAGGACATCAATTTGCAGCCATCAAAAAGAAGACTAGCAAGCAATTCTTCATGATGTCTTACTTGCTTGATGCCCTACTTGCTTCCATCAACTTCTCGGGCATCAGAAATTGGTCTCCTGAAGACAGAACCACCATATCCCACCACTATTCAAAATTGCACATCTTCAAGTACAGGAACCATATGCAATTCATCTGTGACTGTGTCTACCCAGCTCTGGTGGAGGCTATAACAGATTTTCCCATGCCTAGGGTTCACCCATTGATCAAGAAGTATGTAGAGATGATGGGAGATATCTGGTTTTATCCTAATTGCACAATAATCCGAATAGAGGGAGTCATGTCCTCACCCTACAGATTACCGATCTATGTGCCTAACAAGTTGGCAGAACAAGAAATTGCCTCTCAACTCATCAATAGTGTTGATGGAGTTTGTAAAGAGAAGAGGAAGGGCCTTCTCCATCCCTTTCCTCTAATCATTGGAAGGACCGTGCTACAAGATTGGAAGCAAGTAGAGATCATGTCCAAGCATAGGGACTCATTTGGGTTCCAATTAGATGAGCTCAAAATGTGGGATCCCAAGAATATAGTGAGGGATCATTTGAAGTCGAGACAACAGCCCAAACCAATATATGTGCATCAACTCGGTGTCCATGACACCATTTACATTAGGGCAAGCAGCTTTGAAGAAGTATTGACCAGGGTCAAGGGATACAATATTAAGCTTGAGCACAAGTTAACAAGTGATGATAAACCAGCAGGCGAGGTATGGCAAATGCATCCTCTCCAATATCATTTGTTGCTTGGATCTTCTAGGCCACCCCGAGAGCAGCGTCAGTTGTAGCAGCCACAACCTCAAGGACAAATTGAACAAGGGCATGGCAAAGAAAAGCTAGAAGAGAGACTTGGAGTGGACCCTCATCCTCAACACTACCAAAAAGGCCACCATCTCCAATTGAGTATTTAGACATTATTGCCTTAGAACCAAATGAAACAATTGAAGGTGCCGTCAGACATCTAGCTGAGGCATATGGCATCAATAAGGAAGAGGAGCAGATTGAAGAGGCACAAGCCCAACTAAGGGATCCTAGAGAAGAGAAAGGGAAAGAAGTTATTCTTGATATAGTCCTAGTGGCAACCAAGGAGAAGAGGAAGGCAGAGTTGGCATTGGTCCCTGTTGGATCAAAGAAGCAAAGATTGACCCTCACTCACCCCACAAGTGAAATTAATCTATTCAGTGAGGAATTCCCCATCCATGGGTCAGTCATCCCTGATTGGTTTATCTATGGGAAATTGCAGAAGATCCCCTCTTTGTCCTGTTATCACTCTCGAGTGCACCTTTCTTGAAGATGTGTAAAACACACCCTCACTCCATCTGATACAATTGGAACTTCTCAGAGTGTGGGTGACTCTTTGATGAGAAGAACCTCCAGAGAGGGCTGGTTCCCTTAAGATTTATCAATTAGGTCTACTGTGATTTTTGGGTTGAAAAGAGGAAGGGGAATTTTTTTAAAAATCTAATAAAAAGGGGGTGATACACCTGAATTTTTTAAATCCTCTAAAGTTACTGAAATCAATGTACACATATAATCAAATAAAATTTATATTTCTGTCCTTAAGCAAAAATATTTCAGATGAAGGGTTGAAAACCACTTCAAATGACCTGCAAAAGGGTGAGATGAAGAAAGAAAAGTGAGGAAGGGACCTGTAAAAGGAGAAAAATCTCACTTATACGCTAATGCACAATCAAATACACTATTCTTCTCTCCAAACTCATATTCAAAACAAAAATTTCTTTATTGATCACTGGTCCAGCTTACAGTTTCTTTCTTACAACTTCAGGGATCCTTATAAATGGCTTGATTAAGCCAATAAATAAGCTTTCCAAAATCTAAAATAGCCTTAAGCGGAGTTCTAAAAAGGGAAAGGGTTAGTCTTGGTTAACTAACTCAAGACTTAACACCTTTTACAATATTTAGAATATTCAACAAAATCTTTTCCTTTTACAAAATTTGCATGCCTTTCCAAACTTTGGCGTAGAAGTATGGCAGTTGGGCCAAGTTTGAAAGGTTAATTTTTAAAATAAACAATACATTCTCCAAAATACTCCAAACATGCATGAATCCAAGGTTGGCATAGAAGTGTGGATGGTGGGCTCATTGACAGTCAAACTTCTCCTTTGCATGGAATACTACGCCAAATCTCTAAATAAAGAACTCCCTTTGATTTGTTTGAAAGCTGAGTTGGAAGAAGAGATTATTCCCCTTTGCATGGAAAACAAGTAAGATGTGTAACAAGCTTGTCTAGTCAACTCCGATTCAAGATCAGTCAACCTCCAATGGTCTCCATTTGCATGCAAAGCTATGCCACATCTTGGACGGAGAACTCCGCTTGAACTTCCTGCAACGTTGAACGCTTTGGATTGCATGAAAACCAAGGAGCGTGATTTCGTCAAATAGTCAATTGAAACTTTGACCAATCCACTATAAATAGTCCTTGCTTGCATGGACAAGGATCTTGATGAGTGAGAGATATATTCAGATTGAATCCCTTGTTTATTTCTCGGCCCCATACTCTCGGTTTCTATGTTTCTGTACATGCATTTCTTTCGGCACTTATCTGTTTATGGCTTTTGTCTCTATTTTCTTACCTATTTCTCTCGGACTTTTGTCTCTCGAACAAAATGTTTGAGACTTCTTCATTATGCAATTTTCTTTGGTATCTTCTATGGCTTGTCCTATGCTTCTGTTCTTTCCCTTCAGGGCTTTTCCCTCATGTGCCTTTCCTGTGTATTTCCTTTCCAATGTTGAGTCAGACATTTGTTCTTCTCCTTTTGCTCAGTCAATTTCCCGCAGACAATTTGTCCGCAGGAATTGTCTCGGACTTCTTTTGGACTTTATTGCCTCTCAGGCTTTATTGTCTTGGACTTTTGTCAGGCCTTTGTCTATGTTTTCCAAGTGACTTTACTTCGGACAAAAGTCCAAAGGAAATGTTTCCTTCGGCTTTTTTTTCAGTCATTTTCCCACAGACAAATTGTTCGCGGGAATTGTCTCGCACTTTGCATTCTTTCAGACTTTCCTTCGAACAAAATTCCGAAGGAATTGTCCCATTTGGACTTTTGATTTTGACTCTTCGGGTTATTTCAATTGTTTGCCTCGGACAAAAAGTCCGAAGGAAATGTTTCCTTCGGGCTTTTGTCTTAAGGACTTTCCGAAAGGAAGAGCCCTTCGGGCCTTCAAAAGTGACCCTTCGAAAGCATAAACCAACCCTTCGGAAGCTTGGAAAGTGACTCTCCCAAAGGGCACATACCCTTCGGGTTTCTTGCAAATGTCCTTTGAAATCTTGAAGTGAGCCTTCCCGAAGGGCAGATACCCTTCGAGTTTCTTACCAAGTGACTTTTCTGAAAATGCCCTTCGGCAACTTGAAGATGCCCTTCAGGGTTTTGTCCAAGTGACCCTTCGAAAGCATAAAACGTACACTTGCCCCTGAAAAGTCCTTCGGATTTTCTGTAAATGTACTTTGCCGAAGGGCACATACCCTTCAGGTTTTATGTGAATGAACTTTCCTTTTGCAAAAGAAGCCCCTCGAAATTTTGAACTGACCATTCTTTCGGAAAAAATAAGTGTTATTTTGGCCTTTTTTAAGTGACCCTCCGGACTTTGTCTTTTGAACTTTCCGGAAGGGTACATATCCTTCGGGATTTTTGTAATGAACCTTCCCGAAGGACGCATACCCTTCGGGATTCTCAAATTGCACCTTTTCCCCACCCTTTGTAATTCTTTCAGACTTCTTGCAAAGTCCTTTGAAATCTCTTTTCCCTCGAAAAAAAAGTCCGAGGAAATTGTTCTCTCTTAGCCTGAAGAAATTCTGAGAAGACAACACTTGGGAAAGAAAACACTCAATGTAAAGTCTAAAAAAATAAACCAGTACTCCTGCTTATTATCCCTTGTAAGTGAAACTACAGACCTGTAAGTCTAATCTTAAGGATGGCTGTAGCTTTATTAATTCTTCATTGGATCTGATCAAGGCATCACATGTTTTATAACTTGATCCTCGTGAATGACCATCACCCTTGGCACACAAAACCTCCATGAAAACAACTAGAAACCCTTAAAATAACAAAAACCTTCTTGACTGGGACATCTTATGGCAACTGTAAGTTAATGTCCGTACAGGATTGTAGGTTAATGTTTCTTGTCCCTTTTCAAAACATAACCACACCCTCCATGTGCCCTGTATAGAATCACTTCACCACCATATTATTTAACCATTTGTGATTAAACCTTTCAAATTAGAACTCCATATAGAAAAGATTGATATATAGCCCTAAAAAGAACCTATAGAGTTATCTTTTTGGTGACTAGTTGTAGGTGCATATTATGAGTAACCCTATATAAGGCCTTTTGAACCTGAATATATCTTTTTCCATGACATTTTTATCCACCTTACGAATTTATTCCTCCTACAGGCTTGTAGGTTAACTTTATAATTGTATTTGACATTTTGAGTAGGAGATATGCTTTATGAACCTACTGTAGGTGTCTTGCCCTTGTACAGACTGTAGCTTGTCAATGACCTCAAAGAAGGCTCAAAGGCAGATTTGATCATTCTTCTTCATGGTTGCATGATCAGTCCATTGGCAAACATGAACCATACGAGAAAACTCACTGCCACCTTAACCTTCATCTCCATGCTTGTCTTTCACCCCATAAATGGGTTGTTCGTGTATTCTCCTCATGATCATAAGCACTTGTCACTAGATCTTGATAAAGACCTTTCTCACTTGATTGTGCAACATTGTTGTAGGTCCTCATCATGACTGTATTTGATACTTGACTGCCTACATATCTCTTTGTTCATGCCTTTAGACTATAATTCACCAGTTTGACAAGCTGTATAGAGAAATTAACTGTTCTGGAGAAAGTTTCGAATAGTAGGGGTAGTAATTTGGCCTTGACAAGCCAAATTACTAACATGTCCCACTCATGGGCATTAACAAAATCTATTAACATAGATGTACACAGTGACATCAAGCCATGGATCAGGGCTATAATGAAGGAAGAAGAAGAAAGTACAGTGGCCACTGCAAGGCCAAAAAGTAAGAAAATCGATGCTCCTGGAGCATCAAGCAGCAAAGTAATTGAGGTCCCAGAACCTCCAAAATTCACAAAGCCAGTTACCACGATATAATTCAATCCAGAGACGGCTGGATTAAAGGGTCACCACTAGAAAAGCCATGGTGGGGGCTGAGGAGTTCACCTTCAGATGGTGGAACCTTTTGTAGGTCTGACCCCAGTTGAAGGACAACAACCGGGTGAACATCCCATCCATGACGAGGATGTTGAGAGCTTAATTGAGGCCCAGCAGCTCAAGCAAAGGTTGGGATTAGAGGAATGAACCAGAGAATTCACAATTTGGAAAGGGAGAAGGAAAACCTGGAGACACAGGGCATTTTGTCAGTGCCTAATGCTATATTAGACATGTTTGAGGCTTCATTCTTTGGTATGTTGGATTCTTTGAAATCAATAACGCTGAGGCAAGATGCCCTGAGCCAACAAAGTGAGGTAGCTAAGCGGTTAATAACAGAATGGCAAGAGGCGGAGACCAGGATAAGGGACCTCATTAGCATTTTGATTAGGAACAAGATTCCTAAATTCAAATCTATTAGCCTGGTTCACCTAAATGTCATATTGGGAATAATAGTGGACAAAATCCAGGGTCTAAATGCATGGAAAAAGAATTGGGACAGACTCCTGGCTGATGATAAGGAAGTGATCACTAGGATTGAGCAACTCCTGGGTACTATGCTAGCCAATCCTGCAAAGACTACAACATTGGGAATAATTGATGATGGAGAGTACAAACACAGGGTCACTTTGGTAATGCAATCAGTCAAAAGCAAGAGCCAAGGTCAATCTAGTAGAGACAATAGCAGAATCTTGGGCATGATCTTCACAGCTGAGGAAAAGATTACAGAGGCTAGGAGCATAAAAGAAGCTATGGCCAGAGATGATAGGGATTTGTATGACCTAGCTGATCAAGAAGAGGTTTGCCTCATGAAGCCAGCGGTGGACCTAGAGCTTATCAAAGAACAACATCAGAAGGCCATGGAACTTCTGTAGGATCAACCAGGGAGTCCTAAAGCAATGGGCCCACCCACCAAATTAATATTCCTTTTGTAAAAAAAAACATTGTAATATTTAAAAATAGGCAATATTCTTTTGCAAGGCATATGCTAGTCTGTTAGCATATTGCCTCTAGGCCAGTTTAATTGTAAAAGACAAATGTATTCTAGAACTTTCTGAGGAAGGACAGCTGTCCTTATCTTTTGTACAGTTGTATCTTGTAACTAACCGATGTACTGCCTTATCGTTCTAGAAAAGGCAGTAATACCATGTTCCTAAGAGAGAATTTTTGAGCAAATTTGTATACTTCGAGCAATTAATGCAATTAAGGAATTCTGCAAGGATTGTCCAGATTGAATGTGTTAATTGTTAACATAGCTTCTTCTCTCAATTGTTGATTCTAATGCTTAAGTTTGAATAGTTTCTTTGAATTCTAAATTTGCATTTGTGATACAGGGTTTCTAATTTGTGCTTGTGCTAAATTAGTTAAAGGATCCTAGATTTGCTTCGTTTTATTTGTTCTATATTCAGAGGTACTAATGCTATTTGAGTCTGGTAACAAACCTTTAAAGTGAAATTTAGTTCTTACTTGTATAATTTCATATCATCCTTAGGAATGTGCCTCGTGTGTGGTGAAATTTGAGCTTTGCTATTTTGCATCATATACTGGTTAAATGCCAGTTCAATTGTAATTGAAACTTTGTCATGATATTTGAGTTCAAGATCAACAATCACTTGTTTCTTTTCTGCCTTTCCCTTCTCTTTGCTCATTTTTTACCCCAGATCACTGTAGCTTAGATCTCATTGTCAATATCCATATAGATTAATCTGTAGCTTAAATTGGACCATAATTCACTGAATATTAACATAGATCCTCTACAATTCACAAAGAACGGACCATGATGGCTCCCAACCATCACTTATTATAAATATTGTGGAACACCAATACAATATTTTTCTCGTATTTCACCATAGGTGACATCAAGTGGCCACAACCTGCTACTCATGCTTTGAATTCCTAGAATTCTAAAATGAGAAGTGTTCTTTGAACACTAAAAACTCCTGTGGTACATTTAGAGGCATCAATAAGATGATAACTTGTACTTGGGGTCAATTCAGTGACTACTAGGTGAAAGAGTTTTTGCCAAAACGAACTCATAAATTTGCTATCTCTGTCATTAACAATGTTCTTTGGTAGCCCATGTAATTTAAGGATATCTCTAAAAAATATCCCAGCTACCAAGGGGGCATCATACTGAGTGGGGAGAGGAAAGAAATGAGCATACTATGTCAAACAATCAACAACTACAAAGAGGCAACTCTTTCCTTGAACCACGGGCAACCCAGTAACAATCCATCAAAATACCTTCCCATTTTTGAGTTGGAATGGGCAAGGGCTGCAACAAGCCTGCTGGAGATTCGTGTTCTATAATGTTTTGTTGTAAAGTAAGACACTCCTGAGTGTACTTAAGAATTTCACTTTTAAGCCCTTTCCAAAGAACATTTCTCTTCCCTGTTTATATGTCTTCGAGTGGCCCGCCAATGGGCTGTCATGGATAGCTTTTAACAGTTTATGCTTAATCTTTGATTTTGGTACCAAGAAGATTCTATTTTTATACAAAATGAGACCTTATATTATCTTTTAACATTTGTCCCAGATCTTTCCTTCTAAGACCGCATTAGCAAACTTGTTTTTTACATACTCAGTTGTTATCAAAGCCCTACCAATTAGCGACAATCGTAGATATGGAGCACAAAGATGGTTTTCTCCATAATGCATCTACCATAATATTATTTTTCCCTTTCAAATATTCAATGTCGAAATCAAAAGCTTGAACCTTGCTCACCCATTTTTGTTGTCTATCGTTCAGATCCTTCTAACTTAAGAAAAATTTCAGACCACTATGATCCATTCGTACCACAAATTTTCCACATACCAAGTATTGGCGAAACTTGGGCAACGCATACATGATTTCTAGCATTTCTTTGTCATATATAGAATACTTGTGTTCATGTTCTTTAAGTTTCCGACTTTCAAATGCAATTGGATGACCTTGCTACATTAGAACACCTATTCCTTCACTTGATGCGTCGCATTCCAGCACAAAGGGTAATAAAAAAATGGTACAGCCAAAAATGGACATGAACTCATTTCTTGTTTAAGTTTTTCAAATGTTGATTGAGCAATTTCTAACCAATGAAAAGCTCCCCTTTTTGTCAAATTAGTCAAAGGGACAACTATTTGAGAGAGAACTCTTTAACGAACCTTCGATAATAAGTGCATAACCACAAAAACCCTCTCAATTGAGTCATGATAGTAGGAGGAGGCCAATCTAATATAGCTTGGATTTTTTCTTGATCAACATGCACTCCCTGCCTATTGATGACATGCCCCAAGTATAAAATCTCCAACATTCTGAATTTGCACTTAGACATTTTAGCAAAAAGTGAATGCTGCTCCAATAGTTCTAACACTATATCTAAATGTTTCAAGTGTTCCTCCTATGACGTAATATATATCAATATATCATCAAAGAAAACCAAAACAAATTTTCTCAAATGCCTACTAAATATGTGATTCATGCAAAACTGCAAGGTGGCTAGAGCGTTGGTCAATCCGAAAGGCATAACCAAGAACTCAAAATGTTCACAATAACATTTGAATGCAATTTTCTGAACATCTTTGTCTTGCATCCGGATTTGATGGTATCCTGATTTTTAATAGATTAGTTCATAAATTCTTGGTATCTGATATCGATTCTTAATGATCTTATTATTCAATTGTCAGTAGTCTATGCACCATCTCAACATGCCATCTTTCTTCTTGACTAGGACTATAGATGAAGCAAAAGGGCTTGAACTTGGCCTAATATGCCCCATTTCCAACAATACTTTGATAGACTTTTCAATCTCCTCTTTATAGATTCTAGGGTGGCAGTACGGGGTGATTATTATTGGCTTGGTACTGATTTCTAACTCAATGATATGTTGAAACTCTCTATGGTGGCAACCCATGTGGAATATTCTCAAAAACCTTAGCATGCTTATTAATTATGGGCTGAATATCATCATGATGTCTCTGCGGTTCTGATTTTGTAGAGCTCACAAAACATTGTGCCACCCATGAAACTTGCCCTTTCCTAAATGTTTTTTCCATCCTCTTGGTTGTAATCACTTAGGGGGCTCCATTAGCCATACCCTGAAGTACCACTTCTTTCCCATCCACTTTAAATTTTAATTCCATGGTTTGATAGTTTTGAGTAAATTCCCCCAAAGAATGTAGCCATTGAACACCTAGCACCAAATTTGTTTCAAAAATGCCTATGACATAGAAATCATCATTTATTTGATGTCTTCCCAACGTGAGACAGAGTTGTTGAATTTTCCGAGTGCGTGGAATGGTAAAACCATCAGCAACGGTCACCTTAAAACCTTGAAACTCTTTTGCTTTCAGACCCATTTTTGTTACCAGTCCTTCATCAATGAAAATGTGGGTGACCCCACTATCTACCAATATGGTGATTTTTTGCCCTTGCAGACTCCCTCTTACTCTAAAGGGATGGTATCTTGGAGCTCCTGATAAAGTCGCAAGGCCTCACCACTGTCTTTTTCACTTCTTTTGGTTCACGTATTGTTTCTCCAGCTTCAACTTCTTCGTCATCAAGTTCACCATCGGAAACAACTTCGACTTAATGGATTTGCCCCTTTCCCAAACAATGGTGACCTAGTACCCAAGGGTCCTTACAAGTGAAGCGTAAGTTTTTCCTCAGCTCATTTCTTGTTTCCGTCTTTTTACTTAATTTAGGTGGATCCCTTGGTTAGAATCCTCCCGCCTGAAAGGGTCTTCTTTGTTGGCTATATGGTGTTGTTTCTTGCTGCCCTGAAGGCATGGTCCGTCGTTGTCTGCTATTGGTTATTCTCGGCTATATAAATGACACCATTTTATTTCATGTCATTGATGTCTCCAAATTCAATGCCTTTTTATTGTTTCTTGGAGGGAGGAGGGATTAAAGGCTTTGACTAAACCCTTGAGTGGCTCAATCAATCCTTCCATGAACAATACTATAAGCCTCCTTTCAGTGACGTTCGGAACCATCATGACGAGCCTCTGAAACTCCGCCACAGTTTACCACATTGTTACTTTGTTTTATTAGGGTCAATTCCTGAAAATGAATTTTGGTCAATTCTATCGAACATTTCAATCAATCTCCTAGTAAATTCAACATATAATTTAATGAGATCATGCCCTTGTGTAAGCCACCCACGATACCACCAATCATGAGTTGTTCCTTCAAGATGAAGGGTTGCAAATTTGATCACTTCTTCCATCATAGATCGAAGAGATAAGTAGTTATCTAATTTTTGTATCCATGCCCATGCCATGCATTTGTTAGAGCCATCAAAAGTAGACAAGTTCAATTTACCCAACACATGTTGAAGATCTCTAAGTATTTTTGGGTCTATGCTCCGTTCTAGTACCATTTTGATTGCTTTTTATTTCCATGAATTTTGTGAGTGGTACTTCCCTCTGTCTTTCATCTTAAAGGCCTCGATATTCTTCAAAGCAATATGTTAGGTCCTCTCCCAATGAAGTGTGGGTTTTTTCTTCCATAACACATTTGTTTCTTGAAATAAATTTAGCTGAAAAGGTCTATTTGAAGAACTCATGGTTGTTTTTTGAGGGATTTGATTATGGCTAGTATTAGAATGGCTATTTTCACGATTTTGATATCTAAGATTTGTCATAGATTGTATTGCGAGAGATAATTGAGTCATTGTATTAGCCAATTGTTCTTGACCTTGGATAAGCCTATCCATCTGTTCATCAGCTTGGTTTCTCTCTCCCATATTTGCTCTTTCGTCTCCCTTTTTGGTTTCTTCCCTTTGTTGATCGGAACTCTTAGTTTTATTTCACAGATAATCTCAGATTTCTTTATCATCAGCTTGCATGAAAGTTTCGCTCCACAAGCTAGCAGGATATATAGCTTTAATACCACTATAATATTCTTAATCGAAATATTATACAAAAATTCGGTTTTTTTCGAATTCCCTTGAAATAATATTGATAAATATAAACTTGTACTTGGAATAATACTTTATATAAAAATGCAATTGTATTAATAATAAAATATAAATCCTCAAGGGGTTTCATCCTTGGGTTATAGTGATGACAAGGGTTTTCATCCTTGAAATCAATTTACACAATTAAAAGGTTTCATCCTTAAAAACGATTGTAAAGCATGTTGCTTGTACAAAGTTAAAAGTTTGAATCTATGATTGAATGATTTTCCTTCTCACCAATCGTTGAATATAAATACCTTCATAGCTTCCACCAAATGATGTCTTCTCCAAGGATTGTGACCTTTCATGAAATGAATGTTTAATGACTAATTAATTAATTAATAAGTAATAAATGTTGTTAATGATTGTTGTTTATAATACATAACTATTGTATGCGCTCCATCCATGGGCGATTTGTTTATTAATTAGTAGCACTCTTTCCATGGGCGATTTGCTAATAAAATGGCAAAGCTCCCTCAATTGTATGGTGATTGGTGATTTGGTGGAGAGAATATTATGATGGAATCAAACAAACTCTAATTGCACTCACATCCATAAGCACTACAAGGTTGAGATAAAATTCGAAGGGCTAGCCTTTGAAGATTTGGGGTATTTTCACCTTAATTTTCCCACCACAACTTTGTAAACAAGATATTCAAAACTTTGTAAGAAATTGATAATTGTAAATATGTAACTGGTAAGGTACAAGTAAAGACTTCATTTTGTGATATTTTGTGATTGCGTGACTTTCCTTCGAATAGCTAGTGTTGAATAAAAGAGCCTCCCCCTTCTCTACTTGTAATTTTGCAACTCTGCAATAATAAGGTCCCTCACCTCAATGTCAGGTGTCATACTCTCAATGCATGTTGAGAGCCCCTCCATAACCTCTCCACTAACATCTGTGAAGCCATTGGAGTAGAAAAACTTGGGGTTAAGGTAGTACCCCACTACATGGATGGGTTGGTGGAGTTGTTCCATCTCCAATCAATCAACTCTCAAATGGGATCAAATCTGACATGATCCCATCTATAATAGTTTTGGACAGCTTCTTTGACCCTATCCATGGCCTCATAAATATTTAAACTTACACCACAACCTCTTCTGATCTTCAACAATTAGTTTTGCATTTTCAACTACATTATTGAGCAACTTTCCACTAAAGTCTTTTAAAAAGAGTGCCTTGTACCCTTTCTCTGCAACTGTTAATACTGTAACCAAATATTTCTAGTGCGAACTCCTTGCCACGTGGAAAAGAATATTGTTAAAGTACCAAAATTTTATGCAAACTTTATCTGTTTCCACATACACCTGCTTGTTCCATCTTATAGTTTGTAGTGAAGGTTGTGCCCCAGTTGTATTTTTAGGCACAAAAAATAAGTGCATCTGAGTCGAAGTCGATGAAGATGTGCCATGTCATTTACGTGACCACAAGTAGAGCCCACAAGTTTTGTCATTATTGTCACTTCTTTTTCGATGTGGGAGCAATGGTCACTGTTAGAGCTGCTTGCATCATTGTCCTCTCTAGTTTATTTTCATCCAGCGATACAAGTTTCGCAATCATCTCTCATTTTGCCTCTTCGGTGACACTGGGACAAGGTGTGACGTCGCAGAAGGAATGCATGCAATGTGGTACTTCATGCGATTTATTCTTTCCTAACATCCTCTTCGAGCAAAAGTTGCAAATTGAAATCGTCTAGGGCGACCCAACCCACATGGATTTTGATTTAACGAACAAAATGAAAACTATAATCTATAATGGTTAAAAAACAACAATAAATAAATTATAATGATAAGCAGAAACTAACTATAATGGAAACGACTAAAAAACAACATTTTTAATAAAAAATCAAAGAACACTAAAATTTAATGAAATGCATGAAATTTGAACAGAATGTATCAAATTTGAATATTGAACTTTGAAGTATTTATCAAACATGTTTATAATTAAATTACAATTCTTTGACATGCTCGGAAATAATTATTAAAAAAAAAAAATTGTACTAACTTGGAAATTGCTTTGTTGAATTCTCTTTCCAATCCACTCTTGAATGCTTCAAAACTTGTGTGAATGAAATGAGAGGGCGTGTGTGACATTTTATGAGACAAAATTTCGCGTATTTGCAATGTTTGGCATCAATCCCGCGTTTTTTTTGCATTCCATAGGGAATCCTGCATACAGGCAACGTGGAGATAAAACCAGCAAGCAACCGCCGATTACTCACCGGTTAAAAGAATTGCAAACATTTTTGATAGCCGTAGTTTTGAGCGGCGGTTATTCACCACATGCATTTTCCATCGAATAATTGACCAATCGACGATTACTCACTGGTTATGCCATCCATTGTGGTATGTATTTATATTTTATAATTGATGTTCCTTTGGTAGTGTAGTTTGTATAATAAACAAGTAGTAAAAATTTGTCACTTTTGCTCCTCTAAGCCCGACCTGCTAGATTGCCATCACTCTAATGTTTTATCAAATCATCCAAAAAAGGAAGGTGCACATCCAATTCTAAGTCCTTGGTGTATTGGATAGTGTCAAAAAGGAAATACAAATTTCTCAGCTCTCCCTTCTCTGTGATCAACATAAATTAATGTCATGGACATATCTCTTCCACCACATAGGTTTCAATGAAAAAGAGTGGAGGGATCTCAAACCAATATATGAAGAGGTTAGTGACCACTGATGACAAGAGTGAGCCCATCGCCACATATTTGGTTTTCTCATAGAAGTTTTCATGAAAGTAGAAGTTGATTTCAAACCCAAGTTTTGGCCAAGTAACTCAAAATCATTGGTTTGTAAGACCCATAGTTCACATGTTATACTCTAGTTCTTATCTACTTCTCTGGCCAAGAAGTGGGCCAAGCCCAAATTACATTCACACAGGGAAGCACAAGTATGCATTTCTATTTTTTTTTACTCTAGTACTTTCATTTCATTGTATTACTAGAATAAAAGAAGAGCAAATGTAAACACCCTAATTTGGTCAAGCAACCACAAGAACTATGTCTTTTGTTGCTCTTTCACATGAGGGTCGTAGTGATGGTTAGAGTCCTTGTTCGCATGGTCATTTCGAGTCTTTTGATCTTTTTTATGTCTTATTTTCCCTGTTTGCGACACTCCCAACAATCACAGGTCGCTTTTTTCCAATCCTAGGGGCCCCTAGCCTATCCTCTGTGATTTTTGCTTTGTTCTGAGCCTTAGGATATTAGCGCCACTTTCAGGATAGTAGCGCCACATGGCGCTAGTGTCCACTTGTGGCTTTAGTGTTTGACGGGCCCTTTCACCCGTGTTTGAGTCCTAACCCCTCCATGACCCTTATGTTTTTTATACTTTTTTCACAACTTGTCAGCCAGTGAACAAGGTATTATATTCAAAACAAAGATCTTCCTATTTTAAGGCCTCACAAGGCATTTTACATCTAGCAATTACTATTTTAGTATTTATTTACATAAAATCAACCAATAGTACAGCTCAAATACACTGCAGACTACTCAATTTTCACACCTAGACATTTGCATGCTTGATAAAAGAGGGGCCTAGGCTAAATTCATTCTAGCATACCATGCAAGTTGATGGTGCACATTCCCTAAGGGAGAACTACATGCAATCTGAGACCCCAAGCATTGGGCTTAATGGAGACAGTGGCCAAGACAACAGGGGTTCTGCCCGCGCGATCGTAACATCCTACAACCCAGTTTTTCCTTTCCTTTTACATTTGATTAGTTCAATGTTTCATGTGTGCAAGTATTCATTAGGTTTTTGAAGAAGATTCAGCGAAAACAATGACACAAACGAGCCCCCGCACAACACAAAATCACCTACAAGACCCCCAGAAGCTCCCGCAACTTCCCTGAAAGTTATAGATAGTCATTAAAGAAAGGACATTAGCACCTAAACTAAACACTAGTGCCACATGACGCTATTGTCCTTAGAGGGGTGTTACTTTCCGAAGCAAGATCTCAACAAACAGTCAAAAGATGAAAGATTCTTGTGTCTGCTCAGTCGTTTCTAGTACCTTAATCTGCAAAAAACTTTATGTATCTCCAGATAAGTTCATTTTCTCCTCGTGCTTACTATTTTTGAAAACTTCCATAGAATCAATAATTTCCAATTTTATTCCAAATTAGCAACAGACCCAACCGTTTAATCTAGCTTCTGATTTACATAGTAAAACCCTAAAAGGTTAAAACACTGAATATGAATTTATTACAACAAACCGTAAGCTTGTGCCCCTAGGGTTTTCGTTCTCTATGTAAAATCTTGAAGCAGCTACCCCAAATTTGCAAAACAAAGGTTTTGTAAAAATGTTTGAATGAATGGATGATTTTTTCTCCACTTTTCCCAATCAATTATTTTAATAAGCTCATTTCATCCAAAACCCTAAAAGTAATTAATATTACTTTTAATTGAATATTCACCTTTTCCCATCCTTATAATTATTGATTATGTTTTGGCCATGTATCCAATATTTATTTTTTGGCCCCACTCAATAATAATACACTATCTTTTTGTTTCCAAGTTATAACTTAGAGTATTTTTTTTGGATAACTTAATGAATTAGTATAATATTATTTCCCTTTTTTAATCCCCCCTTAGCCCACAGAAAGTAAATATAGGCTTTGGGTCCTCCGATTTACTTAATTTGGAAAGGAGACATTACAAACAACTTCAACTTATAGTCACACAAAAGAAATTGTGTAACAAGGCAGAAGCACGTTTCTCATAAAATGGTAAAAAGTACTTAAGACATGGATGGTAAGTCACTCTTAAAGGAGCATTTTGCATCATTATCGATAGCAAGGTTCTATTAGTGGAGGGGTATCTGTCAAAGTCCAAGCCCAAACCCAGCTGGTATTTAATTCGTAGTTCATCTTGATGTGCCATTCGCATATGGAAGGGGGAACAAATATTGGCAAACTACTAAAGAAATGGTTTTCATGGTTTTGGTTTTCAGTCACTCAAGAAAGATGTCTGCAGGAGCATACATGTATAGGCATTATATATTCATACTTTCAAGTTTTAATCTAGATGTGTGTCATCTAAAGATTGTTTTATTATTACAATGGTTAATATCTCAAACACTATTGTTAAATTTAGCTAAAGATTCTCTGTTTGCATGGTGTAGATGCTGTATGATCTGCTGATTGCCAGTTTTAATTTCACATGCTCAGCTCAGGATCATAATCTACAAGCTTAGTTTCGGATCATTAAAAAATCAAAGGCTTAGACTGATATAATAATTTGCTATTTTATAAAACCACAAATGGAAAACAGCATCAAATGTTTTTTTAAAGGCTGAATGATCTCTTCTTAATCACCAGATCTTACCAGAAAGGTATTAAAAAAGGTAAGAAGTGAAATTAATTGTACCTTGGGTCCAATAGAAACTCCTTTGGTATATAATTAATACCCACTCGCAAGTCCGCAGCAGCACCGAGGTCAATAATCTTGAAAGAACAAGACTCTAAACAGCAGTTCAAAAATAAAGCAACAAAAAGGTCAGCACTAAATGCACATTCAAAGCATACTGACTTTAGACTTAGTGAAAAGGTTGCAAGCAAAAGAAACAAGAAACATGTCAAATAATTTCTAGTCCTCCAATCCATGGACCATGACATTTTTTATTTTCAAGAGAAACAAGAGAACCACCTTTTGAAAATATAATGTTCTGGGGCTTGATGTCCCTATGAACAATTCCTGTAGAATGCAGTCCGTCAAGGGCAAATAAGATTTGACGCAAGATAGTCTGAATTACTCTGTTTTCCCTTTCTATACCTTTTGGAAAGTTTTGAACCTCTCCAAGAATCATCCTTTCAACCTGCACTTAGTCAAATGTGACAACCATCCAAATAGTAGATCAATTTGAATAGCTTAAAAAGAAAATTTTAACAGTAATTTTACAGGGAAAACAGCTGAGCAAGGTTCACTCGAATGCCAAGATTTTTAAAATATAATTTGAAATATATGCTAGTGCACAGTAACATTTCAGTATGCACCAAAGGAAAACACATTCACTGCTTAAGCACAAGCCCAAACGTGTCTGTAGCTTTCAATAAAATCAGGGACCATAAACAAGGAACAGATAGATTACCAGTTGCCTGGATTTAGTGGGGCTTCAAAAAGGAAACTAGAAGCAGTAGGAGAAGAACTAATCAACACCAAGAAAATAAATTTTCATACAACTCAAAACTAGCATATAAAGCAATCAGACATGGATCAAAACCTGAAGCAGAAGCAAAAGAAGCCCTGTTTCATTCTAGAGCTTAGACTTATTTAGAATAGCACTCATGCTTCAACCCCACCAATTTGTGGCACAAGAATCTCTCCCACAAACCATATCCAAATCATGGTAGCATCAACAGATGGATGGTTTTGTCCCTTCTTATTTTAGACACAATCTTTGCTGCAGCTACAGCTGTTGATCCAGCGATTCAAAGGCAGTGTCGCGTGCTTGCTTCAACTGCACACACTGTTTAAACATCCAATAGGGCACTTCTTATTGATGCAGATGTTCCCAGCCCAGATCAAGGCCTTTTCCCTTCATGGCATGGCTCAGATTACTCATTTGGTCTTTTACAAACCCTCCTTTGTCATGTCATGCCATGCCTCATATTTCTGACTTTTCTTGTAACATCCTCTAAAATTCCCTCCAATAACCCTCCTTGATCTCTCGGAAGAGTACAAAGGAATTCCCCCCTTCCCTCCATGCTCCAAAGAACAGCTCTTGCATGGAAATGGATGGCAAGAACATTAGAAGGCGAGGTGCCTCTGTAACTCCTTATCTGTCATATAATTCCTACCAAGGGATTATGGGCCCTTTTCAAAGTTGAGACATTATTGGTAATGCTAAGGCATTCACTCTTTCTGGCTCAACACTTCTTGCAAATCTGGGAAATGTGGCAAGTAGTTTTGTAGCACCTTTATTGGAATTATGAAGGACCTTGAGATGTTTGGAACTAATCCTCGTGACCTATTTGGGACTCTCCAATCCTCTTGTGGGTGGCTGGGCCTTTTACCTTCAGTTGTGGATAAAACAGTGGCAAGGAAAGGATCATTTTATTGAGAAGATATATGGAATCCGGAATTGGAACAATGACATATTTGGTGTGATTTGGATTGAGCTAAAAAGTTATGGTGAGGACAACTATTACGTTTAAAGACTTCAAGCTTCCACAATCCATAATGTTGAAAGGATAAGGTTTCAGGAAAAATTACGACAAATGATTTTAAAATCGACGTTTCAGATCATACTATGTGGTCCATCATCAAGATTATTGATAAGATTACACACAAGGCTCCTTATATAGATAACCCACACATTATTACACGAGGAAGAGATGAGGATAATTTGTCCAATAATTAATGTCGATCACCACTTTTAAATCATTTTTATTATGGCATTTAATATTTAGTCAATTATAAGCTCTAAGTAAATGAATAATGGGCTGCCACAAATCGCCGAGTTCTAAGGCATCATCCCTATTGAAATTGTTAGTGTATTTTCCAATCTCAATTGCCTCTCTCACCACCTTTTTCATAAAAAGCTCCTCCTTTGGGGAGAAGTTTTTACTCACCTAAACAAATGTCACGAGATGTTTTGCGAGCATGCTCTACAAGAGCTGAGATCTTGATATGATCCCTATTTATATCTAAGCCATGTTCTTTAAATAATTTTTTGAACAATCTCCCATTCCCTCTGATGTGGGACCAGCCACATACACATTTAATGCAATAGACGCCACAACATGGTTTGGTTTAGATCAGCTCTTTCATGGATCAAAAATGGGAGAGAGAAAAACAAAAGAAAACACAGGCAAACAAAGAAGCAAAAGAAAGCAAGACAAGAAGAAAGACAAAAAAACTCACCAATAAGAGCCCAATTTGAAAATGATCTAAAAGCACATATATACACTCATACCATAGCAAATAACTAGTCATGTACCAAAATTAGGTGTCTATATAATGCCCCACTTTAATGTCTATGTGCGTGTATATATCAAAGTAAAATAAATAAGTGCACCTAGAAGGCTCAAAGAAAAAGTTGCAGCCAAAAATTTTAAATGTTGCTTGAAGATAATACCAAATATGAGAATGATCTAAATGACAAAAGGAGAGAGATTACTTTATAACAGAGTCCAACTCTTGCAACCTAAAAAACAAAAAAATCTTGTCTCCTTGCAATCTGCATGAATGTCCTAACTGCCACTCAAGGTCCTCAAATGAGCATCAATTCTCGTGTCTATGGCATGAATATTTAGTGTACCTGCAAATAAAAGGAAACATTTGTAAGTAGATCAATGTCTATATAAATTGATAATAAAAAACCACTAAAATCATTTAGTAAAAATGAAAGGTAGGAATGAATGCAGCTGGTCATGTGAGAACTGTGCCACTATCTTTGTAGAATCTATAAATGTTCTTATTAAGCTCTGGTGAGCAAAGTGTCTTATAACTCTCTAGTGTGCACCACTCCGTTGTAGATCTCTAGTGTATGCCTCTAACTATGCAATGCCAAGTATTTGAAATGTGTCATGTTGACCACCTCCGAGGTAAATAACAGTAGTGTACCTAGGCCATACCATTGTGTAGCTAAAGATAGAATAATCAGATCATATGGCTCCTTTTAAAGTGTGGGATAATCTGCATATCACTCATCTCAAAAGAAAGGATTTTGAATACCATGTGTAACATAAGAAATAATATGAAAAAATAACAATTAAACATGCATTTATAACACATTTTGGTATAAACAGAGAAAGATGGTATCATTAAAGCATGCATATGACTCAAGAGAGTACAACCATTGGGGATCTAAATCATGTAAGAATGATATTATCATGAAAGCATATCTATCACTCAAGAGAGTACGACCACTGGGGGTCTAAATTATCATAAACTGTATAGGCAACTCAAGATAGTTTGAATGGGATTGTCATGCCGAAAAATCTGTATGAAAAAAACACGAAAAAACATATCATTTTTTTAAGAATGTACAATGCATAAGTGACCTACAACACTCCAAGCATCGAGATACGCACATCATGCAAAACAACAAATGCAGTTACCAAGGTACATGCGGTTGCATGGTCACTACCATAGTTCGCAGAACCGGTGGGGGCAAGTACTCGCCAAGGGCCCAAAATGGGTAACCGGCAGTTATGCAACCCACTCGGTTGAATAACTGGCAATAACCGATAAAGGCAAAAAATACTCAATTTTTTAAAAATAACATTATTTTTTTAGAAATTATAGAAACAAAATAGATGCAATGAGTCTGTAAAACATAGGGAAACTATTTTCTATTAGATTTGAATACATGGAATGTACAAAATCGCATAATCATGCGAATACAACAAAGTCTCAAAGTACAAATAGACTTATATTTTTATACAAGAATCTACAAGACTACAAGTACAAATTACAATCATCTATAATTTTCTCTTTCCTGACCTCTGAAAAAATAAGGGAGGCTATGAAACTCTAGTCCTCCCACTCGGTTGACCAACCTCGCTCTGTCTAGAAGGTTGCACCTACCCCTGTGGCTTCACCTCCACCTCTACTTGTGCCTATGCCTCTGCTTCATCTCCAAGGATTCCTCCAATCCAATCTCTCCTGCTTTAGCTGCACCCTCCATAGCTTGCCTCTCGAAATCAATAATCTCCTCCTTTGTGAACATGGAGGCCTCCTTCTATGCAATCCAATCGTTGTAGGGATCGATCTCATCTAGATCGATAGGCTCCTCCGATGCATTCGCCAATTTCTTTGTGTGAAGTCGAAGGTTGTATTGCACAAACACCAAGTCATTGAGTCGTTGTTGACTCAACTTGTTGCGCTTCTGCGTGTGAATGGAGTCAAACAAACTCCAATTGCGCTCACATCCAGAAGCGCTACAACGCTGACATAAAATCCGGAGGGCTAGCCTTTGAAGATTTGGGGTATTTCCACCCCAATCTTCCCACCACGATCCTGCAAACAAGATATTCAAAACTTTGTAATAAATTAATAATTGTAAATTTGTAAATATGTAATTGATAAGGTACAACTACAAGTCAAGACTTCATTTTGTATTACTTGGTGACTGTGTGGTTCTCCCTCAGATGGCTAGTGCTGAAGAAAAGAGCCTTCCCTTTGCTTGCTTGTAGTTCTGTAGCTCTACAATAATGAGGTCCCTCACCTCAATGTCAGGGGTCATACTCTCAATGCATGTTGAGAGTCCCTCCATAACCTCTCCACTAGCATCGTAAAGCCATCAGAGTAGAAAAACTTGGAGTTAAGGTAGTACCCCGCTGCATGGATGGGTTGGTGGAGTTGATTGTTCCACCTCCGATCAATCAACTCCCAAATGGGATCAAATTTGACATGATCCCCTCTATAATAATGTTGCATTGCCTCTTTGGCCTTATCCATGGCCTCATAAATTTATTCCATTGGATTTTGTTCTCCATCCACTAATCGCAAAACCTTCACCAAAGGCTCCAAAAGCTACAAAGTTACAAACAAATTAAAGTTAGACTTAGTGTTACAAACTTATAAAAGAAAAACTTTTAAGTTTAAAAAATTGAAAACAACAGAAACAACTTCAAATTTAAATTGCAATTTCAAGTTACCTTCACAATCTTTGTAGTTCTCGTTTCGAAGGCCTCACTGAAAACTCTTTGAAACCTTCACTCCATCAGTTTTTTTCGAATAAGATGACTCCATCCATGCTTGAGAGACAAACACCTGCTTCAAAGGAGTAAAAAAACTATAAATACTTTGCAATGTAAAAAAGTTCATTGCAAATCTGGTGACCCCTACTCGAACAAGCTCGTTTCCTTTGGTGTGCTCTCTCATCACATTGAGAACCCAAGGGTGATTATAGATATACTTAGTTATTTCTCTAGCTTTTTTGACAACTGGTCTCACCCAATCTAGTTTGTCTATGTCCTCCAAAAGAAGGTCAAGGCAATGTGCCGCACAAGGTGTCCAAAAGAGAGATGGATGTCTCTCCCTAAAAAGTCTCTCAGCCGCCACATTCTCGATGGCCACCTCTAAGACCACCTCCTCTAGCATCAAACTCAAAGTTTCTGCATTTTTAATTTTATTTGATGCATCGATAGACTTTGAAAATACTAGCTCACCATTTAAAGGCGCCAGAAAGTTGATGAGAGTGTGGTTCCTTCCATCTGTCCATCCATCAAAAATAATGGTGCATCCAAATTTATGCCACAACCTCTTCTAATCTTCAACAATCAACTTTGCATCTTCAACTGCATTCTTAAACAACTTTCCACTCGAGTCTTTTGGAGAGGGTGCCTTGTACCATTTCCTTGCAACTGTCAAAATTGTAACCAAATATTCCCAGTATGGGCTCCTCGCCACGTTGAAAGGAAGGTTGTTGAAGTACCAAAAATTTGCGCATGTTTTATCTGCTTTTGCATGTGCCTGTTTGTTCCATCCTATAGTTTGGAGTGAAGGTTGTGCCCCAAGAGTGTTTCTAGGTACAAAGGAGTGTAACTAAGACGAAGATGGTGCAGATGTGCCATGGGGCTTGCATGGACCACGACTAGAGCCCACAATCTCTGGCATCGTTGTCACTTCTTACTCTGCTGATGTGGCATCAATGGTCGTTGATAGAGTTGCTTGCATCCTTGCCCTCTCTAGTTTCTTTTCATCTAATGAAGCAAGCTCCGTCATCATTTCTCATTTCACCTCTTCAATGACATTGGGACAGGGTGCAACATCACGACAAAGAATGCATGAAAGATGATACTTCATACGATCGAGGCCTCTTGACATCCTCTTCGAACAAAAATGTCAAATCGAAACCGTTTGAGACGTTCCAACCTGCGTAGCATACTTCCATGCGCCTATGCAAGTATGGGAGGGAGCCAACTGGCTATCACTAACTAAATGTAAGCCTGATGCACTACCAAATGCCATTGCTTGCAAATGGATGACCTGCAAAGCGCAAGAATGTTAAAAACAACATAAAAAAATGAAAAAATAAAAACATTAATGATTAAATACAAATTATTAATTAAAATATGATAAATAAATGATAATTATAAACTATAAAACGGAATCTAAAATACATTTACGATTTACAATTTTATCGATCAAATTAGAAATATAATCTATAATGGTTATTTAATGGAATAATAAACAACAATTTTAAATAAATAATAAACACGAAAATTTAACCAAATGCATAAAATTCGACGGAATGCATCATATTTGTATACTAAGCAACAAAAATATTTATCAAACATGTATTTAATTAAATTACAAAACTTTACATGCTTGGAAAATTTTAAAATAAATAAATAAATGCATGAAATTTGACGAAAATTCACAAAATGCATGTAATAAAAATGAAATGCATCAAATTTGTATACTAAGCATCACAAATATGTAGCAAACATGTTTTCAATTGCATTAGAATTAATTTACATGCTTGGAAAGTTTTTTTTTTTAAATTAAATAAATGCATGAAATTTGATGAAAATTCATAGAATGCATGCAATTAAAATGAAATGCATAAAATTTGTATACTAATCATCACAAATATGTCTCTAACATGTTTTCAATTAATTTAGAAATCATTTCTATGCTTGGATTTTATTTTATTTTTAAAATGAACTAACCTAGAAATTTCTTGCTCAAATCTTCTCAATCCACCTTAGAATGCTCCAAATCTTGTGAGTGGTGAGGAGGTGTGTTGTATTGTATAACACTCCACTCTGCGTATTTTTCATGTTGAAGAGTGTTTGGGGGGTAAAATCCGTGTTTCAACGTATTTGCAGCATTAATCCCGCGTGGGAATCGCGGTATACAAAATCGATGAATAACTGGCAGTTACTCACCTGCTCAAAAAAAAAATTCCACTGTTGACTACGAGTTCGAGCGGTGATTACTCGCCGATTGAAATTTCTGGTGAGTAATCGACCAACTGGCAGTTACTCATCGGTTATTCCAACGATGGTAACCACAACACCCTTACTAACCTCACGTGCACTAACCAACCCACTATGACGTGGATGATCTACGCAGCCTTTAAGACCCTGGTAGGCCCCATGGCCCCAACAATCTCGATCCAAACTCGGTTAATATGGAAAAGTCTCCAACATGGTCGAGGGTCGATTGAACAAATCTTGTGTTCAATCGGGTTTAAATGACCCCTGGCGATTCTGACCAATCAAAGGGCCCGAATTCATACTTTAAGTCAACTTGAATTTTGATTCCAAGTTGAGTTACTTTTTCAATGAAGGCTAAGGTAAAGGTTGACTAAGGCTCATATGACATCAAAGGGTGCCTAAAATATTCAAGCCTATCTCCACCATTTGATCAAGCCTATCTCGTCCATCGGATCATGCCAAATCCAAAAATAGTACTTATGGATTTCTATAAAGACTCACATTCAATTAAGGTTGAAAAAATACAAGGGGGAGAGCACATGGGGTTCAGGAGGGGAGGACTATCTCAGTCTTTTTTGTTCATCCTCCAAGTTCTTGGCAAACCTTCATAAATGGGGCCACATGTAACATGTATTTTTAGAAAGTCCTGAAAACGAAATCTGATAGTTGCATTGTGTCATTTGATGAACTATGGAGTCCTGGGCTCCCGCACAATGTCTCTACGACACTCTGGGAGCTCGTACGGGCAACACAGGGAAGAGGGACTAAAATCGCTGCCCCAAGGCCTTTGGCTCCAATATTTGAGTTGGGTTGTTATTTTCACTCATTGAAGTGATTGGGTAAGCAAGCGATCCCCACAAGACCTCCCTCTAGCTTCATGGTCAAAATGGACACTTTTCCTATTTTGATACCCAGGACCTCCAACAGCCATTATTGGTTGTCCAGATCTCAATTTCCAAAAAGGGTATAATTTACCTTATTAATTTATGATATGTTTGATTTTGATTTGGATTATATTTTTGTCTCTTATTTGTTTTAGTACGCGATGGAAAAATAGGGGGTCCCTTAAGGATTCCCGTCCCCGACCACTAGAAAGGGCCTTCAAAGTTAACGAAAGGACCTTCAAAGTTAACAACAGGGCCAAAGGCCCTTACACAACCTCACACCTAATAGCTGACCCTTTCAAAATAAAGTTGTCAGGCCTAAATGGCCTAGCCTTTACTACCTTCATAGTGTTGTCGGGAGTTAATGACTCAGCGTTTGCCCACCCCCAACCCATAGCATGTTTATTGCTACTAGTAGCTTGGCTCCACACTTCTAATCAGTGTTGATTGAGAATGCCACTCGAGCAACACCGCAATTTTTCGCCCACATGCAACCTCCACACTTTAAACACACTATGATTCACCTCTACGGGGATTGGCTTCGCTTGGCAACCCCAAGTTCGACACACATAGAGGAAAGGGATTACAAGCCCAATTATATTCATGGTTGTTCAACTTTGGAGCCTTGTTCAACAACTCGCATAATCGACTCTTAAGCACCAAGAAACAATTTCAATGAGGTATATACCATAGGGCAATGCCCTCGGTACGTGATTCATGATCCAAGGGGACCATGCAAGGTTTGGGCACCATTGGCACTGCCAACCATAACTATGCCTATGTCGTTATGCAGCCCCCAAGTACACGTGGTATTCAAGCAACTTACGTCGAGCCACCCCCAATCCACACAACACCCTTGTGAGCCCCCGACACTCACCATAACACTCCAAATAGGCTTTGATCCAAACACAGGGCCTGCAAGCTTATTTGCCACCACCGCCATTTTAGTGGCACTACACAGTTGCTATGTCAGCCCAATTGTTATAAGCCTTAGTAAAATTATTCACCATATCACCTTATGGTCCTTGCCATGTCATAATGTGTGTGCACTACACTTCTTCCTATGATTCCTCACACTATACACCTTTAACTTTCATGTTGTCTATCTTGATTGGTTGTTATTGCTGCAGTCAACTCATCCAAACTCGAGAATACTACTACACCTCGGGTTTCAATCAGCCCATGTGTGCATCAACACAAGCACAAACTAGAATGTATAAAAATGTCTTCATTTTGACACATTAGCTTCACTTCAAATAATAATAATGTAATAAGAGCCCCACACAGCTTTGCATTGATCTAGGTCTCAATCTAGACATTACAACATGTGCACTCTGCACACCCATCAATCAATGTCTCTATGCTAAGCTTCATTTCATTTTCTATTCTACTCATTCATATCACTTATCTCATACAAGAATTCAAGATAGATATTGAATTTCATGCTCACACCAAAATAAATTTAAATGGGATTGTGTGCCACCACAACAACTAGATTCTCAAACCGAATAAACATATGAGCAACTATGCATCAAGGAACACGTCCGCAACACATATTAAATCATAAATTCGATAACATTTAAGGGTGTGTGTACAAGGATCAAACATGCAATTCTTATGCATCCAAGATTTAACATGTAATGTCCCCCTTTTCAAACTAGTCTTGGGGAGAGATCCTTAGCCTTTTCGTTTCAAGGGCTAAGAAATTTAAAGGCAAAAAGGGGATCATTTGTGAGCTTCAAGGGCATTTTATGGTAAAGCACTTTATTATCTAATTTTGGGACCTTTTTGAGGGTCATGGTCACTTAAGGCTTAAAGTGAAATTTTATAAGGAAGTTTTATATATTATCTTTTTAAAATAAAAAGGTAAATTCTCCCTCCTTATTTTGGGCACGACACTTGGAGGAGGGATATAAAAGGTAAGGAGAGGCTCATTTGGAAAGGTTATGCATTTTGAGTATTGAAATTGTTGATCAAGTATATCAAGCTTATTCACCACAACTTGAAGATGAAAACCTTCAAATGTGACAAAGGTTTAGGGATGAAAACCTCCATTCTTTCACTAAGGACAGGTCTATTCAAGGGTTGTAATTGTGCTTCAGATTTGCATGGTTGCATGCAATTGGACCAACAAGGGTGTTTTGGAACATCACTTTATACAAAAGATTGACAAGCACCTTTGGAGGCTTCGTGATTGCATTTGTGCAGCTAAAAGAGGTGGACGAACTTGATTGAAGAGCTTTGGTTGGTCTAGAAAGCCATCCCTAAAGTGGTAACTTGCATTGGAGGAGTGGAAACCCCTCTCAAGAGGGTTAATTGGCTTCGGAACCCTCTTCTAGGGTTAAGAGGTAATTTTGGTATTTTATTCCAGCTTGGCAAATTGTTTGTGGATAAATTGTAGGGTTTGAGGGCCATTCCGTGCCCTTGAAATATTCATAAATTATTATAATATTTTTGCAACTTGGGCGACTTGCTTGGGAAGGTTTGGAAGGCTTGTGTAAGGTAAATTCAAGGATTTCACTGCCAAATTTAATTCTCTAATTTTTTCTAAGTGTGGCGACTTCCTTTGAGAGTTTTTAAGGTTGATTTGAAAGGGGAAACGCAGCTATACCATCATCATAAAAATCAGAATATTTGCAGAGAGAATTTTCAACCTTCTCGCCATTATCACTTGGCCAAAAAGGTACTTTATTTCAATTTCTTATTCAGCGATTTTTTAGGCTATTTTGGAGTGTGTTTTGTTTGGAAATTATTCAAATTTTCCAGCTAGGGTTTGCTAATTTTTGGGATAGAACTTCAGTTTGTTAGCATATTTATCTAAGGGTTTGTTGGAAAACCCCAACTTGGCCTAATTATTAAGAAGGCCCTGCTTGTTCTCTTTGAGCAAATTAACAGCAAATTGGAGGGCTATAATTATAGCCGAATACGCAAGGGACAAGTGGGCTACAGAGATTTTGGAAGGCAAGGGGTGATAGACAAAAAATATAAGGTACATGAGGAGCTGATTTTCTATAAGGGCAAAATTCTTTTGACCCCTCTATCCAAGTTAAAACATCAAATTATAAGGGCTGCTCATGATTATACTATGGCTGGTCATCAAGGATACTTCAAGACATACAAGAGGGTGAGAGAAAGATTTGCTTGGAAGGGCTTAAAGAGAGATATTTTATCCCATGTTCGTGAGTGTGCGGTTTGTCAAAAGAATAAAGGGATGACTACATTTCCAGCAAGACTCTTGCAACCCCTTCTTATTCCCCACCAAAAATGGGAGAGCATATCTATGGATTTCATCATGGGATTACCTATTGTCACAAAGTAAGTGTGGAATTTTTGTAGTGGTGGATAGATTGACAAAATATACTCATTGTTTTGCACTTCCAGCCAAGTACAATGCTCCTTATATAGCAGAAACCTTTTTCGAAGAGGTATTTAAGTTGCATGGATTACCCAAAAATATCATAGGTGATAGGAACAGCCAGTTTATGAGCCATTTTTAGCAAGAGTTTTTTAAGCTAACAGGTACAAAATTGCTTCCATGCACTAGTTACCACCCTCAAATGGATGGACAAACCGAGATTGTCAATAAATGGGTGGAAGGGTACTTAAGGAATTATGTTCTAGGGCAGCAACAAATTGGAATAGATGGTTGTACATGGCAGAATTTTGCTACAATACTTCCTACCATATGTCTAGTGGTATGTCACCCTTCAAGGCTTTGTATGGATGTGAAGCTCTTTCATTTTTTGATCTTATTTTGGAGGATAGTAGGGTGTCCAGGGCTGCCAATTTGGTGCGACAAAGTTCTAACATTTCGGACCAGCTCAAGAGGAATTTACAACAAGCTCAAAATCAGCAAAAGTTTTATGCGGATCAGCATAGGGTGGAGAGACAATTTGAGGCAGGGGACATGGTCTATTTGAGGTTGCAACCCTATAAGCAATCCTCCCTCAAACAAAGTGGAGTGAAAAAGTTGAAGCCATGTTTCTATGGGCCATACAAAATTCAAAGAAGAGTGAGTAAGGTGGCATATGAGCTGGAATTACCGGAAGGAAGCAAGATCCATAATATTTTCCATGTTTCTTGCCTTAAAATGGCTCTTGGAAAACATATAATACCTTCCATTGACTTGCCACCTCTTGATGATGAGGGTGAGTTGGTCTTGATTCCTAAAACTATCCTTGAGGTTCGTGAGAGCAGGCTCCGAAATCATGCCATCACAGAATACTTGGTACAATGGAAAGATATCCCTATGGAAGATGCAACTTGGGAAGGGGAAGCCATCCTTCAACACCCAAGTTTACAATTGTTTGTGGGCAAGCAGTTTTGGGAAGGGAGGACTGTAATGTCCCCCTTTTCAAACTAGTCTTGGGGAGAAACCCTTAGCCTTTTCATTCCCAAGGGCTAAGGAATTTAGAGGAAAAAGGGGAACATTTGTGAGCTTCAAGAGCGTTTTATGGTAAAGCACTGTAATATTCCCAATCAACAAATCGCTAAGACATAATATCAATGGGGAAATCATTAAGAAGCATGTAATCAAACATCAACCATATAAAATCGCTGCCTTGGAGAGCAGTGACACAACTAACAAGGAGGGACAGCCAGCAGTCAAGGAAATAGAGATCGCAGCCTTTGAAGAGGAGCGCCACCATTAATTAATCAACCATCTAATAAAGGGAGTGCCAAACAACATCATTAATTATTATTAAAGAAGAGCCCCATGAATAACATTAATTAATTAAATGATAACCAACATTCATCTTAATGAAAGGATGCCACCTTTGGAAAAAACACACCGTTTGATAAGGGGTTATGACGTATTTATATTCATTCACTGAAATGGAAGAAGGCATTCATTCACCTCATGTATTAAACATTCAATCATGTAAAATCTTACACTTCTTATTACACTTAAAGATGAAATCCCTTATTTGTAAAATTGGATGCAAGGACGGAAACCCTTGTCATCACAACCCAAGGACGAAAACCCTTGAGGCTTATATTGTATTATTCGAGATCTGACAATTATGTAATAAATCTTCATTTAAATTAATAAATTATCATTTCAAAGTATAAGTTATATATTTATTTGAAAACGAAATTTTCAAGGAAACCAATTTTCCATATAATATTTCCATTCGAAATATTACAAGCACTTTATTATCTAATTTGGGACCTTTTGAAAGATCGTGGTCACTTAAATCCTAAAGTGAATTTTATAAGGAAGCTTTATATATTATTTTTTTAAAAGAAAAAGGTAAACTCTCCCTCCTTACTTTGGGCACTACACTTGGAGGAGTGATTAAAAGGTAAGGAGAGGCTCATTTGGAAAGGTTATGCATATTGAGTATTGAAATTGTTGATCAAGTATGTCAAGCTTGTTCACCGCAACTTAAAAACAAAAACCTTCAAGTGTAACAAGGGTTTGGAGACAAAAGCCTCCATTCCTTCATTAAGGACAGCTCTATTCAAAGGTTGTAATTGTGCTTCAGATTTGCATGGTTGCATGTAATTAGACCGACAAAGGTGTTTTGGAACACCACCTTGTACGGAAGATTGACGAGCACTTTTGGATGCTTTGTGATTGTATTTGTGCAGATAAAAAAAGTGGGTGGACTTGATTGGAGAGATTTGGTTGGTCTAGAAAGCCATCCCTAGGGTGGCGACTTGCTTTGGAGGAGTGGTGACCAATCTCAAGAGGGTTTATTGGCTTTGGAACCCTCTTCTAGGGTTAAGAGGTAATTTTGGTTTTTATTTCAGCTTGGGAATTGTTTGTGGATCAATTGCAGGGTTTGAGGGCCATTCCATGCCCTAGAAATATTTATAAAATTATTATAATATTTTTGCAACTTGGACGACTTGCTTGGGAAGGTTTGGACGGCTTGTGTAAGAGTAAATTCAAAGGTTTGATTGCCAAATTTAATTCTCTAATTTTTTTGAAGTGTGGTGACTTCCTTGGAGAGGTTTTAATGTTGATTTGAAAGGGGAAACGCAGTTGTAATATCATCATAAAAATCAGAATATTTGCAGGGATAATTTTCAACCTCGCCATTATCACTTGGACAAAAAGATACTTTATTTCAGTTTCTTATTCAGCTATTTTTGGGCCTATTTTGGAATGTGTTTTGTTTGAAAATTATTCAAATTTTCCAGCTAGGGTTTGCTGGTTTTTGAAACAAAATTTCAGTTTGATAGCAGATTTACCTAAGGGTTTGTTGGAAAACCTCAACTTGGCCTAATTGTCCCATTTGGGGACATTACATATGCATTCAAGATTACAAGATTTAACATGCAAACATGTTAAATATAGACACATTTGCACCCCTATGACATAATAAGGCTCAACTAATTGGCTTAGTCCCAACTCCCACTAGGCGAGGTATTATAGATTTAGCCATTTTAGCTAGGTTTTCAATTAAAATTGATCCAAGTTTTCTTCTAAATCGATATAGTAGATTTAGATTTCATTATCTACACCCAATTTTTCAGTTCTAGTTTATGGAAACTCCATCTAAGCTATTTCGGTATTATAGAGGTCTAAGATAGGGAGGTCCCATTTCATCCTATTCATTTATTATTATTTTGCAAGAAAGTGGTTTTACATCAAAATGCAATACAATGTACTCATAAACACATAAGTAAGCCTAATCAGATGTTAAACAATAAAATATTGATCAATATTCCAATCCCAGAGCAACAAATGACAAAGAGGGTTTAGAAAAGTATCTTGATTTTCGAGTACTCTAGAAACAGTTGTCACAATCTGATAATAAAATTAGGGTTTTTGTGGCAAGACAATGAGAACCTTGAAAACTCATAGCAACCCAAGCACCTCCCTAAAACCATACACTCCAAAATTCTAGTTACCACAATTGTAGACAACACATTTTTTGTAAAATGGCAAACAAGGTAGATCTAGTTTGACAACTGTGTTTCTTAGGTTTGGTGCTCCAAAAACCTCGATTAGTATTTTGAATCTTCGAGCCAATCACTAGGAATTCACACTTATTCAACCCTAATAAGGTAGCTAAACCTATGAAGAATAGGGAAAAGGATTTGTTTTGGGGTTTATGGTCAAGGTCAATAGAGTTTTTAAGCACCAACTACTTATCAAGGCCTTCAACAGTACATAATATCAAAGGCAACACACCAAGTAAAATGCAATTCAGCCAAGCAACCCAGTGTAACACAAAGTGTGTCGCTACAATGAATCCTCTATAAATGTTTCACTTCTAGAATGCAATGAAAAAAATGTTAGATGGTCTTTCACATTTCCCTTAATTCATGGGTGCCATCTCTATACGTTTGCATTGATTTCCTCCATCGATTCATTGTCCTAAATGCACTAATGCACTTGTGTATTTATATACCTATTGAATTCAAATTATGAGCCTATTGGCACACAAATTGACATCGGATGGGCAAAAAATCCCACAAGATGGGACCACACGAATTGGGTGCACCCAAATGAACCCATAAGACATGCAACGTACGTGGGCCACCAGAAACACAGATAGGGAAATGGGTGAGAGAGAAGGGGGGGAGAAAAGAAAGAGGACACGACAAATAACAACCAATAATGTGCCAATAAAGCTTTATTTGGACCGATAATCGACAAGTACATAGATACCCAAGAATAATGCAATTTGAAAACTATTAAATGCCTCGGGGTCATGTTTTGGTGTGTACGTAATGCCCCACTCTAAGATGTGTGTGTGTGCATACTTATCAAAGTAAAACAGACATAGGGTGGATGCAAGAATGGTGTGCCTATTGAAGCCCCTGTGGAAAACTCTAATGCACACACAAATCCTGCAAGGTCATTCACACACATAAGTGTTTGCAATACTCTATTGAAATCTAGAAAGGAAAAACTCAACACGATACATCTGATTTTTGTTGGAGATGTGGAGATGCCCCTGTGAAGTCATGTGCCTTTGAATCCATGCCAAATCCTAAAAAAACATTCTTCTCTTTTCTAAACACACAAGGGTCAACCTTGAATAACAATAAATGCTGGGAAATTTTAAGTACTGCAATCAATGTGACAATCTAACCACATCTAAGCAAAACACATGGTATGTCTTGGAGTCAAATCAACCAAACCACCTCTGAATTATGCCTTTGAATCACCGAGAATTGAAGTGAGGTACCCTATTAGTGTCTGTATTTCAATCTGTATCATCAAATATAATCATGTTTTCACTAAACATCAACAGTAATTAGAATACCAAATAAATATAGAATATGGTTGTCCCCCTCGAGATTCAGGAGTGTGTGACAATGATAATCGGAACTTGAGCAAACTAACAATATTTCACATGTGAGGCAAAGACATAAAAATGTTATGTATCACAAGTTGATCGATAATATTTGTGAAATAACAAGGTACCAAATATCAATGACAATAATGTGCTAAGATCATCCTATAGCATCATGAGTTCACACAGCTTCATAAACTAGCATGTTGCTTGCAACTTGATAAGTACATAAAGCAATGATAGGTTAAAAAATAACAGAGAATTTAGGAGTATTGTCCCAACATATATAAAGTAAAAGTGAACGTAAAAATAGAAATTTACCTTCATTCTTACCTTTTACATTTGCAATCAAAGCTCTGAGAGATGACCATCATGGGTAACTGATGGAGATTTCTACCACATAAACTGGACCAATTTCGATCTGCAACCACACCAACTAATCACGTGCTCCTAGTGAGTACTTTGAAATCCAATTTTTTCTACTTTTCTCAATTTATGAATATTTCAAATTTGCTGACAATAGGTAGGGGAAGGTTTTGGGCCTATTTTTGGAACACTGGGGTTCTAGGAAGAATTGTACGTTTTTGAAAGATCTGTATAGTACAATGGAAAAACTATACAATTTTGGTAAACAATTGTATTAGTTTGACTAAAAATAGTACAGTTCTATGGATTTGTATTTTATCTTTCTTTTGAAATCTGAAAGTAAAATATATTGCTTCTACATGCATATCAATGAGGAAAAAAGACTGATTTTAATGTTTATTTACTATGATATAAGCCCCCATACACGTGCGGGAATTTCATCATGGGAAAACATTGTAGAGCATACAAGCACTCAGGCTAGAGGAGGCAAAGTGGGAGCATTTAGATGTAGGGCTTAGGCCATGTTGCATGCTTACCCATGATGTAGTATGACTCAATTGTTCTCATTGCTTTAAAAGAGTAGTGGGACAATGTTACCTCTACCTTCTCGATGTCAACAAGGGAGATGACATTGTTACTACAAGATGTATGGAGGATCGTATGGTTATTGGTGATGGGGAGACACATGACATTAGATAGGCCAAAGAGGGCCACACTGAGATCAGCCCATGGATACTACATGGAGGGACCTCAAGGGAAGAGCAAAGAGAAAAGGAGGGGTGTTAGGGAGTGATATCATACTTGGGGATTCTCCACGGTTGTGTAATTATATGTTCATACTACTGAGCTCCTTTGTTGCAATCGACACAAGAGGGGTATGATGCACTTACAGACTCCAACAAGTGATAGAGGAAATGGAGATGAAGAAGACAATATGCACCTGGGGATTATGCTTGCTCACGCATCAGTATTGGGATCTATATAGATTCATATATGAGGCCCACAATAGCGAGCTAGCACCAATGACATTCCTACAGGTTTGGTCTACGAGCACCTAGCAATGGCTAGGCCTAGTAGCCTACACCTTGCCCCAGAAGATAGAGAGATACCGCATGCAAGGAGATGAGTCACCTTGGGAACCAAGACATAGGCAAAGAAGGATGCCACCTACTAGAGGGCCATAGATTCCCTCCACAAGAGAGACATCACCTAGTAGCCATACAAAGACCATCCAATCTTGAGTTGTGGATGTCATACAGATGCAGTAGATTAGGGTAAGCAAATGGCACCAACACCGATTTGGCAGTATCATCAAGACGTGTCAGTATGAGGGAGTGCTGAGACAATACTCGTTACTACAGAATGTGTCCCTGACCATTATTATCTAGAGAAAGACACAGAGATACCCCTAGAGGGGTGGAGAACAACATCCACCTTGGGTCGCAGAACTAGAGCATGCAGACAAGGAGGATGAGAGGCATCCCAACCTAGGGGTCGATGGTGCAAGAGCCATGAAAGCAGGCAGACATGGCGGGTCGAGGTTCGTCCCGCACAACTATTTCCACCAAGGGAAGAGAGACAAGACCCTGGGGAGAGGGGCTATGATGGAGAGCCCTATGCAGAGGAAGGGAACTATGCAGAGGGAACAAAGGAGATTCCATTGAGGGTTTCTCCATTCGGGCTACTAGGGACACTAGCTAGCAGCAAGAAGATCCAAGTCAAAAGTTCAAATATGCTCAATTTATTATCTTTGATTAATGTTACGGTGTTCATTGATTAATCTTTGTTTAATGAGAAATAGTGATAGTCGATGATTGGACCATTATGATTGTTGTCGTGATTAGAATACTAACCCAAGACATTTTAGAGGATATTATGGGAATGCTCATGCAAGCTGACTTTAAGGCAAGTAGACACGCATACCTGTTCGATCCAATTAGCAGGGCTAGGGTAACATACCTAGACACTACTGGCAGGCTAGAGGAAGTGAGCTTGGAGCTCACCTAGACAGGGGGAGATTAGACGGGTATAGAAAACACACACAAGCACAAATACAAATGGCCTAACTTGATGCTCGACCAACAACTCAAACAAAGTAGAGAGGCAAATAGAGACGAGAGGTGGCAATGCCTCTACTGGGAAATGATGCGGTCATACAAACCATCTTTGCCCCGTACATAAAGTTTCAAAAAAAACTATGAACTAATCCCAGAGATTGCAAGGCTACAAGATCGCAACAACGTGAGGTCATGGTTGAGAGGCAGCACACATAGTAGGACAACCATGTCCACATTATTCGTCGCCCCACAAAGCAGGAGAGACATGTGACAGGGCCATTCTCCTGCGTCACACACGACTTATATGGGCCATGTGCCCCATATTTGAGTTTGTAACCTATTGGTTGTCTAATATATTTTATATGTGATTCTATGTGTATATGTGTGAACTGATGTGTAAAATGTGTGTTCTAATACAATCACCAAGTAAATAATCTTTTGGTAGTAACATAACATATAGTAGATAATAGATGAACATATATCACACATAAGCAACACATAAAGCGATAAATAAGTATGCAAAATAACCAAGGGTAAATCACATACAATACAAGTAATCTAAAACATCATGCAAGATAGGGAGTGTTCAAGTTCCATGATAAGAGATCAGTTACACAAACTAACAAATAATGTTAGGAGGTCCATGATAATTGTGATAAGATATGAAAGTTGAAGAACTAAGACCAATAGCAGTATTATAGGGTGTTGTGAAAGCCATGAAACTAAGGATAGAAAATCATCATCACATTTGTTTGTCCCATTGTTCACTGAGTAACTATCCCAAAAACTAATGTCTCTCAAACATTGATTTTCTTTATGAGCACATGTTTGTCTTGGAGACATAGTATGTGATGATCGCACCCTCATTGGAATAGACTTGTGCCTTTGTATTTTATGTACCCTTTCTTTAGATAGACATTGTTATAAATAATGTGATGCTTCTATGTATACAACTTCATCTTTGGTTTGTTCTTTTGAAAAACTAGTATCTCTTTGAATTGTTACCACCTGACCTTGATGTCCAAATTTTAAACATTGATGAACAGTGGAGTGGATTGCTTTCATTTGATGTATCCATGGTCGACCACCAAAAACATTGTATGATCCCATATTAGGCACCGCCTGAAATAAAATTTGAAATGTCTTTGGTCCCACTCTAATAGGAAAAATAACACAACCTATGGATTCCATTCCAATATTATCATATCCTATGATAATCGTAGAAGTATATGCTAAATCATCTAACTCCAAGGCTATAAATGTCACATCCCGATTTTTCGCTGAGTAAATTTACTTGAATATCTATGGATTTTTATGGTTGTTAAATTGATTAATTACTTTTTAACTAAATTGTAGGTCATATGATGTTATGCGACAAGTGTATGTTGCTTTGATTACATGATTGCATTGCTATAAGTTATTTGAATTGTATATTCTTATGATTATCTTGATTTATTGTTATAGCAGTATTTTATGATATATATCATGGTGTTACGTGCTAACTACATTCTTGTCGTGAGTTTGAAGCAAGGGAGATTCATTCCTCGGAGCATAACGGAGGAAGAGCATCATCAGAGAAGGTGGCATAGATGGAGGTGTTGGGAGACGACAGAGGAACAGCTAGAACCCATGCACACACCACGTTAGATAGCACTCATAATATGCATTGTTTGAATTATTAGATTTAGTACGTTTTTTATGTTATCTGTATTTAGATGATTGATTATGTGTTAATTTAGTTTAATGTTTATGTGGAATTAATCTTGTGTGATTGCGTTGTGGTTGTTATAAGTAGATTTGGATGTATAATGTTATTGTGTGTTTATGTCATGTTATTGTATTCATGATTGTTAATGTTTTTCGAGAAAGCAAATCTACGTGAATAGTATTTATTTACTACTGTCTATAGGTTAACCGAAATGTCTTTAAAATGTTTTAGAACATTAGCCGGTTAACTTTATGATATCGGAAATATCATTATATGGCTTAAATGCTTTGATATATATATATATATATATAAAGATAACAAAAGACATATATAACCAACATAACGTAGTAATAACACAATTATGTTGTTATAATTTGGATTGGTATAATAGTGTGTGATTTACCATTTTTGATAAAGGAATGTAATTGATTTTATATTAATCATACTATCATTAAGTCATGATGATTGTTTACCTATACTAAGTTAGTAACAAATAAAGCAATTGTATTATAATTGAAAATAAAATGAATAAAATAATAAATAAGAAACTATTTATAGGAAAAAGAAAAACACAAAAAGGAAACAAGCTTTAAAGGAGAACAACGAACCTTAAACGAAGAAGAGAGCTTTAAAGAAAAGATATACATGCAATGAAGAAACAAAGGAAGAAGGGGGTGACATAGAAGAAGAAGAGGAGACGAGAAGGGGAGTGTGAATTGGAGAAGAGAACAATAGCGTGAAGAAAATAGGAGCAGCGCAAGAGGAGAGAAAGAGAGGGCAGGGCAAAGGGAGGAAGATCTAGTTTGTGCCATTTCAAATTGGAAGCTTTTACCAAGTAGGCAATGTTATTTATGTGGAATCTAAAAAAATTGTGTATATTAAATCAAAGCGCTACATAAGGACTATATGTGTAATGTTTTGGCGATCTCTGTATTGACAACCAAATCGTGATAATGCATTTCTATAAGGGCTGAGTATAGTTAAATTGCAGACTGTTGTATATGAAACTGCACCCTAATCTATTGTAGACTGAGTATGTGTAGCGGCGATTAACAAATGACTATGTTTTGGATTTAAAAACTTGTGAATAGACATTGAGAGGTCATCTACGAGTTAAATAGGGTAACCAGTGTCATATATTGTGTTTTATCAAAACCATGAGATTATACAAGTCCGAAACTGCGTATATAATGATAAAATAGCATATAGCAAACTATATATAATGTATAGCGAACTATGTAAGATAGCGAACTGATTTAGATAAAGTCGAACTGTGCATAATTGGTCAAACGGTGAGAAGATATACAAATTATGTGTATGCTCAACATCCAAAAACAGCGAAGAAATATAAATTGTGTGAATTTGTCCAAACCGAGACTATATGCAAAGCAAGACTACACGCCCTTAGCCTTCAAACCGAGTATATTTGTAGAGGTTTAAGTTCAAATTGTTTTAAGACCATGATCTTTTATAAGAAAAACAAGGGACAACGTGTATATTTCTTTAATAAGTCTACCTCAGTTATAAGTTGTATAGGATTCCTGTGCAAAGAGAGGCGATTGTTTTAATTACATAATCCATATAGCGTAATATAGTGTCAAGTTGGGAAATAGAGTAATTAGTTTTCTCATACACATACATACAAAGCATATGGCTTGAATACCGCCTAGGTGAAAAGAGTATTAGTTGTAATTTCTATTTGTAAACCTGTAATGTTTTATGAAATAGTAAAACATTTGCTAGACATGCAAGTTGACATTAAATTGAAACATACTGAAATCTCACATATGTATTATTCAAATAATATGACCTATAGTTATCTATTGGGTTGAGTAATCAGTTTGACACTTATGATTTAAATTGAACTAAGCTTAGGAAAATTAAATACTTGTATAAACTGTGTGTTTGTAAGTTATAACTAGATGGTGATTTGATTTAAGAAGAGCAAAATATGGATATAAGTAGTCTATTGACTATAACAACCTGTTCATTAATATTTTGGGAATATTAATATCTTATAATAAATTGTCAATGTATTTTATGAATAGGGAAGTTATAATGGTTGTAAAAATCATACGAAATCCTTGATTGAATTATAGGTGATTGTTGACATTTATATACAGTATTTATATATTCAATACTTCTATGCGATACATAGTATGAATATAGTTAATATGTACAAATGCATATATATAGGAAATATATTTATATGAAGACTTTGGTATTCATATAAAAATATAACATATATTGGTGTATTGGGTCGTGTACCTATATCTATAGTTTTATTGACTGTTAAAAGTAAGTCATAGGATTCTGAGGGACAAAAAACTATAACTATATGAATGCAGTCTCTTAACAACATAACAAGACATATAAATGAAAGATTATGTTCATACGAAATATAACTTGGTTTATGAGCTATTTGATTCTCTGAAATTATTATGACTGACTTTGTAATTGAATAGTTGTACATATGAACAATGGACTATGATATTATTGTTCATCATAGAACGTAATATATTTGAAACCTACTTACGGAAATTAAAAATATGCAGTCTAAATATAGATTATACCAAGTTGGTATAAACTATACCTATTATGCTTATTATTTACATGATAAATAATATACTGGAGATTCATTCATATGTTTGACGGACTAAATATATGCATTTAGATGATTTTTGTGTTTAGCATGTTTCATGCATGCTAGTAGAAAGTAATCTATATGAATCTGTTGGTTATATTTATATTAACCAAATTTCATATTGTTGGTACTAAGCAGTGAAACAAACTTCACTAGCTTACTAACATCACCAATGCCAGATGAAGGTAATCCGATCAAGTAATGTGTATGAATTTGGTTAATCCTAGAGATCAATAACTATTGAAAAATTTGGCTAAAATAATGTTTAGTTAGACATTGTCATTTCATATGTATGATTTGCATTTTTATATGATATCATGTTAGAATGTATTTTCGTTATGGTACACATCATGTATTAAAAATCTTACAACACACGGGTACTAGCTTGTCTCTCTGGATTCCTACAATGTCACTATCTCCTCATCCATGAAGGAAGAGAAATTCTTTGATGGAGAATTGTGCAGGGGATCGATGGTTTGTGGTTGGTGTGGAAAAGCACTCGGATGATGCTCTCCATCCCCACAATAGTACTTATTTGAAGACTACACTTGAGATTACCATAGATACTAGAATTCAGGGAACTCATGCTCTGTGGAGCCTTGTATCTTGTATTGTATTTATTACTATTGAAACATTATTTCTGATGAAATGTAATCATTTACTCATTGTACATTAACAACAGTTGTTGTATGTATGTACCAGCTATGGCTGGAAAATATGTAATTACTTTCCTTATTCAGTTATGTTTTGTTTCATTTATTGATAGTGATTAGTGACTGGAAAATATGTAATTACTTTCCTTATTCAGTTATGTTTTGTTTACTAGAATTCAGGGAACTCATGCTCTGTGGAGCCTTGTATCTTGTATTGTATTTATTACTATTGAAACATTATTTCTGATGAAATGTAATCATTTACTCATTGTACATTAACAACAGTTGTTGTATGTATGTACCAGCTATGGCTGAAAAATATGTAATTACTTTCCTTATTCAGTTATGTTTTGTTTCATTTATTGATAGTGATTAGTGACTGGAAAATATGTAATTACTTTCCTTATTCAGTTATGTTTTGTTTCATTTATTGATAGTGATTAGTGATATATGGATGTCACATGCTTATTTTACAAATAACATACTTAGAATGTTTTATCTGGTTCACTAATTAGATTCTCGTGGTGAAATCTAATAAAAAAATATATTGATTAATTTTTTTAAAAATTACGTTATTCTAAATGAATGTTAATGGGGATATTACATGTGGTATCAGAGTTGTGGCTCGAACTCTAGGACTTAATGAGTCCGCTAACATTTTCGTATCCTTCTATTCACCAGAAAGGAGGATGGTGTGAGCTAGAGTATTCAGAGAGAGTCCTAATGTCAATGATAATAACCCTCCATTTGATCCTAATCAATTTTCCATTGAACAAGCAGCAAAGTTAAATCAAATTTTTACAGCCATGAATAAAATCAGGAACCGAATTTCAGCCCTGGAATAGGAAGCTCATGGCCACGAAGAGGAAGTACACCAGGATGTACCTTGAGAACATCCCGCTAAGCAAGAAAACCCTCAGTATGTAAGAGCACAGGTAGCTACGAAATTAGCTAGAGATATGAAAAAAGTGAACCCACCTAAGTTCAATGGAACCGTTTTGAGTGACGGCACTGAAGCATGGTTGACTGAGATGGATAAGTATTTCAAGATTCAAAACTAGTCCGAAATCACTAAAGCAGTTTAGGGAGCTCACTAGTTGGCTAGCGAAGCAGCTACATGGTGGGCCAACAAGAAGTTAGAAATGAATTTTAACTCAACCACCACTACATGGGAGCAGTTTGTAACATTGTTCAGAGCATGGTGGCTTCCACAGCTATATTTTAACCAGAAGCTTACAGATTTTCAGAATTTAAAGCAAAGAGACTTATCGCTGAATGAGTACTGGGAGCAGTTCACTAAACTTTTGAAATATGCACCTCAGTATCAGGGAGATAAAAGGTTCAAAATTAGGAAGTTCATCATGAGATTAAAACCCCAGATTGGTGAAGTGGATGTCCATGGACCATCTATCATGGATCAGAGCTTTGAGAAGGTAGTCAAACAAGAACAGAAATTGAAATCTCTTGTTTAGGCCAGGGACAAGTTTAAGAAAAAATTTGGAAGTTCTAAACCAACTTTCAAAAAGAACTAGAAGCAAATGGTTGGAGACTCCAAGAATTAGTTCAGAAAATAGAATGCTATATTCAACAATGGTTTAGGCAACAAGAAACTAGACAATGGTTTCAAACGCAGTTTCAAGGGAAACCAACAGTCTGACAGGAAAGGACCACTTGGAGGTTGCTTCATTTGTGGTGACCGATATGCTCGTAAGTGTACCCAAGATAAGACAAAAAACATAGGTTCTACTCCTCAACAAGGAACTTTTCAGTAATGTATTCATGCGGCAGTTGATAATCGATGAGCCGAATTTCAAGCTTCACCCATAGAACTGTCAAAGATTTTGTTTGAACATCCAGTTTCTATTTTGATAGATACAGGGGCTACAAAATGTTTTATAGCTCTAAAAATGCTTAATAAACTATTTAGAAGACCTGAACTAATGGCAAATGCATGGCCGGTACAATATGGGAATGATTCAAAAGTCAAAGTTGACAAGTGTTTAGTTGAAACAGAGATTAGGTTCCCTGAATTCACAACAGTAATGGATCTTTATGTACCACCACTAGGGTCATATTATGTGATCTTAGGGGTCAACTGGCTTGCAAAGCATAAAGTCAAAGTTGATTGTTATTTGAAGGTTGAGTGTGTGGATGATTTTGGAAACCAAACACAAATTGAAGGCGAGAAAAAAGAGTTGAGGCTCAGGCAGATTTCTGCAATGCAACTCAAGAAGGCTCAAGGAAAAAGATGTCAAGTATTTATCATCAAGATAAATGAAATGGAGGAATCTAAGTAACCATTCCTTGAAGATTATCCATTCCTTAGGAATTTTCATGATATGTTTTCGAAGGAATTGCCAGGATTGCCTCATAAACGAGAGTTTGATTTCTCTATTGATATCATACCTAGATCGAAACCACAGTCTAAGACACCATACAGGATGACAACCACTGAATTGATTGAATTGAAGGCTCAATTCCAACAATTGTTGTCAAAAAAGTTGATCAGGCAAAGTGTGTCACCATGGGGTGCACCAGTTGTCTTCATCAAGAAAGATGGTACTCTTCAACTTTGCATATATTATAGAATGTTGAATAAGACAACTATCAAAAACAGGTATCCGCTACCTCGTATAGATGATCTTTTCAATCAAATGCAAGGGGCAATGGGTTTTTCTAAAATTGATCTTAGAGCAGAATATCATTAGTTGAGGATATTCTAAAGACACCGTTTAGAACTTGATATGAGCATTATGAGTTCACAGTGTTACCATTTGGGTTGACAAATGCTCAAGTAGCTTTATGAATCTCATGAATAGTGTGTTCAGAGATTATCTAAATCACTTTGTTTTGGTCTTTCTTGATGACATTTTTATATACTCTAAGAATGAAGAGGAGCATCTCCAACATCTGAAACTAATTTTGCAATGGTTGCGGAAGCACAAGTTGTATGGCAAGTTGTCCAAGTCTACATTTTTCCAAAAGAGAGTGCAATATCTATGAAATATTATCTCTACAAATGGTATTTTAGTAGATCAGGCAAAAATTAGAGCCATTATGTAATTGCTATCACAAAAGAACGTGCATGATGTAAGGAGTTTTATGGGATTAGTAGGCTATTACAGGAAGTTCGTTCCGAACTTTTCTAAGATAGTTAATCCAATTACCTCTCTGCAGCATAAGAACCAAAGTTTTATATGGTCAGATAAGTGTGAAGTAGCTTTGCAGGAATTAAAAAGAAGGCTTAATTCAACACCAGTACTAAGAGTTCATAATCCCAATGGTAAATTTTCGATGATCACAAATGCGTCTGGGGATGGACTAGGAGTCCTATGCAGGATGGTATAGTAATAGCCTATGAATCAAGGAAGCAGAGGCCTTATGAGGTGAACTATGCCCCTCATGACCTAGAACTTGCAGCAATTGTGCATGCTTTGCAAGTTTAGAGGCATTATTTGTTGGACAAATCATTTGAGCTCAAGACTAATAACTTGGGAATCAAGTAAATCTTCACCCACTCGAATCCGAATGCTAGTCAGAGGCGCTGGTTAGAGATCTTGTTTGACTATGATTTTGGTATCAACTATATCAAAGGCAAGAAAAATAGAGTAATTAATGCCCTTAGTCGTAGAAGGTACATAGCAACCATGGCTACTATGAAGAGTACTTTCAAAGATCGAGTGATCGAATTCTCGCCAAGAAATGAATTCTACGATCAGGTCAAGAAAGCGTTATCTAAAAATGCCCAGAATCTGTAATGTCCATCCTTTTGAGTTAATCCTTGGATGAGACCCTTAGCTTGAGCATTCCCTAAGGCTAAGGATTTTGAGACAAATAAAAAGGGGAACATTAGTAAGCTTTATGGTTATTTTGATAAAGTGCTTTGTTATCCAAAATTGGGGCCTTTTTAAGGGGCCATTCTAAAAGTACTTTTTATCAAAATGCTTGTGTATATCTTTTTATTAAAAAGAAAAGTAACCCTTCCTCTCTAATTTTGGCGCCACACTTGGAAGAAGTTTATAAAAAGAAAGAGAGGCTCATTCGAAGAGGACATGTTGAATATTGATTTGGTAAATTGGATCAAGTATGTCAAGCTTGGTTTTCACCTCTTGAAGATGAAAACCTTTAAGAAGTGCCTTAGGTTTGGAGACAAAAACCTCCATCCATTTTCTTGTGCAACTCTACTCAAGGGTTGTGATTGAGCATCAAAGTCCATGTTTTCATGCAAGTTGATCATTCAAAGGTGTTTTTAGACACCACCTCATTACAAAAATATTGCATACTTCTATCGAAAACAGGTTTGGTGAATTTTACAGATGTTGAAGAGGAGCGAATCATCTGGAAGATTGTTCGTGTGGCGGAATACCATCCCAAAGGGTGGCGATTTGCCTAGGAGGCTAGGCGAACCACTTGGAAGGGTCCTTGAAGGTCAAAGTGAGTTGTTCGTGTCTTCATGCTATTTTTCCAGCTAGGGCGATTGGTGGGAGAAGTGGATTTCGAAGATTTGAAGAGGGTTTGAGGTGCCAAAGGTGTATAAAATATTGCCAATATTTTACACCATTATTTTTGCATTGGGCGACTTGCTTCAGAGACATTGGAAGGCCAATCGGAAGGGTTTTTGGTGAGTTTAATATTCTGAAATGTATCTCCTAATTTTCTAAATAAGGGCGAACCAATTGGAAAGAATTTTGGAAGTGAGAGACTAGGGTTTCATCATAAAAATTCTCTAATATTTTGGGAGTGGGGCGATTCACTTAGAGAGCCTTTTCTGAATTTTCTAGGGTGCTATTAGGCCCTAAAAGGTACACATAATATTAGAATTATTTGGGTATTTTTAGTGCAATTTTTGTATACTTTATTGACATACTTGATGGTGAATTTCAAAGAGAAAATTGAATTATTTAATTCAGTAATTTTCTGCACTTTGACGAATTGTTTGTGAAGGCTTTGCAAAGGTTTTCGAGGGCTAAAATTAGAAATATTTCCATATAAAATATTTCTATATTTTTTCCATATTTTTGGTGGATTTTTGCAAGGGCTTGAGGGCTGATTGTGCAAGAAAAATACAGCTGTAATTTCAAAAGTAAAATCAATTTTTTGTTGGCAAGATACTCAACAAGGTATATGCATCATTTCCCACATATATAAGGTATTTTATCACAGCAGTAATTTGAGGGTTTATGCATGATTTATTTGAAGGTTTAAAGTGCAAATTTCAGTGGTTATATCCTTCACATGCTTTGAAATTATTCATGCAAATATTGGCGCCTAGGGTTTATTGTGCATATGGTGTTGTGAGCATATTTATGTCAGCTAGGGTTGCTGATTTTAATTTTCAGAATTCAATGTGTATGAGTTAATTAAGGGTTTTGTTAGGAAACCCTATTTTATCTTCATTATTCCAAGTTGGGGGCATTACAATGGTATCAGAGCCATATCTTGGCTATTATGTGGGGCGAGGCTTTGATACATGAATGGCAACAAAGAAGTTAAGTATTATTTGAGGAGTAGCAGGAGGGAAGCAGAGTTTCCACCATTAGGTTCACCCCAGCAGGACCAAGCTATGAGTGACATGGAGCACCAGGAGACTGAGAGTGAGAGGAGAGACAATTGGCTTAGGAAAGATTTAAGAAGTATTCTCAAACATAAGAGAAAATGATAGTGGTGATGGAGGGGTTTCTTCAATCCCTTAGTGAGATGCATGGCTTGAAGCCACTCAATGGAGATAGCGATGCCTCCGAAAGCAGGCCAAGTACACACACACCCCCTTTGGGGAATGGGGCATCCACGTGTAGGCCCACACAGCCTACATTTGTTCAGAGAGAGGAGATCGCTCCAGCAAGAGAGGGGTTATTCAACCCATGCGAAGAGTTAGAGAGAGATATGGATGAGTTTGTTACTTTGGCTAAGACAGATAGGGGGGCTATGACATTTTTCAAGTTTTTAGCTTGGAAACGGGGGCAGATTGGGCCCAAGATCGGTCAGAGGCGGAGGAGCAACTAGGGAGAGCTCCAACATGCATTGGGGAAGTTATCCCTTTCCACTTTTGATGGGTCATAGAGGAGTTCAGCTAGGGCATGGATTCAGAAGGCGGATACATTCTTTTCACTTCGACCGATGGTAGAGGGAGAGGCCATCTAGTTTGCCACCTTACACTTAGAGGGAGCAGCCCATGATTGGTGGTATCATGGTTTGATCACACAGTGACATCAACGCATACACTCCTACAAGGAGTTTAGTAGGCGATTGATAGAGTGATTCAATAGAGCGGATCCAGACCTTTACTTTCATGATTTAGCTCAATTGAGACAAAGGACTTCAATGGATGATTATGTCACAGAGTTTCAGTGACTTTCAATTATGGTGATTGATATTTCAGATAGGAGATTGGTGGTACTATTCATAGATGGCATGATTGACTCCCTAAAGGGATTGGTCAAAGATTTTGATCCACCTGCATTGAGGGAGGCCATTCAGAAAGCCTACGATTTGGAGTCTTCTACTCCAAGGGGCAGATTTCCGCCTTTGGGACAACCAAAGGGTACTTTTTTCCCACCTACTGGACAGCAGAGAGGTGGCGGTTTGGGGTAGCGCAAGGATAGCTTTTTAGGGCCTCTTAAGGCCAATCATGTGGGCCCTTTGATTAGACCAAACCAACCATGTTTGGGGCAGTAGAAGGAGTTACCAAGAAGTAGCTTTGATATAAGGAATGAGTTAAGGAGGAAAGGTCTTTGCTTCACATGCAAGGACCCTTAGGAGAAAGGCCACAATTGCTATGGCAAAGGATAGGTTCACTACATTGAGGTCCTATCTGACGAGGAAAATGAGGAAGATGTTGGGACAACCAACTAGGAGGAAAATACTTTGGAAATAAAAGGGGAGAAAGAATTGAGTGGCACTTTGGCATCACTTTCCAGGGCTCCTAGATACTATCCTTTCAGAGTTAAGGGCTCATTGAAAGGAACACCTATTACTATACTTATTGATAGTGGGGCAACTCACAATTTTATTGACAGGGGATTGGTAGCTTCTTGTGGGTTACAATCAGTTGAGTACAAGTGTTTCAAAGTTACTATAGCAGATGGATTCACCATCCCTTGCACAACCAAGATTCCAAAGCTTAGCCTCAGTTTGGAAAAGCACATGGTTGAGGATGATTTTTATGTGGTGGGCATATGGGAGACCAATATGGTCCTTGGTATTCAATGGTTGCATTCCCTTGGGGAATACACACAAAATTACCAAACTATGGAGCTCAAATTCAAAATAGCAGGTATATAAGTTGTTTTGCATGGTCTAAGTGATGGAGAGGCCCCCACCTCCAAGGCCAACAAAGTTATAGGAGGATGTATCATGAGTATGGAGAAAGTAAAAGAGAAGGCTGCCCCTAGACATGAAATGCAGCCCCTTCATCCAGATCTTGAGCCTTCTCTCAAACCATTGGTAAGCATTGAAAATTGTGTCTCTCATAAATTATTTAAAGAAGATGAGAAGGAAATGGTATGCCAATGGCCACCTACAATATGCTTAGGACAGCACCCTATTCCCTCTTGCACAAAAAGAAATAGTGAGGCATGGGGAAAAAGAGGACATCCCATTAATTTTGGAAGACACAAAATATTTAGCAGCTGTCCAAGAGACCCAAATAACACAAAGAGAAAATCCTATTCCCTGCAAAAGAAGGACAAACATGAAAGGATTTACCCATGGGACATTGGAGGCATCACCACCTATTTTTTCTCCACATGGCAGCCAAAAGGAGGAACAGAAATAAGTGGTAAGAAGTCTGAATTTTTTGTTCCTTATTTTCTGAGTCAAAAAAAGGACCAGCCACATATAGAAGGGAAAAAATTGACAATATATGGTCTTTTTCCAGTCCACTTTGGGGAAAGTTGTTGCCAAGACACATTCAGGAAATGTTCGCATAATAAATTCTGATTTTTATAATCAACTACAGCAGTGTATACAAGGCCAAAAATCTGAATTTTAGGGAAGAATACAGCCAAGGGTACAATCTGGAAATGCATGTGGATGAACATACTTTTGGTATAAGGCAATAAAGAAGGTTCAATTTCGTATGGAGGTGTGGCACAGCCTTTTCATTGATCAAAACTACACCTTCCTCATGCTTGAAGGGAATGATAGAAGAATCACACAAGGTAGATTGTGCATAAGCATCTCTCAAGGTATGTGGTATAAAGGGGGTTGCATGATTAATTTCAGATTGGTGAACATTGCCTTTGGAGGCACGTCACACACTTGGAGATATCATACCCACCGTAAGCAAGCATGGCATATCTTTGGGAGGTATGAAGGTTGGTTGAAAGATGAAATTAATCTCATAAATCAAAGGGAGCAGCCCACAAGGAATGTGATTGACAAACAAGGAACACAAATTTAAGATTCGTTGCAATGGAAAATTATTTTAATTAAAGGATATACTATAAGGAAATAGGAACAGCTCCTTGGCTTCTACAATTGCCTAAAGACAAGCAATTTAGGGTAGAGAGGACTGTAATGTCCCTCCTTTTGAGCTAATTGTTGGATGAGACCCTTAGCTTGAGCGTTCCCTAAGGCTAAGGATTTTGAGAGAAATAAAAGGGGGAACATTAGTAAGCTTCATGGTTATTTTGATAAAGTACTTTGTTATCCAATATTGGGGCCTTTTTAAGGGGCCATTCTAAAAGTACTTTGTATAAGGAAGCTTGTGTATATCATTTTATTAAAAAGAAAAGTAACCCTTCCTCTCTAATTCTGGTGCCACACTTGGAGGAAGTTTATGAAAAGAAAGAGAGGCTCATTCGAAGAGGACATGTTGAATATTGATTTGGTAAATTGGATCAAGTATGTCAAGCTTGGTTTCCACCTCTTGAAGACGAAAACCTTCAAGAAATGCCATAGGTTTGGGGACAAAAACCTCCATCCCTTTTCTTGTGCAACTCTACTCAAGGGTTGTGATTGAGCATCAAAGTGCATGTTTTAATGCAAGTGGATCATTCAAAGGTGTTTTTAGACACCACCTCATTATGAAAATATTGCATACTTCTATCAAAAACAGGTTTGGTGAATTTTACAGGGTTTGGAGAGAACAGAATCATCTCGGAGATTGTCCGTGTGGCGGAATACTATCCCAAAGGGCGGCGACATGCCTAGGAGGCTAGGCGAACCACTTGGAGGAGTCCTTGAAGGTCACAGGAAGTTGTTCATGTCTTCGTGCTATTTTTCCAACTAGGGCGATTGGTGGGAGAAGTGGATTTCGAAGATTTGAAGAGGGTTTGAGGTGCCAAAGGTGTATAAAATATTGTTAATATTTTATACCATTATTTTTGCAGTGGGAAGCTTGCTTAGGAGACATTGGAAGGCTAGGGTTTTTGGTGAGTTTGATATTCTGAAATTTATCTCCTAATTTTCTGAATAAGTACGAGCCAATTGAGAAGAATTTTGGAAGTGAGAGACTAGGGTTTTGTTATAAAAATTCTGCTAATATTTTGGGAGTGGGGCGAATCACTTCGAGAGCCTTTTCGGAATTTTCTAGGGTGCTATTAGGCCCTAAAAGGTACACAAATAATATTAGAATTTTTTGGGTATTTTTAGTGCAATTTTTCTATGCTCTATTGACATACTTGATGGTGAATTTCAAAAAGGAAATTGAATTATTTAATTCAGTAATTTTCTGCACTTGGACGAATTGTTTCTGAAGGCTTTGTGGAGGTTTTTGAGGCTTAAATTTAGAAATATTTCCATATAAAATATTTCTATATTTTTCCATAGTTTTGGTCGATTTTTGCAAGGGTTTGAGGGCTAATTGTGCAAGAAAAATACAACTGTAATTTCAGAAGTAAAATTAGAGTTTTGTTGGTAAGATACTCAACAAGGTACATGCATCCTTTCCCACATATACAAGGTATTTTACATAGTTCCACAGAGTTTTCTGAACGGGGGACGGGCACAGGTTTCCGGGACGGGGGGACTTGGGGCCTAAGTTTGGAGACGGCGGGGGGATGGCAGCGGGGGCGATGGGGGAGCAGTGTTGAAATACATATAGTACTTGAAAAAATAGTTATAAAAAGGCGTCTATGGAATAAGTATATTGCATTGAACATCTCCAATGTCGAACTCCTAAAATACTAAATACTAAAATAGTGAAATACTAAATAGTAAATACAATTATACAAATGACTCAATGAGTCAATGGCTAATCATCCCCAATGTCGAACTCCTCATCACTAGAACTGTTGGACTCCACACGCTCAAGCTCCTCCAAGCTAAATACCAACCAACCCTGTCTATGTAGCATTATCATCAATCTGTGTTGGCTCCTCTAGCTCTACATCCCATCTCACTGCTGGACTCTCCTTGTATGCAAGTGTGTTGCAGTCAATGAGACACAAGGCACTATGTACAGCCACAAGTTTCTCTGCCCTCTTAAAGGTAAGTTTGTTCCTCTTCATGGAGTGGATCCAGCTATAAGTAGACCAGTTCCTCTCAGCAGCAGAAGAACTAGAAACTTGGGATAGCAAATGAATGGCTAGATCAGTAGTCAAAGAACGAGGCCCATGCAAAGTCCACCACAAAATTGGTTACTCATATGATATTGTCTCCCTATCTATTTCAGACTCCTGTGAATATCCCCTAAGAGTAGCAAATTTTGTCCACTCAGTACGAATGATGTTGGCCTCTATAGAATCATACATTTTCTAAATGGCCTTCATGAACCGTGCCTTCACCTGAGCATCTTGTATAGGTGTAAATCTACCAAGCCTTTGCACATACCACTTCGGGTTCAATGCATAAGCAGCCATGTGCAAGGGAGTGTTGAGCTTCTCCCATCTACTGTGAATGATCGGCTCAATATGCTCTGTGTAGAATGTCAATGTGGGGTCCTCTCGTACAACATCCTTCATTTGATCAAGCATAGTATCAATGCACTCATACACTTCTCCAAGGGTAGGTGCATTAGCATCCCCATATCTGATCATTGTGAAGACTGAAGTAATGACGGAGACAATATATTTGGCATCAGCGCAAAAAACATCACTCTTCACCACCTCCTTCACCCTCTTCCCCTGCTCTGTCTTCAACTCAGGCCACCGATTCCATTTTGCTGTCATAAACATTAGTTGCAATGACTCTTGCAACTCAAGCATCCTCTCCAAGAGAATAAAGTATGATGCATACCTAGTCTCTACAGGTTTCAAGAATTCCTTCTTGGAGAAGGCCTTGAAGAGTGCATGTGAAGTGTGGTGGTTGCAGATAAACATCTGCACATCTTTAGCATCATTAACCACTGCTTTGATCCCGCTGATTTTTCCCATGTCCTTCAGTGCATTTTCATGGCATGCACACAAGAAGTCCACCAAATATGTCTATAGGCTGCCTCAATTAACTTCCCTACTGCTTTGCACACGTGGGCTACATTTGTCACTACTTGCACCACATTCTGTGGCCCAATCTCCTCTATAGCATCTTTAAGGATCTGGAACTGAAAATCACCATCCTTGTGATGCCCTGAACAATCAATAGCCCTAAGGAAATAAGGGCCAAATGTACTTGTACCCATGATATTGATGAGTGGATGATGCCTAATGTCCGTCCACCCATCCATGACAATGTTGCATCCACTAGAGACCCAGGTCTGCTTCATTTTCTCCATTAAAATATTAATCTTGGAATAGTTCTTATCCAAGATTGTTGTCCTCAATTTAGTCTCTCCTGGTGGCACATATGATGGTCCAGCTCTTGCTATTTTTGCCACGGCTTCCTTATAATAAGGAGAGCGAGCCACATGGAATGGAATGCCATTGGCAAAGAAGAATTTGCCAATGGCATCATCTGCCTCATCTTTTGTTTGCACATTGAATAAATCCGCCAGTGGATTTGAAGCATCACTAGTCATCTTTCGTTTCCCCTTAGGCCCTGCTGCCCCTAAACTAGATGGATTCATTGTCATTGGCCTCTCCAAAATACTAGAAGTAGAACTTTGTCTCTGATGACCCCTCCCCCTTGGTGGCAAAGTAGTAGATGAAGGTGCATCTTCTTCATTGTCACCCCATAATTTATATATTTCAGCCCTCAATTTCAAATTCTTTTCCACCTTTTCATATACATCTATGCCTTTGCCTCAGATAGGGAGGTGAGCATTTGTTCTAGTCATGCTGCCAAACCATTCAAGGTCACATAGTTTGCACTTCCATCTCCTAGTGCCCCCAGATGTCCCAGGCTTTGAAGGTACCTTGCTTGCAAATTGTTGTAAAGGTTTCTTTGGATCAAAGGGACCCTTAGCATATTGTTGAAGGGCTTGTGAAGGGCAACTATAACTGGGACTCCTAACATAACTAGTTTTCTTTTCACGGTCACTCCTCCCTCCTAAACTAGGATCATCATGTGCATAATCTAAATCATTGTCACTTTCAACTTCAACCCAAACCCCTTGAAGTTGAACCTCATCCTCACTCATACTATGAGAACTCATAATGACACTGCAAGAAATGATCATTTTTTTTCATTTTGTAAGTTTATAAATTATAATTTAAAAAATTCAAATTCAAACCATGCATAATGTAAGGGATTAAAATTTTAAATTTAAAATTAAAACAAAGATTTTGTTTTTGTTTTTCTTACTTTCAGTTCTCTCAAAGCGCAGAAGCAGAGGATATACACAAATAGGAATCATTATTCTTAAAATTTAAAAATTAAAATTTAAGCATTTGATTTGAATGAAGATTTTAGAAATTTAAAATTTAAAATTAATTTTTAAAATTTAAGACAAGGATTTTCTTTTTGTTTTTCTTACTTCAATTCGCTCTAAGCGTGGAAGCAGAGGATACACATAGGATACTTTAGATTTAAAAATAAAAAATTAAGCATTTGATTTATCATTTGAATGAACATTGAAAATTTAAAAATTAAAATTAAAATTTTATTTTTAAGCATTTGAATGAATAAGAATCATAAATAAATATAATAATTTTCCATTTAGAAATTCAAATGATTCAATGACATGAATGAAAGAACAAAACAATTTACAAATGAATAATGATTCAATGAAACAAAAATTTAACAATTAAAAATTAGAAATTGAAAGAATCATAGGGCCTACCTTGTGGGTGAAATGATGAAATTGAAGCGGCTTGAGTCTTCTTGGCAATGGCTTCTCTATCCTCTTCTTAATCTCACTTTCCCTCTCCTAATGCTCTCTCACTCTTGCAAACTTCTCCCTCTTAGCTTGTTGCCCCTACTTTCAGCTTTCTACATCACTCAATAAAGTTTTTGTGTGATTTAGAATGAGAGGTAGAGGTCTTTTTATAAGCTTGTGGGAGGTCTGGGGGCAATTAGGGTTAGTTAGAAAGCACAAAAATCCAAAAAAAATTAAAAATTAATAAAACTTGCATTTTTTGGCATCCACCTATGTGGGGGACGCCTGGGCATTTCCTGATGGGACAGGGGACTTCTGGACGTCCCAGAGTCCCCAAGACGTCCCCCTTTGAAGGGAAATGTCCCAAGGAAGGCGGTGGAGCATGGTGGAGGTGGCGGAGTAGCTGGGGGATGTCCCCATCCCGAAAACGCAGGATTTTTCAGGGGGGGACGTGTCCCCGTGGAACACTAGTATTTTATCACAACAGTAATTTGAGGGTTTATGCATGATTTATTTGAAGGTTTAAAGTTAAAATTTCAGTGGTTATATCCTTCACATGCCTTGGAATTATTCATGCAAATATTGGCACCTAGGATTTGTTGAGCATATGGTGTTGTGAGTATATTTATGTCAGCTAGGATTACTGATTTTAATTTTCAGAATTCAATGTGTGTGAGTTAATTAAGGGTTTTGTTGGAAAACCCTCTTTTATCTTCATTATCCCAAGTTGGGGACATTACAGAATCCTAATTATAAAGGATTCAGATTAGAGAAAGATGGACTTTTGCGATACAATGGAAGGATGTATGTGTCAAATCGAGAGAATTTGAGGTGCACAATGCTAAAAGAACTGCACAACGCCCCATAATGAGGGCATCCAAGAGTAACCAAGCTTATGGCAGAGCTTAGACCATTTTATTTTTGGAAGGGAATCAAAAAAGATGCAGCAGATTTTGTGTCACATTGTTTGGAATGACAGCGTGTGAAAGCAGAACATGTGCATCCGACTGGATTGTTATATCTATGACATACCGGAATGGAAGTGGTAGGTGATCAATATGAACTTTGTCTAACATTTACCATTGTCACGAAACAGGCACGACATGATCTTGGTTGTAGTTAATAAACTAATCAAGGTGACTCATTTTATACCAGACAATTTGACAGAGGATGCACCTACTCTTGCGAAGAGATTCGTGAAGGAAGTATATCGGTTGCATGGATTTCTAAAGAAGATTATTTCGGATCGTGATCCAAAGATGACTTCTAGATTTTGGTTAACTCTGAATTCAACTTTGGGTACGCAACTAAACTTCAGCACTGCATATCACCCAGATACTGATGGTTAGACTGAGCAAGTTAATCAGTTGTTAAAGGATCTTCGTATGTATTGCATGGATTAGCAATACAAGTGGGAATATCATCTTCCGTTGGTTGAGTTTGCTTACAATGACTCAAAAGAGTCCTTTTTCCAAATCATCCAACGCTGGAAAAATTATATAAAAATTGCAAAATAATATTAGGGCAAGAAATGGCCCTCAAACACTAGCCAAACCCGTCCAAAACAAGTCGCCAACCTCCACAAGCAAGTTGCCACCCTCCTAGAGCAATTTGTCAGGCTTCCAAGCTATTCACCCCACTTGGAAACCCTTTTTTTTTTGTCTTTTTTGAATTTTGATGAACAATGACAGCACCTAGATGAAGTTGCCCCATAGAAGAATGAAGGTTTTCATCCTCAATGTCTTTGCTTGAAGGTTTTTGTCTTCAATTCCAAAGCTCAAGCGTTTTCGTGCTCAAAATTTGTAAATTCAAATAATGATCCGAGATGCCCTTCAATAAGAACCCTCAAATGCTTTTATACTTCTCCCCAAGTGAAGCGTCTAATTTGGGGAGAAATACCTTTGTTGATCTTTTTTCAAATTATAATAGAATACCCTTTTTATAATTCACTTAAATGGATCAATACTAATGACCCTTAAAAAGGCCCCAACTTAAGTGAAATTATAACAATAAAGTGCTTTTACAAATATTCTTTACATAACTAAATGTTTCCCTTATTTTTCTCTTTTTCCATTAGCCCTTGGGAAACTAGATAAGGCTAAAGGTCTTTAATAGTGTCATGTCCAAAAGGGGGACATGACAAATACTCCCTTAATCGTGTTGATTGAAAGGTGAGTGGATCATGCATATGGTAAGAGTTGGCTAAGCAATGTTTGGTTAAAATTATGCTTTTACTAAGTGCTATATTGACCCTACTTCATGACTTTGTGAGTTTATAATAAAGATAATTATGTTGGTTTAATTAAATGATCTTGCATGCTTATGATTGCAAGCCTCGACTATTAGGATAGCAAATTTCATGCATGCAATAAGTGTGCATGAATATGAAAAGGGCCTATGAAGGAAAGAGACTACGCCAAGCATGGTTTTATCACTAAACAATTTTATCTTAACCTTTCTTAGACCCGTGCTGAGTAGTCGGTTCCCTAGGTTACCATCCACCACTTTTGCTAACTTAGAGTATGTTTTAAGTGGCTAGCCTTTAAGCTTAGTTGGTGATATTTATTGTCTTCTGATCGTTTCATCCAGCAACGAACATCTATTTTGTCTAGGGGTTGACTGTCAGATCTTCTATTGATTGCCTTAGACTGTAATCTAGTGGGTTTGGAGGTAAGTAAGCCTTAGAAGCAACCACAGAAGCATGAGAAGCTGCCATGCACCTTAATAGAACATGGAAAAAAATGTCCCTTAATAAGGCATGGGTTGGCAAGCAGCTAGTGGTTGGCAGATTCTCAGATGACTATTGTAGGAGTCGAGCTCCCTTTGTTCAAGACTTTTTGCAAATTCGAAAAGAAGCTAGATGTAGCATAAGAGAAGAAGTAGCATATAGGAACCACAAGTTAGGAGAGCCGAGTCTAGACAATTGGAGGATAGCACCCACGTGGTCAGGAGATCGATAGGTGAGCTTCCTAATAACTTATATTTCTGCTACTCATTAGGAATGAAATGATTTTATTCTGTATTTGTTCTTTTGCTTTCAGGAGAATAAGACCACTTGGTTTATTCTGCCTATTTTATGGTTTGCCCATGGTTTTGCTTTGGCCGCCATGTAGTGCTCACTCGTTTGAAGGCCTTGGAGAGGTTGTGTTCCTCATTGCTTGTCTTAGATGTTTAAGCCCATTGCTTCAAGTGTATTACTGTTGCTATGACATAATGCAATGGTTGTCTATGAACAACACGTTCTGGTTGTAGGTTGCCTGACCCTCCCATGACCATTAGATGAGAGCAATTGAGTGAGGTATCCTCTTGCTATCCAATCAAATGGCAAGCCTTGTTTATGTTGTGAAAGCTTGCTTGCTATTTTTATATTTATGAATGCTTAGCTTCACTTGTATGATTATTTGAATACTTGTTTGCTTTGTATTTGGGACTACGAGTTTCTTTGGGTAAGAACTAAGAACAAGGTTGTAGGTGTTGCATGGTCATTCCCTTGTGTTATGATACCCTTGCTTAGATATTCATCCTAATCTTTGCCAAGTGGTACAATCATTCTCAGAGTTGGGAGTCTCGAGCTTGGAGTTGTATAGAGCAACAGCTTAGTGATGACAAAAGGTTGGGCAATGAGTCTTCTTATGACCAGCAGATACTTGGGAGCAAACATGGAAGGCCATTGAAGACTGTTTGGTGCTTCCATTAATTAATCAAGCCTAGAGATGTGTCTCTTGCTATGTAAATAAATGGATGAAACCTTATGTACTTTTAATGTTCTTAGCATCCAACCTGCTTGTAATATTCTTGTGAAAGGTAGTCTTTTGTTTAATGACCCAACTGCGGGTAAAGACTTATGTTATCTTCTATTGAACCTCTTTGATAAACTGAGATGTAACTGAATGGTATTTTTTTTTAATATAGATCCTTACGAAGGCTTCATTAAGAAAGCAAATATTCCTTAGCCGGTTTGGCTCTTTAATAAATATAGACAGATTGATTCCCTTGATTAAATCATTGTTATGAAAAGCTTATCAATAAGCCTTGTGTCTTTATTCATGATCTGAATGAGGTGTGAGTTATTGAATCAGACTTATCTTATGATTAGAACTCAAATAACCAGCTAGGAGATTGTTATTGGGAATAACAATATAGCTTGTCGAAATAAACTAAATATTGATATTATTTTGATTAAGAGAAGTCTTGTGGAAGAGTTCCTTTAATTTTTGCGATTGAGTAAGCTATCTGCAGTAAATCTTCCCTATAAAAAGACCATCTCATTATAAAACAAGAGCTTATAGAGCTTAGCTTTATAGTAATACTATAATAAGGCTTCAGCCTTAGGTTTGACTGGTGTTTCTACACCTTAACAAATGCAATGTTTGACCTCTCAGCCTTAATGGAGTAAATGGATCAATGTGTTACTGCGAGAAGTATAATCTTATAAAGAATAGACCCATCGGCTCATAGGAGTAAGCAATTCCTTAAGTGATGACGACTACAGTGAATTGCCTTGAGATCTTTTGACAATCAACGAAACCAATGAGAATATTGGTTTAGTGTCAAGATGTGTCGATCTAAGCGAATTCAAACTTCTTTGGCATAGTAGAGACTTTCTGAGGAAGGCAGACCTAGTTTGGACGCGTTAATGGCAACAAACTATTAACAGTGGAGCTTTGCCTTTGCTTTATCCTTTCAACCTTCGTCCAAGCATTTTCTCTATGCACTTTGGCTTGTATGTTAGTCGTTTGCTAAAATCACTGGTTCTGGGATTATCTTTATGCCTTCTGCCATTTTCAGGCTCAAATCTCCAATCGGATCCTGCAATCGTAGATAGCTAACGTAGGCATTTTTATTTGCCTTAGCCAAGTTCTCATTCATTGAGTCGTCTATGTGTTTTCCTCTGATTGCGCCTTTGTCAATTTATGACTTTGACTGCACCTAGTTTTTCCTTTGTCTCGCCCTTAGTCATTTGTCGAGTTCTTTATGCAACATTCTACCTTAGTCGGGCCCTTTCTAGCAACTCAATCGTCTACTTGAGCTTTGCCTTCATCGCTTTTAAACTGGTCATTGCACGGCCTTTTGCCTTAACCAAATTATCTCTTTGGACTTTTATTTCGAAGTTTGCCTTAGTCAATTTTGCGACTTTTGGCAAGTGGTTCAGACGAAGCCATGTGTTGCCTTCCCGCTAACCTAGGAGTGATGTCGGCATGGTCTAACATATGGTTGAAGCCAGGCTAGCAGGTGAGCGAGATGTTGCCACGTGGCATCATTCTGCCAACCCATGATCCTGGAGCTGACCATATAGGAAACTTGCTTCCGGGCTAATGGACAAGCAAGATATTGCCATGTGGCATCATCTCAACGACCCACGACCCCAAAGTTGACTGTACAAGTAGCCTACCTACGAGCCAATGGACAATCAGGGTGTTACCACGTGGCATCATCCCAGTGACCCGCGATCGTAGAGTTGACCATACAAGGAGCTTGCCTCTGGGACAACGAACTAGCGGGATGTTGCCACGTGGCATCATCCCGACAATCCGCAGTCCCGTTGAAGTCCGTATTGAGGGAAAAGCCTCTGGCCTAGCGGGATGTTGCCACGTGTCATCATCCCAGCGATTCACAGTCCCATCGAAGTCCATACTGAGGGAAAAGCCTTCAAGTTGGCAGGATGTTGCCACATGGCATCACCCTGACGGTCCACAGTCCCAAGACTGCAGGTGCAACTCGAAAGCTTGTCTAAACAATGGGTAAGGATTGGGACGCTGCATGACAAGAAAGGTCCCTGACAGCATGAAGAGAAGTCGATGTGGCCTTAGAGCACGCAAAAGCAACCACGTAGCACCATCTATGTTTGCAATGGCTAAGATCGAATTTGATGGCCGTCTCAACATCATTTGCACAATTATCGTTTGGCACGAGCTCAAGAAGAAACTTTGTGTTGGCCAAACGAATTGCGGCCTTCTTAATTGTGGTTTACGTCTAGTTAATGCATTATGGCAGTTGCAAGATTACGTTTTGGGATTAGAATGGATTCTGGTGTCTATCCATTGATAGTTTGTTGGTTGAATTTATGTGTTGTCTGTTGTTTTTAAGAAAAAATAAGGCATGACATTTTGGTATCAGAGCGCGGGTTAAACTCCGTGAACTCTAGGGATGCTCTGTAGGAGTTCATCGCCTTTTTAACTCTGGTTAATCATGATTTGTGTAAATTGAATATGGTGCATGTTACTTTCTTTATTAAAATATGAATTGTGTAGACAAGATGTCACAAAAGGAAGAAACGGAAGGCATAGCGAATGGTGGTCACCAAGATCCCCGAATAATGCAACCAATTGAAATCCATGTTCAAATTCTTGAGACCTTGCAATGAGTGATGGTTGTACTAGAGGAAATATCCAAGTTTCTAAGCTGCAAAAAGGAGCCTCGCCACCCCAAGGAAGGGACGAGCAAGTTGGGCAACCTCCAGAGTCTCATTATAGAAAAGGGAGTAGGAACTACCTTCAGCAGTACCGTAGAAGGCATTGTACTCAGACACGCGCTCAACCTATGAAAAACGTGGACTTGGGACCAAGTAAGGTCCGACGAACGCAGTCAAGAAGGGACACTATCTGGGGTGCTCATTTCAATTGCGGAGCTATGGATCATTATGCATGAAATTGTCCTAAGAACACTTGATCAAGGGATACTCAAATCCTAATATGGATTGGTAGTGCGAACCAAATTTTGTTATAATCCTTATTATACTTATTTTGATTGTTTTGTCAAAACATGAAATGATTGTGGTATGTTGTATATTTGAAAGCACAATGGGCCTTCTTGTTAAAAACCCCTGGTAATTGATATATGTATATGTGTGTGCATGCGCATGTTGATTGTTTATTTTAAGTGCTAAGTTGGATAGACGCACTTTGATTATGGTGTTACCATGCTAATGGGAGGACATAAATCTAAATGAAGTTGGCTTGATATGCTTGAACTAATGCTCAGATGCTAATAAATTGAACTAAAAGCTATTTAAAGGCTTTAATGACCTCTCTTTTGAAATTATGAATTCTTTGGATATGTTGATTGTGTATGTTTGAATTATGAGAATGTTAAGGAAAGTGTCTCTTGTTGTTTAGAGCATTAGGACCATTCAATGAACCAGGATATGGTAAAACTCTGATATTGAGGTTATGGCTTACTTTGTGTATAAATCTAATATTGTCTTATGCTAACAAGTTGAGTGGTAATCTTGCATCTTGTTAGTGAAATAAGATGAATTTCCGAGAAACTAATCAGGGCAGGTATGTATCCACATAATTATTCTTTCATGAAAAGATCATGTTATATTTAAATAGCTTTAGGCTGCTAATTGCCTTATTGTGCATATATGAGCATAACCTAACTTATGATGTTGTTTATGGGTGCATGTCAAATGATTACGAGGGTATCTTCCTAATTGTAAAGCATATGGAATGGATTAAGGTAACCTTGCATATTCTTGATATTATGATGATAAATCAATCAATGGATAAATTTGCACTTATAATAATGATTGAGAGCCTAGAAGAGCCGATAATCATGTTGAATTATTGTGGAGTTATGTGGCAGTAAAATAGAATGAATACATATGGTATTACTAAATTTTCTCATAATGAGAATTTGCCAATTTTGATAGCCAAAACTACTAACTACCTTGGGCACTTATATAGCATTGTGTCAACAGGTATCACAAGTGGCAACCGTGGAGGTGCCCATCCTTGAAATGATAGCCCTGAATCTCTCTTGCCATAAACATTATGTCTGCATATACAAGTGGGACCTAATTACAGGTAGCATTATATCTAAAATTCTCATGTTAAAGCAGGTAAGACCTAATTTCAATGCCAAATCGCATCTTGGTAGGTGGTGAATACAAACTAACTGTAAGTGTTCCTCTAAAGAGGCACAGGGTAGCAGCGACTCGACTTTATCATTTTGTGTAGTGGCAGTGGTATAGCACCCTCCTACATGTTATTCTTGAAACTAACAATATCATTCTGTGAAGTGGTAGTGGTGTAGCACCCTCCTACATGTTATTACTCATAATCGAATAATGAATTCGGCATGATAAGGTGGGAATTGGCTCCATAAGAAATTTTGTTAGTAATGGCTGGTGGAACATATCCAGTATGTCGTAATATAGTTTGATTCTTCAGACGGCTGGTGGATCACCGATGCCCTCTTATTTTATTCCTTCTCCCCCTGAGTGGTTCGTAGAGCCACATAATGATCGTATTGTGATCTGATTTTTGCTTATGTGCTTGCCAAACTTATTTTAAGTTGTCTGAGCTTTTGTTTATATTACATGGAAACCAGTGTTGTTTTCTTCTTGACTTTGAATGTTTCAAGCTGAAGGCTGATCACATAATTCGTTGATGAATTTTAACTAAATTTGATTTCATTATTGAGACTACTCGGTCTCCTTTTATTGATTTTTCACTTACATGATCAGCTAATGTTTCTTCAAGTGATTGCGATGCTTGTTTGTGCTGGTTTTATGTGTTAGTATTTGCATAATTGCCGCTTCACGCAAGCATAGGGGAGAAGTAGCTTGAAAATGATCGCTAAGTGGGTCATGGTGGGGACTTGTTGCATAGGTCCAAGATCCCATCCTTCCTCACCCACCAGACGTGGTGGTCTTAGACACCGAAGTGTCTCAAGAGCACTAAGGTGTCCCTTTCACTCTACGCATTGGAATGGTTGGTGGACAAATGTCCTGAGGGCCCCTGGCGTATCAACTATTTTTGTCTCTTCACTCTGCACCTGGATAATGGCTGGTAGACCAATGTCCTGAGGGCCTCTAATGTATCGACTATATTGGTTGGTGGACTGACGTCTTAAGGGCCATATACATATTGATTGGCACATTGATTCTTGGCTGGTGGACCAATGCCCTGAGGACCACATATATACTGATCTTCACATAATTATATTGGCTAGTGGACCAATGTCCTGAGGGCCACCTATATATTGATTTACACATAATTCTATTGGTTGTTGGATCGATGTCCTGAGAGCCTCTTGCATATTGAGTTGCACATGATATCTTGGCTGGTACGCTGAGATCCCAAGAACCTTATACCTATGGATTGGCATATTATTCTCTCGGCTAATGAACCAATGTTTCGGAAGCCTATGTATATGAAATAGCATGGCAACAGATTGCTTAAAACCCTCCATAAAAGGTAGGGTATATTGAAAAGAGAGACTATCCCATGTTTGTATTCTTTTGCAGCATGATTGGTGTGATGGGAGGCATTTCCCCATGCCCTGCTTAATCAGAAGATCCTTTGTATTAAAGATGGCACTAGCTATGGTAACTCAGTGTTACAGCGTATGATTCTAGTGATACAAGTGTGAACTCAATATTGTTAAACTTCACTCAGAATGATATGCCAAATGCAAGGATACCTAATTTAGCAGGATGGTTTTTTTTGTGTTTGGTACCTATCATTATTCTCTCCGAATGAATGGCATGTAGCTAAGAAACTATGGATCTCAATGGTCGAGACAGTTGTGTTCACGGTATGATCTACAATAGAGTAAATTGCCTCTTTTAGAATTGCTCGCAATTCGACCAGCATCTTATTAATGAAACAACTCAGAACAGACAATTTCCTTTAGCACAGCGCACTATCATCTAATGCAACCAGCAAAGTATTGCATGGCAATGTAGCCCTAAATGAAGCAAGGCTTGGGTCTGAAATTGGACCACTTTCATCTCTAGTTTAGAGATAATTTCACTGAAAGAAAATTTAAGTTGTCATGATCAAAACTTGAAGCATCCTTATGAGTTGGTCGTAGGAAATTCTCGTTATGCTGAAATGCCAGTAACAGTCTTGCAAGAAAATTGTGGGAAATGGAGAGGTTGTTCCTCCTCAATTGCATAAAGTGCTTCTCTTCTTATATGCGTGTTAATATATGTTGTTGTGACACTGAGTGACGGTGATCTAAAAGTAGCATCTTCATGATGGTAGCGCGTCAAATCTCTCGTGTTGGGCACGGTGGAAGGTTATTTGATCCTCCCATGAATGTCCTAATGGTATCATAGTAAAGTCCTTTTGTGTTGGGCATGGTGAAAGGTTGTTTGATCCTTACCTAGACATCATGATGGAAGCGGTTGAAGTCCTCTTGTGCTAGGCAGATAGTAGGTTGTTCAACTCTCCCATGACCATTATTAGAAAAATTATGTGAAGAAGCCTTGCACAAATGAAACTCATGACTTATTCTGCAAAGACTGAAGTGATTATGTTACGCTGTTCTAAAAAAAGAAGACAGTAAGAGGTTTGGTATCAGAAAGATTGAAGATCAAGACTGAATAAACTTTGAAGAAAATCAAAGGGCTGTCGAAAATACAAGAGGAATAGTACGTTTGGTTCCATGCAGCAGTTGATCTCCACATTTGAGGATGTTCCTAAGGGATACAACAAACAACTCATATTATGTCCCTACCTGGGAAGGCACATAGACAATTCAGAATGGTGTTCCAACAGTCAGGCAGATCAAAAAACAAAACTTGTTGGATGAGCAAAGTAGTCCTGCATCGAGGGTCATGCCTCTCTAAGCGGGGGGGGGGGGGCGGTGGAGAATGTAATGCAACTCATGGACAACAAAAAGTGTCTTCAATTGCTAACTGACATATGATAATCAAATAAGACTAAGACTTCTGCCAATGGGATGACAACGAACTCACACATTGCTACATGATGTATACGAGACCATCAATACTCCTATTTGACTCTGGACAATAATGCTATTCAAACCCGTTTAAACATGCTTCGGGTATGGACAAGGTGACTATGCAAGGTGATACTCCCTTAATGGTGTTGATTGCAAGGTGAGTGGATCGTGCAAATGGTAAGAGTTGGCTAAGCAATGCTTGAATTATTGCCTTATGTTGCAATTAAAAATATGCTTTTACTAGGTGTTATATTGACCCCACTCCATGACCTTATGAATCAATAGGAAAGATAAATACATTGGTTTAAGTAAATGATCTAGCATGCTTATGATTGCAAGCCTTGACTATTAGGATAGCGGATTTCATGGATGCAATAAGTGTGCAGGAACAAGAAAAGGGCCTATGAAGGAAAGAGACCACGTCAAACATAATTTTATCACTTAACACTTTTATCTTAACCTTTCTTAGACCCGTGCTACGTAGTCGGTTGCCTAGGTTACCGTCTGCCACCTTTGTTGACTTAGTGTATGTTTTAGGTGGCTAGCCTTTAAGCTTGGTTGGTGAAACATGTTTTCTTCTAATTGATTGATATGGTAGCCAACGTCTATATTGTATAGAGGTTGACTGTCAGATATTCCATTGATTGCTTTAGACTGTAATCCAATGGATTTGGACGTAAGTCAGTCTTGAAAGCAACCATAGAAGCCTGCAAAGCCACCATGTGCCTTAATGGAACATGGAAAAGAGTCCCTTAATGAGCCATGGGTTGGCAAGCAGCTGGTGGTTGGTTGATTCTCAGATAACTATATGTAGGAATTGAGCTCCCTTAGTTCAGGGCTTTTTGCCAATTCAAAAAAAAGTTAGATGTACCATAAGGGAAGGAGAAGCAACAGATCCAAACCACGGGTTAGGAGAGCCGAGTTTGGACAACTAAAGGATAGCACCTAAGTGGTCTGGAGGTCGATAGGTAGGCTTCTTAATAACTTATGTTTTTGTTGCTCATTAGAAATGAAATGATTTTATTCTCTATTTGTTCTTTTGCTTTCAGGAGAATAAGACCACTTGGTTTATTCTACCTATTTTATGGTTTGCCCATGGTTGTGCTTTGGCCACCATGTAGTGCTCGCCCGTTTGAGGGCCATGGAGAGGTTGTGTTCCACTTTGCTTGTCTTAGACGTTTCAGCTTATTGCTTCAAATGTGTTAATGTTGTTGCGACATAATGCAGTGGTTGTTTGTGAATAACATGTTCATAGTGGTAGGTTGTTTAACCCTCCCATGACCATTGGATGAGAGCAATTGGGTGAGGTATCCTATTTCTATCCAATCAAACGGCGGGCCTTGTTTATGCTGTGAAAGCTTCCCTACGAGTTTTATATTTATGAATGCTTAGCTTCACTTGTATGATCATTTGAATGCTTGTTTTCTTTGTATTTGGGACTGGGAGTCTCTTTGGGTAAGAACTAGGAACAAGGTTGTAGGTGTTGGATGGTCATTCCCTTGTGTTATGATACCCTTGCTTAGATATCCATCCTTATCTTTGCCAAGTTATACAATCATGCTCGGAGTTGGGAGTCTCGAGCTCGGAGGTGTCTACAACGCAGCTTAATGATAACAAAAGGTTGGGCAGTAAGCCTTCCTTCTTATGACTAGCAGATACTTGGAAGCGGACGTGGAACGTTGTTGAAGACTACTTGGTGCTTCCATTAATTAATCAAGCCTAGAGATGTGCCTCTTGCTATGTAAATAAATGGATGAAATCTTATTTACTTTTAATGTTCTTTGCAATGAACATGCTTGTAATATTCTTGTAAAAGGTAGTCTTCTGTTTAATGACCCAGTTGTGGGTGAAGACTTTTGTTATCTTCTATTGAACCTCTTTGACACGCTAAGATGTAACTGAATGGTATTTATTCTGTATATAGATCCTTCGAAAGGATTCTTTATGAAATGAAATATTCCTTAGCCGGTTTGGATCTTTAATAAATATAGACAAATTGATTCCCTTGATTAAATCCTTGTTATGAGAAGCTTATCAATAAGTCTAGTGTCTCTATTCATGATCTGAATGAGATGTTATTTATTGAATCAGACTTATCTTATGATTAGAATTCAAATAACTAGCTAGGAGATTGTTATTGGGAATAACAATATAGCTTGTCGAAATAAATTGAATATTGATATTATTCTGGTTAAGAGAAGTCTTGTGGAAGAGTTCCTTTAATTTTTGCAATTGAGTAAGCTATCTGCAATAAACCTTCCCTATAACAAGACCATCTCATTATAAAAGAAGAGCTTATAGAGCTTAGCTTTACAATAATACTATAATAAGGCTTCAACCTTAGGTTTGACTGGTGTTTCTACACCTTAACAAATGCATTGTTTGACCTCTCATCCTTAATGGAGTAAATGGATGGATGTGTTACTGCAAGAAGTATAATCTTCTAAAGAATAGACCCATCGGCTCATAGGAATGAGCAGTTCCTTAAGTGATGACGACTACAATAAATTGCCTTGAGATCTTTCGATAGTCGACTAAACCAATGAGAATAATGGTTTAGCGTCAAGATGTGTCGATCTAAGCAAATTCAAACTTCTTTGGCATAGTAGAGACTTTATGAGGAAGGCAAACCTAGTTTGGACGTGTTAATGGAAACAAACTGTTAACAATCGAGCTTTCCCTGTGCTTTATTCTTCCAGCCTTCGTCCAAGCATTTTCTCTATGCCCTTTGGCTTGTATGTTAGTCATTTGCTAAAATGACAGGTTCTAGCATTATCTTTATGCCTTATGCCATTTTCAAGTTCGAATCTCCAATCGGATCCTGCAATCATAAGTAGCTAACGCAGGTATTTTGATTTGCCTTAGCTGAGTTCTCATTCATTGAGTTGTCTCTGTGTTTTCCTTTGATTGCGCCTTAGTCAATTTATGACTCTGATTCACCTAGTTTTTTCTTTGTCTCGGCCTTAGCCGTTCGTCAAGTTCTTTGTGCAACATTCTACCTTAGTCGGGCCCTTTCTAGTGACTCAATCGTCCGATTGAGCTTTGCCTTCGTTGCTTTTAAACTAGTCATTGCGCGGCCTTTTGCCTTAACCAAATTATCTCTTTGGCCTTTTATTTCGAAGTTTGCCTTCGTCGATTTCGCGACTTTTGACAGGTGGTTTGGAGGAAGCCAGGTGTCACCTCCCCACTAACCCGGGAGTGACATCAGCATGCTCTAATGTATAGTCGAAGCCGGGATAGCGGACGAGCGAGATGTTGCCACATGGCATCATCCCGACAACAAATGATCTCGGAGAGAACAGTACAGAGTGTGAAGCCTTTGGTCCAACAAGGGAGCGGGATGTTGCCACATGGCATCGTCCCATTGACCCACAATCCTGGAATTGACCGTATAGGAAACCTGCCTCCAGGCCAACGGGTGATCGGGATGTTGCCACATAGCATTATCCCAATGACCCACAACCTCGACGTTGATCATACAAGATGCCTGCCTCCGTGGCAGTAGGCAAGCAAGATGTTACCACATGACATCATCCCGACGACCTGTGATCCTAAAGTTGACCGTACAAGGAGATTGCCTATGGGATGGCAAGCTAGTGGGATGTTGCCATGTGGCATCATCCCAACGGTTCATAGTCCCGTTGAAGTCCGTACTGAGGAAAAACCCTTCAAGCTAACAAGTTAGCAGGTTGTTGCCACATGGCAACATCCCGACGGTCCGCAATCTTGGCACTGCATGTGCAATGCGAAAGCTTGTTGGAACAGCCGATAAGCGGTGGGACACTGCATGGCAAGAAAGGTTCTCGAAAGCACGAAGAGAACTCAGCGTGACCTTAGAGCACGTTGAAGTAGCCACATAGCACCAGTTGCGTTTGCAATAGCTGAGGTCAAATTTGACGGCCGTCTCAATGTCATTTGCATAGTTATCGTTTAGTACAAGCTCCGAAAGAAATTCTGAGTGCTGGCCGAACAAACCAAGACTATGGCCTTCTTAGTTTTGGTTTACATCTAGTTAATGCATTATGGCAGTTGCAAGATGACGTTTTGGGATTAGAATGGATTCTGGTGTCTATCCGTTAATAGTTTGTTGGTTAAATTTGTGTGTGTAATGTCCCCTTCTAGCTAGACATTGTACTTTCGGCATGATTAGCCTATCAGTGACCCTCGTAGGCTTAATATGGCATGGTTAGAGGGTCTTCTCCGTAGTTACCCAAATGGCAGTCGGTTTCTTTGGGGAAGTTTCGACATATTCTGAAGGTTTTCTAATGATTTAATAGAATGTTTCTATTTGTAGAAACCTCATGTTATAAAATGATGTTATATTTGTACTTTATGTTATAATTCATTATTTTATATTAAAGTGCAAATATAATTTATTAAAAGGGAAAAATAATAATAAAATATTATGATGTTTCTAGAAACTTTCCAAATGAAGGAAAGAAAAAAAAGTATAAAGGGAGGTGTGGGCTGCCATTATGAATCATCCGGATTTGATGTTGTCTTGTTGTGGTATGCTTGTGGAGACTAGAGTTTTCTGCAGTGAATCAATTTGTCTTTGGGAACGATAACTCCCATTGATAGTATAACTGAGGGTGTGAAATATCTCTTAAAGGGTTGCATTTTGGAGGTGATATTTCAGTCATCTCAATTGAAGCAAAATTTATGGCCACTGGCCAATTTTGGAGAAATCGATTTGGTGAATTTGTGGAGGTTGCATAGCTATCTTTTGGTGTTGGTTTCTATATAGCTTGGCATCAATTTTCCTTGGTTAAGAGAGCAGATTGCATTGTGGAGAAATAAGATATAAAAATCAGATATTTATAGTCAAGGAAGGACGCCATTAGGAAGGACGTTTTTGCTTGTGTGGGTTCCAATTTGCATCGATTCTTTGCTTGGCTTGGTGCGCCCACTTCCTTGGAGCATGGAGATGATATTAGATGCTTAAGACAACGCATATTCATTGCATATTATTTTATATTTGAGATCAAACCAAAACAGGGGTGGCTGGCTTGGAAAATTCAATTTGGCTTGGGCGATCATCCTTTCACTTGGAAATTACTTGCTCCATCTATTTTCAAGGGCGCCTCAATCCATCCAGGTTTCATTGCATATAATTCATCATTTAGTATAGTTTATATTTGCAGCTGTAGGTGTGCATCTTTCATACCAGCATACCATATAGTTGTAATTCTTGTTTATGCCAAGAGTCTTGGCTAGTCTAGTGGAGCATTGTATCAAATCATCAATACAAATAAGAATCATAAGTTGATGGTCATTTATAGTTATCTTTTGAGCATTTGAATTGAGTTAGTAGGTTGCATGCCAACTGTTCGACATAATGTCCATTCGCTGTAGGTGATTAGTTTGTTCATCTAATTGTATAGAAAAGAACAAAAAGAAGTCATTCTTGCATCTAGAACTTAGCATTGTCATTATTGCATTGTTCTATAAACACTTTAAGCTTTAATCCATCATCATTCAAACAAACCATCAAACTGTGACAAAAACCAGCAAGAAGCACTTTGCATACAAAGTGTTTGAAAAAATTACAAGGCAGCAAATTGAGTCAATTAAGGGCAGATTGGGCAAGGATTGTTACAGTGTCGTGTTTGTTTTTTTTAAGAAAAAAATGGCCATGACACATTGTGTGACATGGATATACTACTTTGTTATAATATGACATAAATACATATGAATGGAATAGAATAGTTTTCACTTGTTTATGTTCCTTCGATGATGTTTAATTTCTTGCATTATAGGCTAGACATTGCTTTCGTATTGTGTGTGACCCTTGGCCCTTGTCTGCAAAAATTGCTTTAACATCTCTATGAGATTGTGCTTGGTATGTGAAACATTTGAACATGTCCATTGCATGTGGCCCCTTGGCCTTATGTGTGCAATATTTGTTTGTGTGACATTTGAACATGTCTCTTGTTAGCAACATTCTTAATGTCCTTTGTGTGCGGCCCTTGGCCCTCATTTGTTGCAACCATTGTTCAAAATCTTGGCGATATCTCAACTTATGTCAACGGATCTCGTGAGATGACTGCAGGATGATATACATGAGGGTTTATCGCGAGGTGAGAAATGGCGATTTCTCGGTGATTTTTGCTAAGTGATGTTAGATTACTTGGCGAAAATCACCGAGAAATGGCCATCATTTCACCAAAAACAAAAATAGAATTTCAATGCATTTATTAGATTGTTTTAACACTGTTTTTACATAGATAACTAAGTTTCCCAATACACAGTTTTCTGAGTTTATCAATACACGGTTTACAGTTTTATATTCACGGAATCATGACAACTAAATAAACAATAGATTGCACATCATTGCAGGCTCTTATTATGAGATTAAGTGTTTTTCCCAGCAAGGTTGACTGTGTTAAGCATTTTTCCCAATAGGGTTACACAGTCATGCTAAATTGCCAATCGTGATTCGTGGATACTGAACAGGGTTTACTTTACACATCGGCATCGTTCTACTTCTATAGGCATCTCGCTAGATTCAACACCCACTAAACCCAATGATTCAACAATTATAGTTGATATTGAGTCTTTGACATTTGTATATCAGGGTTCAGTGATTTAGAGGCTTGAAATTCAGGGCCCTGAGATATTGCCTAGATTTTGAAGTAATCACTGTAGGAGGATAGAAACTGATTAATGAGAACTTGAGGTTTTTTCAAGATTTTTTGTAGGCTTTGTAGAGGCTAAAAATGCAATTTTGTAGCATGAATACTCATTGCATTAAGTTGGGTTGTTCACAAGTTTAAATGAATGTTTGTAGTTCCTGCACATAGCAAGAGATTTATTTTAACTTTGACTTTGAACTTTGCAACTTTGTGCCAAGTTGACAACTGCCAAGGCTTCCACAGTTATCCATAGTTAAGAGCAGTGAATTGAATATCACACCATGATAGTCCAATGAGAGCCTACAACATACAACATACAACAAACAGTTAGAAACAAGATTATTTTTTCAATTTTCATTATCTTTCTAGTTTCTAATATGAAATTTGAATCATGATCATTGAAATTTGATATCTAGATTCTAATTTTGCTTCCTTTGATTAGCACTAGCAATTATATTTAAATTCTAAAACATTTTTTTATGTAGAGTTTAAGTTTGTTGTTTAAGAATGGCATTGGCATCGACGTCGGCATCGACATCAGGTTCAATGGCTCGTAGTAAGACTAAGTCCAATGACCCTGGTTGGAAGCATTGTGAACCAATGGAAAGCAACTATGTAATAAGTAACTATTGCAGAATGATAATGAGTGGAGATGTTTCTCATCTAAAAAACTACATCGCACGACTATCACGAAATGATGTGGTAGTGTGCAATCAAGCACCACCTAAGGCTCACAGAGGTGGTTGTTTGCCATAAAATTTATGCAATTAAAAAGAGGAAAGCCAATGCACTTGCAATCCTAATGAATAGGATAGCGAAAGATGATAGTGACATTGAGGGCTCTTCTATTGCCCCAACTCCAAGAGGTCGGGGTCAAGGATGAGGATCATCCACTAAAGATGGTTCAGCTACCTTTTTTGTTCTTCGAAGTAGCCCTCGATCACAACTTTCGTTGGAAGGTACCGCTTGGAATTGAGAATTGCAAAATGAAGCAAAGATAGTTGCAACAAACTTTTAGTACTATAACAACATTCCTTTCAATATGGCAAAAAGTTCATATTAAGAGAATTTGGTCACTGCATTGACTGTTGTCAGGGAGGGGTTCAAGGCTCCTACTCCTCATGACTTGAGTGGCCTCGTTGGAGGATTCTGTGAAACATATGCAAGCTCTTATTGACGACCAAAAAATATGACAGAAAAAGGGGTGCATCATTTTATCTGATGGATGGACGGATGGGAAAAACTGCACACTAATTAACTTTCTAGTGGCTTCAAGTGGGCAGTTGATCTTCTTGAAGTCAATTGATGCCTCCCATCAATTGAAAATTATGAACATTTTGTGTGACATGTTGGATGAAGTGGTGATGCATGTAAGTGTGCACAATGTTATTCAAGTTGTGATAGACAACATGGCCGCATATGTAGCAGCAGACAAACTTTTTCAAAAGAGGCACCCTAAACATTTTTGGACCTTTGTACGGCCCAGTGCATTGATCTTCTGCTCGAGGAAATAAAAAATATCTATGGGTGAAGAGTATGGTTGATGAGGCAAAAAATATCACTAAGTTTATCTACAATCACATTTGGGTGTTATAGTTGATGAGAAAGCACACCGATGGAAAAGAGGTAATGTGATTGGGAGTCACACGATTCATCATAAACTTCCTCAAATTGGAGAGCATTGCAGCCTCACTAACATCCCTTAAGCAAATGGTGGTGAGTGACCAATGGTTGGAGTCTTCTTATGCTAAGAAGGTTGAAGGGGAAAGGGTCATGAAGACCATTTTGATGATGTGTATGGAGGAAATCATTAAGGTAATCTTAAACTTAATTATTTTTTAATTTATCAATTATTTGTTATAAAAAAAATCTTAATTTTTATTTTAAAATTGTGTATTATTTTGTTTTAGGTGTCAAAGCCTTTGGTTCGAGTTCTCCAGTTGGTGGATGAGGATAAAAACCCAATGGGTTATTTGTATGAGGCCATGGACATGGCCAAGGAGGCCATAGCCAAATATTATGGACAAAATAAAAAATATATGAACTCATTTGGTGCATAATTGATCGGAGATGAAACAAAACACTCCATCAACATATTCATATAGCAGCGTACTACTTGAATCCTAAGTTTTTCTATTTCGATTCATTTAATATCGATGAGGAAGTTATGGATAGTTTAAATACATGCATCGAGAGGATGATCCCTAATGATGAGACTAGAGATGCAGTTATTGAGGAGCTGCAAATTTACAAGAATGCAACAAGGAGACTCTTTTCTTCGACTCTATGCATTAAAAGAAGAAACATCTCTCAACCAGGTAAAAACAAATTGAGTCAATTATTTTTTCTTTTTAGTCTCGTTACTTGTAGTCTATAGATACTAGTAGTACACTTCTTTCATTCATTCAAGCCTAGTTGACTTACAAATTATAAATATCCTATTTGCAGATGCATGGTGGGAAGATTATGGTGCAAAAACACAATCTTTAGAGGCTAGCCATCTGCATTTTGTGTCAACCATGTAGCTCTTCTAAGTGTGAACGTAATTAGAGCATGTTTGAAGCTGTTCACACAAAGAAGTGCAACAGATTGACTACACAATGCCTCAACGACCTTATCTTTTTGCAATACAATCTTTATCTTCATGTGAGACAAATGGAGAGGGAAGATAAATATGATGCTATTGACTTGCATGAGATCGATCCATATGCCGACTGGATCATTGACAATGCAGAGCCAGAGCCCATGTTTATAGCAAAGGAGATTGTAAACTTGTAGAGAGAGACAGAAGAAGCAATAGCATCTGAGGGCAGCAGAAGCATCAAGAGGGGTTGGTGAGGATCCAGATGATACATATGTTGATGATGTTGGCGTTGGAGAGGACTTTTTACCTTTTACTTACATGAGGTAGCCGGAGCAAGCTTATTCTAGGTACTAAAGATGAAATGTAATATGTATATTTGATATTTCATGACTCTATGAGGATTGCAGTTTGTAACTTTGTACTTTGCATTTTGTAGCATTGTACTATTTTTTGGTCAAAAATTAATAAAAAAATATACTTATGGTATTCTTTGCATTCATTTCTCATGTCATTTAACAATATTTTATATTTAAGTTTAAGTTTATTTTATGAATTTATATATTTTTTAAAGTAGCGATAAAGTTGTCGGGAAATGCCAAGAAATTGCCAAGATCCTAGTCCCTGTTCAAATTTTGCCCTACCAAGAATGAGATTTTAAACTATGGTTGCAACATATTCATGTATGTGCCCTTGGCCTTCTTGTATGACATTGTGTGACATTGCCTAACATTGTGTGTTGTGTTTGTTGTGCTTTTTGAGCTTGATTAGTGGTGCTATGATACATATCATGCATTTTTACTTCAAAGAGAGTTACCTTATTACATGCTTCGACACGATATCTATCTAGACAAATACTTGTATGCCTCATATTCAATATGTTAAATACATGCTTCAATGACAATTATATTTTATATAATAACATACCCTCCAACATCATGACATAATATTAAATAATCATATCTTTATCACACGATACAGTTAACTCTTCTTTTGAAATGAGTGATTTGCAAACTACATCCCTCATCTCAAAAAGGGGGCATCACAACGAGCTTGTCTTAGAAATCCTAGTCTCCATGAGCAGACCAAAATCAAATTTGAGACAAAGTACAAGTTGCAAAAAATATAGAGTACATTTCAAAGATTCGAAGTAATGAAAAATCAAATTCTATAATAGAGTATATGTTTTATAAGATTCAAAGTAATTCCAAAATCAAATACATGGCAAATACTGGCATATTGATACAGATTATGAGGGCATATGACATGCATATACACTCACTTTCCAAAGACTCAAAGTACAAGAATTACACACACTTTAATGCATATGCATGGGCATATACAAATAGTTATCAGATCAAAGTTATAGGTTGTAAATACAATTACCATTGAGCATATAGATGCATAGCATTCTATATCACTTAGCACAAATTTAGGGAGCATGATCCTCATTCATGCTCATGCTTATTCAAAGTTTCAAGATTCGAAAGTTTCAAAAATCAATGTTTCAAAGTTTCAAGAAGGCATGATACTTGTTCATGCACACTTTTCAAAGTTAAAAATTTAAAGTTACAAGTTCAAAAGCAAAATATTCATTTCAATGCACGTCCATGAACAATGTGGTCATCATGGGGGCATAAATATTCTTCATTCTCTTTCGATCATGCAATTAGAATCTAGATCCATTTGCAACAGTGTGATTCGAATCCGTGTGGATAATGTACATTGAAGTTCAGCAATGCTCAATGGCCATGGCATTACTTTTGGCGAACCCATTGTGTGGTTCCATCTTTTGTTGCAAGTGATGTATGTTAAGAGTCCAGTGACACGCGATGGCTTCGTCATCACCTCTAGCAAACTCATCGTAGTTTCATATTTTTGGATTAGTACATTGGGTACTACTCCCTATTCATGAGGATTGGATTAATGCATCTTTCTAACTCAAGAGCTAAATTAGTTATCAAATTGGGACTTGATCACTCTCAATTCGCCATTGGTTCAAATTCTCCAAATGTGTCAGAAATGGGGCACAATTCTCCATCATCAATTATAGGTTGGGCAACTTGGTTTCACCTACATACAGATGTACTTCTTGCTCTCTTTTCAATTTTTAATTTTCAAAGTTCGAGTTTTTTCAAATTTCAAAATAAACAAAATGACTATTCCATGAGTTGTTGCAGGGTTTGTTACATTTGAGTGCCCTACACAATTGAAATATCTGCTCAAAGACAAAGTGTGGTGTACACACTCAAGTTCAATTCCTTCTTTACTCTAACAATTTCATTACTAAAATAAAGGGGGGCAAATATAGAGACATAAATTTGGTTATAGGTACTTAACAATATTAATCTTGACACATCCTAAACCACATGACTTGCACACAATTACATAACCCTTACTCACCATTCCTCTAAGCCTTTTATCCATATGCGGGTTCAACCTTTTTGTTTGTCGTTATCATTGCATAAAACATTTCAAATTTAAATATTCAAACTACTTAAAATCACTTTCAAACTATCTCCAACTCAAGACATCCTTATAGACAAGTCCGCACTAGCGAAACAGGTGCACAAACATAATGACTACTTTCTAAAATTCAAATCATTCTTTTGGGTCTCCCTGCATATTTCACATTGTCGGCTAAGGAAATTATCAAAAGGTTTTCTTATAAATACGCATCAAAAGTCATTCATTTTTCCCTTTTTCTATTCACTTGGTTCAAGCTTTTACACTTTTGCACATTGAGCAAATCTGCCCTATTCTTTTCAAATTCAAAATCACTCCCAAGGAGCAACATTAAGCCAATTCAAGAGCCCTTCAGAGCAAGTCAAGAGCTACCATTGTCAAGTATCAAAAGTCAATTTTTAGCTACATACATATAGTCAAAAGAGCACAATTGCACATTCACACTAGGTGAGAGAACTACGTGGGCTTGATTTCTCTCTTTGGAGTATTGGATATGTAGACAACTGCTCAATCATCAAGGGGTGATTGAGGTCAGCTCAACACATTGCACTCCCCTTTTTTATTGCAGGTTTTCAAGCTATCAAAGTGCCCTTAAGGTTTTAAAGACAGAAGATAACAGTGATTCCTCTGTGGTATAACACAAGTTGCAATATCTCAGATTATTCAGCAAACACATACGCAAAAGGCACAGCAATAATTTTTTCGTCATAGTTAACCAAGACAATTCCTCAATCAACGAACTTGAGCACACTACATTGTTGTCCATTGACAGATCACAGTCACAGCAAGATAGTTAGAAAATCTTACTTATAATTTTGTGTAATTATTATATTTAGCATATGCCACTTGTCAAATCATTGCAATCTATTTCAAACTTTTACATTCAAATTCATGATTGAATACCATATTTAATAATATGAATTCACATACTAGTTTCTATCTTAATTAGATTAAGTAATTCATCGTAATCCAAATTAAGGTAAAAAAGTTTACTAGAAAATATCTAGAAAATCATCCACTAATATTGCAAAGAAATGCACATATCCACATGTCAAAGCCCATAACCAATCGAAAGCATAATCATACAAGCTTATTGGAAAGAGCTTAGTGAACAATTTATGATTGTGGGAAATATCTAAGCATGAGGCATAGAAATCTCTAATATGATGATATGGGACTCCTTTTCATTAAACAATGGAAATTCAAGAGAAATAAAACCGATTGGAAATCAATAAGCAAGAACTTCATAAGCAAGCAAAGAAGAAAAAGCAATAGAAGCTACTTAAGCACTGGACAATATAGCATTTGAGAATAAGGAATAGTAGAAGCAATAGACACAAGAGAGGATTAAAAGGAATTTCCAAAATGAACTAGCAAGAAGGGAGATTCTAACAAGAAACTTTTTCAATGCATTTAAGATTCTAGCTACAACAGCAGGATTTCCCATAGCATTTTTCTTAATACTATCAATGTTCGCATCCATATTTTGTTCCTCTAATTCAACCTCATTACCATAATCATCCTCAAAATCATACAAATTTTGCATTTAAGATTTATTTACACCGTTATCATTCAAGACACATATTTTGAACAAACAACTTAACTTTTGAAATAACATTACATGCATTCCTAGATTCAATGTTTCTTATGCAAGCTTGATCTAGATCTAATCAAAGGAATATGGTAAGTAAATGTGCAATTCAACTAAGCACTTATGATAAGACAATTCACATAGATAAATCACATCACACAAGCACCCCAGGGTTCAGAAATATTTCAAACGCAATCACTAAAAGGTTTGGAGTCAAGCACAAAAAAAATAATGTGATGTCCCCATTTCCACATCATGTATAAGCAGATATTGAAGAGCTTTAGTCTACTTCCCCATAAGCTAAAGGAATCCTTTTGGGATTATATTTTATTAGTTAATTATTAATTGCCAAAATCGTGATTTTTATCATTTACTTTTATAAGACAATTATTATTTAATTAATAGAATATTTGATAAAAGTGATTTTTACCACTAAAGTATTTAATCAAATTAATTATTAATTTTTTGCCTAAAAATAATTTTAATTACTATTTTATTAAGGCAACTAATTAATATTATATTTGAAAAAAATGAATGTCGGCTTGGAAACTAAAGCAAATAAAAGAAAAGATATTCTAAAAAGGGCAATTGAGGCTCATGAGGTATTTTACCTTCCCAAGGTGGATCGTACCCCTTTGGAAGGTAAAAATATAAGGTGAAAATCACAATTAAAAATATGTTGAATTTAATAATTATTTCTTCATGCTTGAAGAAGCTATTGGGATGCATGCCCAATAAGTGTTTGCAGATTTAGAGCTGTTTACTCTACAAAAGATGTTTTTTGACGCCACCTTTGCTAAAGGAGGTTTTGTTACTTGCCCTAGAGTGGGGCGAATTGTTTTGAGAGGCTTTTGTAAGGGTTTGGTGGACTATTTGAGGTCCATTTGATGCATAATATTTTTTATTATTATTTGCACTAATTTTGCAAGGGGAGCAACTTGAATTGGAGGCTTGTGGGAGTGTTAAGGGATCCTTTTTAGGGTCTATTTGTGCAAATTAATATTCTAGAATTTATTACTAATTTTTCTGAATATTGGTGTGGGGTTTTAGAGAAGAATTGAAGAAGATTTGATGCTCTCTAATTTGATAGCATATTAAATAATATTTTTCAGATTATTATTTAATTTTTTTGACAAGGTTTCTTGATCATTTTCACTTGTGAAAGGCGGGATCTTGCCTAATAGATATTCATCTATTTTTTCTGCACCTTGGCAACTTGGGCATTTGGCTTCGAGGACCTTTTGGGCCATTTTGGATGCCCTAGGGGATCGCTGAAATTTTCATTGATTTTTGAGCACATATGGCATATTTTTGGCAAGGGTTTGAAGTAGAAAATAAGTAAAGAACAATTGTATTTGAAATAAATTCATATTTTTTCAGCGATCATAAATTGGCATTTGATCTTCAATAATTTGGCCAAAAGGTACTTCTTTCCTATTTTTAATTTATTGCTTATATTGGCAAGCATTCAGATGATTTTTGGATAAAGTAGTTGCTGAAAATTGTATTCACATCCCTTGCATTTTGGCGCCTAAGGTTTCTTGGGGTTTGGTAAGGGGTTTGAAATATTTCTTACAAAATAGGGTTTGCTGATTTTTATTTCAGAATTTGTGGATTTTAGGGGAAACCCTCTTTTTTGTTAACTCGTACCATTTGGAAACATTACAGTGGTATCAGAGCACCGATCTTATCTACCTGTGAGTTTGGTTGTTAGATGCAAGCATGTAAAGAGATCTTATGTTATTAGAAAAGGACAAAGACGATGGAGAATCAAGAGCCTAAGGGGTTTACTTCAGAGCAGATTAAGCTTTTGCAAGGCTTGATCAAAGAAAGCCAAAAAGACCTTCAGCATGCTTTGGGTATACAAATTGTGGCTATGTTGAAAGATACTACAACTCCCAACAAAAACCCTCCCTTCAATGGAGAAGGAAATTCAAGTGATAATGAGAGGATTTATATGAACCCCCCTCATAAATTCTTCAAGGCTACTTTTTTGCAGAGAGAAACAGTAGTGGAGATGAGGACGCTAAGAGATAATACATTGGAGATTCATCAAAAAGAGTATGCAGCCCTAAGCTTTGCCACACAAGCACTCTTGTCTTTTTTAAGATTATTGTGAGAGAATCAAACCAAGGGTTCCTAATATGCAACCCCATAGAGATTTGCAACAAAGGTCGGATAAGATTTATCTTCCTATTTTTTATGGTACTGATAAACTTCCTGTGAGATCATGGTTGCAAAAGTTAAAGACATATTTATCACTTAACCCCATGTTTGAGAATGAAGCTTTAAAATTTGTTACCCTACATTTGGAGAGTGATGTTCATGAGTGGTGGTTTCATGCCTTAATCACACAAGGCCACGGATCCATTACTACTTTGAAAGAGTTTGGCAAGAGGATCATGAAGAGATTTGATAGGAGAAATCCAGAAATACATTTTCATGAGTTGGCACAACTCAAACAAGGTCATGATGTTAAAAGGTATGTTGATTTTCAAAAAGTTTCAGTTATGGTAACCGATATTAATGAAAATAGTTTGATTGTTTTGTTTGTTGAGGGTTTGATTGAGCCTTTGAAGGGTTTGGTTAAGGCTTTTAACCCTCTTTCTTTACAAGATGCTATCACTAAGGCTTTGGATTAAGAATTTTCATCATACAGGGGTCATGAAGGGCAAAAAGGGCAACCAAGGTCTGATTTTAGTGGGCAGCGAAAGGCACAAAGTGGGCAGCCTAGGGCACCACCCAATGAGCCACAAAAGAAGCCTTAGACACCATATGTGCCACCTCATAGATCGCTGCCCTATAGCAACAATATGAAGGAGAATAGAGATGAATTAGGAAGGCAAGGCTTATCTTTAACTTGCAAGAATCCATGGACCAAAGGCCACCATTGCATGGGCAAAGGACATGTCTACTACATTGAGGTAATTGATGATGATTCAAATTTTGATATTGTTGATACTAATAATGAGCAGAATGACAATGTTGTTGATGAGCATGTGCATGAGGACACCAAAGACTTGGGTAGCACACTTGCTTCTCTTTCAAGGTGAAAGGCACATTGAAGGGTCAAAGAGTGATTATTTTGGTTGATAGTGGAGCCACACATGATTTCATTGATGGAGGTTTGGTTAAAAAAGATGGCATTAGAAGCCACGGATAGCAAGGGTTTCAATGTGATTATGGCGGATGGATTCACCATCTCTTACTCCAAAAAGTTGCCACAACTCCCACTTACTCTTGGGAAACACAAGGTAATTGATGATTTTTATGTTGTTGACATTGGAGATATTGATATTGTTTTGGGTATTCAATGGTTGCATTCCTTAAATGAATTCACTCAAAATTATAAAACTATAGAGTTGAAATTCCTCAAAGAGGGCAAGTGGACCTCAAGGGTCTAGCAAATGGTGCTCCACAAGAGGTGTCTATGAAGAGGATGGAAAGGGCCTTTAGAAGAGGTCAAATTGCTTGGGCAGCAAGCTGCCTTATCACAGTAAATTCAGAAAAAAGAAAACAGCATCCCCCTCATGGTAAGTTACAAGCTATTTTACACAAGCATGTTCATGAGTTTGATGATTTGCTTTATGTTTTGCCCCCAGATAGAGGTTTTGAGCATATATTGAGCTAGAAGTGGGTGCCAAATCGGTTATTGTCACTCTTTACTGTCATCCAAGAGTTTTCAAAGAAAATATTGAAAAAATCATCAAAGAGTTACTTGATATGGGACACATAAGGCCCAGCTCAAGTCCTTTTGTTTCTTTAGTTGTTCTCGTGAAGAAAAAAGATGGTACTATGAGAATGTGCATTAATTACAGGTTGTTGAATAAGAAGACCATCAAAAATAGGTATCCAATACCTAGAATTGATGAATTAAGGGATGAGTTACATGGTGCCACCTACTTTTCCAAGATTGATTTGAGATCCGGTTATCACCAAATCAAGGTAAAGAAAGAGGATGTTCATAAAATTGCTTTTAGATGTCATTTTGGGCATTTTGAGTTTTTGGATTAACTAATGCCCCAGCTACTTTTCAGTCATGTATGAACAATATGTTTGGCAAAAATGTCTAAGGATGTTTGTGCTAGTTTTCTTTGATGACATTCTTGTGAATAGTAAAACCTTGGAGAAGCACTTGAGGCACTTGGATTTGGTCTTGGGCACATTGGAGCAGCATTCTTTCTTTGCAAAAAAATCCAAGTGTGAATTTGGATTAATAGAGATTTTGTATTTTGGACATGTCATCAATGCACAAGGTGTGCAAGTGGACCAACAAAAAATTGCAGCTATCATGGATTGGCCTATTCCCTCTACACTCACACAATTGAGAGGTTTTTGTGGTCTTTATAGTTATTATAAGAAATTTGTGAAAGGTTTCTCACAACTTACTATCCCCTTGACTAATTTGACTATGAAAGGGGCTTTCAAATGGTCCAAAACAGCTCAACTAGCATTTGAAAAGCTCAAGGAAGTAATGTGTTCTTGCCCAATTCTTGTTATTCCAGATTTCTCTACTCCTTTCGTGGTTGAGTGTGATGCTTCAAGTGAAGGGATAGAGGTTGTCCTAATGCAAAATAGACATCCTATTGCTTTTGAAAGTAGTAAACTCAAGGATTCAGAGAAAACTTATTTGATTTATAACAAGGAGATGTTGGCAATTATGCATGCTTTGAGTAAGTTTAGACAATATTTGGTTTGTGGCAAATTCATTTTAAAATCGGATCACAATAGCTTGAGGTTCTTCCTTAATCAAAAGGAGTTAAATGTTAGGCAACAAAAATAGGTAAGCAAGGTACATTATGATTTTGATATTGAATATGCGAAAGGTAAAAACAATGTGGTAGCAGATGCTCTATCAAGGAAGCCTTGTTTTGGATTGCTTGAGAGCAAGCAATTGTGGGAAAGGAGGACTGTGATGTCCCCATTTCCACATCATGTATAAGTATTGAAAACCTTTAGTTTACTTTCCCATAGACTAAAAGAATTTTTTTGGGATTATATTTTATAATTAATTATTTATTGTAAAAATAATGATTTTTATCATTTACTCTTATAAGACAATTATTATTTAATTAATAAAAGTTATTTTTACCACTAAAGTATTTAATTGAATTAATTATTAATTTATTGTCTAAAAGTAATTTTAATTACTATTTTATTAAGGCAACTAATTAATATTAAATTCGAAAAAAAGGAATGTCGACATGGGAGCTAAAGTAAAGAAAGAAAAAGATATTCTAAAAGGGCAAGTGAGACTCATGAGGTAATTTACCTCCCCAAGGTGGTTCGCCCCCCTTTGGAAGGTACAAATACAAGGTGAAGATCATAATTGAATATATGTTGAATTTGATAATTATTTTTTCATGCTTGAAGAAGCTATTGGGATGCATGCCCAATAAGTGTTTGCAAATTTGGAGTTGTTTACTCAACAAAAAGTGTCTTTTGATGCCACCTTTGCTAAAAGAGGTTTTGTTATTTGCCCTAGAGTGGAGCGATTTGTTTTGAAAGGCTTTTGTGAGGGTTTAATGGACTATTTGAGGTCCATTTGATGCATAATATTTTTTATTATTATTTGCACTAATTTTGCAAAGGGAGCGACTTGATTTGGAAGCTTGTGAGAGTGTTTATGGATCCTTTTTAAGGTCTTTGTGCAAATTAATATTCTGAGATTTATTACTAATTTTTTTGAATATTGGCATGGAGTTTTGGAGAAGAATTGAAGAATATTTGGGGCTCTAATTTGATAGAATATTAAATAATAATTTTTAAATTATTATTTAATTTTTTTGATAGGGTTTCTTGATCATTTTCACTTGTGAAAGGCAGGATCTTGCCCAATAAATATTCAGGTATTTGTTTCGCACATTGACGACTTGAGCGATTGGCTTGGAGGACCTTTTGGGCCATTTTGGATGCCCTAGGGGTTCGTTGGAATTTTCCTTGATTTTTGGATGCATGTGGCATATTTTTTACGAGGGTTTGAAGCAGAAAATAAGCAAGGAACAGCAGTTGTATTTGAAATAAATTCATATTTTTTCAGCTATCATAAATTGGCATTTGATCTTCAATAATTTGACAAAAATGTACTTTCCTATTTTTAATTTATTGCTTATATTGGCAAGTATTCAGATGAATTTTGGATAAAGTAGTGACTAGAAATTGTCTTCACATCCCTTGCATTTTGGCACCTAAAGTTTCTTGGGGTTTGGTAAGGGTTTTGAAACATTTCTTGCAAACTAGGGTTTGCTGATTTTTATTTCAAAATTTGTGAATTTTAGGGGAAAACCACCTTTTTTGTGAAATCGTCCCATTTGGAGACATTACAATTAAGTCCATGCATATGTAAAGATCACATAACACAAGCCCTAATCTCATTCAAATTTGATGTTATGTGGAACACAATCTAACCATAAGATGGAGGAATAATGCATTAGGGGTTTATGAAACCCTAGAGGAACATACCAAAGAATTAACTCCAAGAAAATCAGATCCACCACATTGGAAGAGAGCACGGGTTCACCAATTTTTTTTAATGAGAGTGGTTTTACATCAAAATGCAATACATTCTACCCATAAATATGTAATTAAGCCTAGTCAAATGTAAAAGAATAAAATCAGACTTAATTAATATTCCAATTCCAAAGCAATAAATGATAGAGACGGTTTAGAAAAGTGTCTTGCTTTTCGAGTAATCTGGAAACAATTATCATAGTCATATAATAGAATCGGGGTTTAAGGCAAGACAATGAGAACCCATAAAAAGCACATTGACCCAAGCAGCTCTCAAAATCGTACACTCCAAATTTCTAGTTACCAGAACTGTACACAGAACGTTTCTAGAAAATGGCATAAATGTAGAATCTAATTTGATGGTTGCAATCATCAGGTCTAGTCCTCTGAAAAGCTCACTCAATATTATGAATCTTTAGGTTATTCACTTGAAACTTGCTCTTCTTCAAACCCTAATAGGGTTGCTAAACCTATGAAGGATAACGAAAAGGATTTCTTTCGGGACCTGTGTTCAAAGTCAACAAGGTTTTTGAGCACGAGCTACTTATCAATCCCCTCAACGGTACACAATATCAAAGGCAACACACCAAGTAAAATGTGATTCAGCCAAGCAATCTAGTGTAATACAAGTGTGACACTATAAATTACAATGAATGCTCTATAAATGTTTGATCTCTTCTAGAATACAATGAAATGAATGTTAGATGCTCTAACATATTTCCTTGGATTCTTGGATGCCTTAATCCATTCATTGTCCTAGAAGCACTAATGCCCTTGTGTATTTATAGATCTTTTTGAATTCAAATTAGGACCCCATTGGCACACAAAGTGACATCAAATGGGCAAAAAAGTTGACAAGAGGGGATCATAGTAGCTGGATGCACCCAAACAAACCCATAAGACATGCTCCCCCAAAAACAAACACCCCTACCCAAACAATCGCTGCTCAAACCCATATAATCTACTACAATGATACCTTGGTCTTTGCAAATCTCTGCAAGAGAGGCCCTTAAATTCAAGACTATCCTTGAGACATACGAGGCTTGGGCCAAGAAGTTAATCAATCAAATGATATCCTTCAATACTTCTCATGGACATCAAATAATATTACAATTTTTTTGGGGGTACGATAAATACAATATACCCATTCGATACTTGTGTACAGCCCTCATACATTATGGATGTCAATAATTCCAATATACCAATATTGAAGCAAAATTATGGATGTGGCAGACATATGATTGATATTTTCTAGAAGAATTCAATTGATATAATAACTCTCACATGAAATTCCTATACATGATACTCTCCTCAAAATGTCTAGTCGTCGTGGCACCTTAGAAAGAATTTTTTAATTTTCTCGTGGACATGAACCTTGTATTAAAAAAAATTATTGGCATGGCGTAAGGTATTTCAAAAGTATTATACTTTTTTAATCGGGCCCTTACCACAAAAAACACATGGCAATTCATTACATTATCACATGTTGTCTTAGGTAAGATCATATTAGCAAAATATCTGACTTACCACCTTCCATCTTCAATTTTGTATCATGCTATATTTTCCTTTGGAACAACCATATGGCATCAAATAAAACAAGAAGCTAGTTTACTAAAAAAAAGAGTTATTTGAGGAAATCCATGATAGAAATAAGGTATTATCCCAGGAAGATTTCTACCATTATTTTCCCAATTTATTTACGATCCAGAATGGCAGCCATAATAGCAATGTCTTCAAGCCCTTGGCTATCAATTTATGTTGGATTATAACATTCAGAACTTGCATCACTCACGCTCTAACACTCTAAATCATAAACATGGAATAGGGAATTAATCTATTTTTTAATTCTTTTGAATTTGCAAAATCTATATGAAGGAATTTCTCAAGTTAGAAACGCACATTCATTTCAATCCCGGAACAAGAAAAATACAGTGGGTGTTAGTGCATATTTGTGTGTTATTGTAACCCTTCCTTGTCAAGCCTTTAGATCATCAACAGTTGTGGGTGTTGCTAGGGATGCTTGGGCCATAGTTCGCATACTCGTACTCGGAGAGTACTCGCCCAACTCCCAAAAGGTTTACTCGACGATTATTCAACAGCCACTCGCCATTATTCGACAAATTAAAAAAATACTTAAATTTATTAAAAATGCATAAATTTTATAGAAATTACAGTTGCAAAATGTATCAAATGAGTCTGTAAAACATTAGGGAAGTGTTTTCGATTAGATTTGAATACATCAACTTGGCACATTCTCAACATCAATATTATCTGTTGCACTAAATCATTTTGGCAAAGCATTCTTACTTGAAATCCATCAATGCTATAAACTTGAACATCTTTAGCACTTGGATGCTTCTGTAATTTCTCCCTCAACAATGATACCTACCAAAAGGCAAAAGGCAATCCAAACATACAAAATGGTAATGAGTCACAATACCTGAACTTTAAAATAGTTAAGTTCTTTAAGTCTTGTAAGCAATAGCGAATGCTCTTTCTTTCCATCTTAGTATAAAAATAATTTACAAGCAGCTCTATTCCTTTATTCCATTGTTCTCTAGGCCTTTGTCATCGAATTTGAATGAGCTAAGTTTCTTAACAATAGTACACTATTTGTACACTTAAATCCAGCTGAAAAAGTTAAGATATTTAGTGTTGAATGATAGAAATGCATGATAAATATTTATAAAAACTACATACAAAGGATGAAATGGTTTGTTGAGATGAATGGGTGAGCATTTTTTAGCAATGGTGCATAAGGTGATCTACTATCTGAGATTTTTTATTTCCTCTTTTAACAAATGGCTTTAAGATCAACAAGCAAACAAACCAATCTATAACAAGGATCTGGTTGTCGGTTGTCCTATCAATTGTTGTACTTAAACATGAACTTGCAAAAGTAAATTAAGGAAGAATATGTCCATTATATGTTGCAAGGACAGTTATCTGCTTAGTGCTCTCTCCTTTAGTAATCATCCAAGTTCAAAGGGCAACCACCATTTGTAATGTCCCCTTTTTCAATCGAAGAGCCAAATAAGGGTTTTTCCTAAAATCCACAAATTTTTGAATTCTGAAATTAACAAAATCAGCAAACCCTAGCTAGGAAGATGCTCCAAAAACATGCAAATTGCATTGAAACCCTAGACGCCAATGTGCAATAAATAAATAGGTAATTTACAGTAATTACCTTGATCAAAAATCACCTCAATATGATCCACTATGAGACACAAACTGAAAATAGTAATATTATACCTTTTTACCCCTTGAATGTAAATGAATTTTTTATTTAACCTTGCTGGAAAATATCTGATTTTATGCATAAAAAACAACAGCCAAATGTTTACCAAATCTCACTCGAACCCTTGCAAAAATCATGAATAAAATACCAAAAATATCCAAACAATTTTAGTGCCCTTCTAGGGCACTCAAGGTGGTCAAACACCTTCCAAAACCAAGTCGTCCTACGTCAAATCTGCAAACAAAAATTCAAAATTAATTATTATCCTCCATCTAGGGTTTTAGACCTCTTCAATCATCTTCCACTCATGCCCAATCAAGTCATCACACTTGAAAAAAATCAAACAATAATTATTAGCCTCAAATCAGCAATTTATGAAGTCAAACCCTCATAAAATCCACCCAATAAAATAAATAAATTATTTAGAAATTATTATTTATTTATTCACTCAAATTGTCCTTGGAACCCTTGCCACATCACATAGAAAATCAATGCCACACTTCAACAATATTCATCAATAAATTCTAGCAATGAAACTTGATCAATCGGACATCAAATTGTTCACAAAACTATCTCAAAGATCACACAAAGCAAGTTGCCCCACTCTAGGGCAAGTACCAAATTCACTTTAGCAAAAATGGTTTCAAAAGACACCTTTTTTGTCGATAATTTAGCTTCAAAACCTGCAAAACAATTATTGGGCATGCATCCCAATATTTATTCAAGCATGAAGAATCACAATATCAAATTCAATATATCTTCAAATGAGGTTTCCACCTTGTATTTGTACCCTTTAAAGGGGGCGAACCACCTTGGGGGGATAAAATACGTCATGACTCTCCTTGTCGACTTTTAAGAATATCTTTTCTTTTCTTTGCTCAACTCCCAAGCCGACATTCCTCTTTGTCAAATATAATATTAAATTAATTGCCTAAATAGCAAATAGTAATTAAAATTACTTTTAGGTAATAATCCAATAATTATTTATCTTTTAAATATCATAGTGGTAAAAACCACTTTTTTTCAAATATTCTATTAATCAACTAGAATTGTTTTATATGGATAAATGGTAAAAATCACTATTCGGGCAATCATAATTAATTAATAAAATAAAACCCTAAAAGTAATCCCTTAGTCTATGGGGAAAGTAGACTAAAGGTCTTCAGTACTTGCTCATAAGTGATCCAGAAATTGGGGCATTACAATCCTCCCTTCCCAAAATTGCTTGCCCTCAAGCAATTGCAAACTCATATGCCTAATTACCATGTCCAAGTCGTAAAACCTATTGTAGTGCTCAAAAAGCCTTGCTCCTATCCCCGTTAAGTGGAATATATTTTGTCAAATAACATAGCGTGACATTCCCCAAATGGATAAAGAATGCCATACCAAACCTTTTTTAATTCAAAAATGTAATCTTTCCATTTGCAAAGAGAAAACAAGCATAACCCAATTGGAAAACATACCTTGCAAATGCATGTCATCATCAAGTAAACAAATTTGTAAGGATCCCCTTATGTGAGATAGGTATCCTTCCATTTGTTGCCCTTTGTTAACTTCCCCAAATATGTATGTACCACTAAATAAGCCCAACAAATACTCAACTTTATCGATCAAAGAATGTTGTTCCTTTGGTGTACCCTTCCACAATCTTTGCCATGCAAGATGTGCTCAATTTTACAAACATTTCCAGAATTTGTTAGTGGCTGTAATTCCTCAAAAATTTCAAAATTTTTCCCTTTAACATACTATTGTACCCACCATGCCAACTCAGAAATTTTGGAGCAAACAATTTCAGAATTTGCCCATGAATAAACTTTTCCCAATGCTAATTGAAACATGCCCCAAAAGTGCAAAATCATGACTGTATTGGGTGGGTGGAATTGCCTAGTTGTCTCAGAAATTTCTAAGCAACAAAATTCAGATTTTAAACTAATTTTTCCAGCTCCTATCCTTGGCTGCCACATGCAAAATGAATTGACCTTTATGCCTAAAAAAGATCATGAATGTGCCAATTTACTAACAGAATTCTTTGGTGAGGGACAGGACCAATTTTTATTGAAATTTGTAACTTGTGAACAGCTTATCACAACTTAGGCTTGTTCCGACCTCAATAGGGGCTTCATCCCTTCATAACACTCTCCTTATTACCTTTGCAATGTGGGATAGGGTGCTGCCCAAGACAACGTTGGGGTTTTCCTTGGAAAACAAATTACTTGTCTTTTCTTCCTAAACAAACCTGATCAAATTCGGATTTAACCAAACTTATCAATGGCCTTGTAGAAAATGTTTTCTTTGAAACAAAGGGCTGATCATGATGTCTTATGACAGCTCTATCTTCAATTCCTCTTTGCCTTTTCCTCATGCTCATGAAGTAACTTCTCACCATGCTATTGGATGAAGATGAAGGAGTTCCCATATCACTCAGCGCATGCAAAATGACCTCATTCCTAAGGCTGCTCATGATTTGGGTTATTGCCCAAACTATGGTAGTCCTCAAGTCTTCATCCATCTCTCCATTTTCAACTCTTCCAAAAGGTTGCCCATATATGGAGGCCAACATATTCCTAGCATTGCCCTTTGCAAGGGATCTCAAAATTAATCCTACACATGAAACAAACAAGTTAGAAAATATATTGGTGTTTAATAACACCCTTTTGATCCAATTGTCACTTTCTAGGATCATGAGGTGCATCCTTCTTTGTGGCCTTGGTCTTTCTTCTATATCCATTTCAAACAATGGATTGTCCTTTGCATTCCACGACAAGTTGGAATCTTGATCTTCTCCCATATCTATTTTGATTGTATGCAAGTCCATCATGGTGTTCTTTTCCTTCAAAAATTCTCTCATCTCATTGTACATTGATCCATCAAGAAGCCTCCTTGTGCCATACAACCTCGTCAAGGCTTGCACCCCTTTTTCATTTGCGATTATAAATTGTTCCTTCTAAGCTCTTTCATCAAATCTAGAGCCATGCAACAAATTTGAACAATTATTAGATATCAAACAAAAATCATCAATCAACTCATACCTTTCTATGAATATCTCATTTTCCTTGGCATCTTCAAAATCATCTTTTCGAATACCAAACTGATTTTCGAATACCAAAGTTTGAGGTACTTGGCTGCGCCAAAGCACCTAGCATTTCCTCATTTTCATCTATCATTTGCAGCCCTCTTTGCTGCTCCAAAAACTAAGATTTTTGGACCTCACAATTTTTCACTCCAAGCTGCCTCAAAGTGTCATCTTTTTATAGCTCACCTTCCTCCTTCAAATCTGAATTTTTTGTTTCTTTGGCTCCTTCATAGGAACCCTCATGAAGGGCTATCCATCCTTTCCTTCCAACTCTCCATGTAGTTCAATCTTCTCTTCCTCTACATGCTTCACTATCAAATAAGGCCTCAATTTTCCCTCACAATTAATTGCAACATTTTTAAATAGCATATGTGCAATTGGAAAAAAAAAATCTTTTAGCCTCAAACTTGTCAACAAGATTGATAATAATGGCTCGAAAAGATTATCACTCTCATTGAGTGTCAAGGTCAAGATTCTCTGCATAGAAGCTACAATATTTTTGGTAGGATTCTTATAAGCCATTGTAAGGATATGTTGAAACATCTTAACAATAAGTTCATTACACTCCATATCTAACATCATAATACAAGACCTGGTTGAAGCCATAGTTTCCAGGATTTTGACCCTTCTAGCTGAGGAGTGTCTTTTGTCCTCTTTGAGACCTTGGAAGCTCTCCACAACCAATGAAAATATCTCCCTCATGATTTTACCACTGTAGGGAACTTCAAGGGCCATTAGACTTAAAACCTCATTAATACAACTAGTAACCAAGAGCCTTACCTCTTCATTTGTGTCTCAAGAATTCATGTTGAACCAAGTCATTAAAGGATGTACCACCCATTTCATGGACTCATATTGTGATTGACTCACCTTGGATAACCTCCTTTCTACTTCTTTCAAGGTGTTGATTATACCTCCCACCGATTGGCATAGGTTCCCTATCTTTCTTCCTGCATTGTAAAGCCTTTCTTTCTCCATTTCTTCCATGACTTCTTCCTCTTCTCTGATAACACCAATCTATTTATCTGCTTGAGACTAAATCTACAACACCAAACCTCACACGTCGACAAGATCGGTGCTATGATACCACTCTAATGTCCCCTTTTTGGGCCAAAGAGCCAAATAAGGGTTTTCCTAAAATCCACAAATTTTTGAATTTTGAAATTAGCAAAATCAATAAACCCTAGCTCAAGTAGATGCTCCAAAAATATGCAAATTGCATTCAAACCCTAGGTGCCAATGTGCAATAAATAAATAAGTAATTTCTAGCAATTAACTTGATCAAATATCACCTCAAAATGATCCAATATGAGTCACAAACTAAAAATAGTAATATTGTACCTTTTAATCCCTTGAATGTAGATATATTTTTTAGTTAACCTTGCTAGAAAATATTTGATTTTATACATAAAAAATAGTAGCTGAATATTCACCAAATCTCACTCAAACTTTTGAAAAAAATATGAATAAAATGCCAAAAATAGACAAACAATTTCAGCACCCTTCTAAGGCACTCAAGGTGGTCAAACACCTTCCCAAACCAAGTTGCCCTAAGTCAAATCTGCAAACAAAAATTCAGATTTAATTGTTATCCTCCAACTAGGGTTTTAAACCCCTTCAATCATTATCCACTCATGCCCAATCAAGTCACCACATTTGGGAAAAATCAAACAATAATCATTAGCCTCAAATTAGCAACTTGTGAAGTCAAACCCTCATAAAATCTGCCCAATAAAATAATTAAATAATTCAAAAGTTATTTATTTATTCACTCAAATTATCCTTGGAATCTTTGCCACATCATATAGAAAATCAATGTCACACTTCAGCAATATTCATCAATAAATTCCAACAATGAAACTTGATTAATCGGACATCAAATTGTCCACAAAACCCTCTCAAAGATCATACAAAGCAAGTCACCCCATTCTAAAGCAAATACCAAATCCACTTTAGCAAAGGTGGCGTCAAAAGACACCTTTTTGTCAATAATTTAGCTCCAAAACCTACAAAACAATTATTGCGCATGCATCCCAATATTTATTCAAGCATGAAAAATCACAATATCAAATTCAACATATCTTCAAATGAGATCTCCACCTTGTATTTGTACCCTCTAAAGGGGGCGAACCACCTTGGGGGAGTAAAATACCTCATGACTCTCCTTGTCGATTTTTTAGGATATCTTTTTTTCTTTGCTCAACTCACAAGCTAACATTCTTCTTTTTTAGATATAATATTAAATTAATTGCCTAAATAACAAATAGTAATTAAAATTACATTTAAGCAATAATCCAATAATTATTTATCTTTTAAATATCATAGTGGTAAAAACCACTTTTTAAAAATATTCTATTAATCAACTAGAATTGTCTTATACGGATAAATGATAAAAATCACTATTCAGGCAATCATAATTAATTAATAAAATAAAACCCCAAAAGTAATCCCTTAGTCTATGGGGAAAGTAGACTAAAGGCCTTCAAGCACCTGCTCATAAGTGATCCATAAATAGGGACATTACAGCATTTCTGTTTCCCTTGGTTTGCAAAACTAAGCCCCATTAATCGACCCTCAATGAGTATTGGCACAATACTCGTCGAGTATTCGCAAGTAATCACAAGTACTCAGGGGCCTAGTACTCAAATTATGGCCATTTCGAGTGGCAAGTATTGGGTTTTGTTGAAGCTCGGTGATTACTCGCCCACTCGGTAAGTAATTGGCAAGTATGCATACTATGCTTGGGGTTATTATCCTTTGAGGCAGCTCCATTGTGTTCCTTGAGTTATTGCATAGCTGAACCAATCAAGCACAATTTTGTGGTGCATTGTGATCCATAACTATATAGACCCTACCTAATGTGAAGCCCATTTACTTAGGCCAACCTTTTTGTATAATAGGAGGCCAACGTGTCAAATAACCATCCAGGGTGAGGGAATTCATATGTATATAAATAGATGAGAGTTGTTGTAATGTCCCCTTCTCAGGCCTAGTCAGTTGGGTGACCGTTAGCCTAATCCCCAAGTTCTTGTGGGCTAATTGGTATTGGTTAGGGGACTCCAAAGATCTTGGAGGGCACTGGTTATTGTTTAATAGGTTTCTATTTGTGGCTTTGGGCTCAGTTGGCATTATGGATTGCAATGATACTTTCAGAAGTGTTTTTGGCCTCCTGGTTGGTGCTCCAAACTTCTTGAAGAGCACGTTTATTTTTAGTACGTCACCCGATTGGCTCCGATCATCATCCTACATCTTCAATATCATCCTAGTGTGATCAGAGTTTGATTCTGATTCCGTTTCGGTGCTTTAGCAACTTGGGTGAATTATTGAATAATTAATTAATATTTCACTAATGTGGTCTAATGTTGAGAATTAATAAAACGACTACTAAGTGTAATGGCTCGTTGGAAAGGTCATGAAGTGTTTGAAAAGTTGAACGCCTAGTTAAAGGGGGCCTTTGTAATGTCCCCTTTTCATATAATTTTAATAATTAATAAAATTGCCCGAATAGTGATTTTAATCATTCGAAAATAAAAGGCAATTTTATTAATTACTAAAATAAAACTATCTTGGATAATTATTCGAATTACTGTAAAAGTGATTTTAACCATTTGAAAAATGATGGTAATTTTAATGATTACTATAAGGGTTTTATAATTAATAAATTGCTTGAAAAGTGGTTTTTATCACTTTAATTATTAAAGCAATTTAATTAATTATTTAAGCAAAGACCTAATATAAAATAATTATTTAGTTTGCCAAAAAGTAATTTTAATTACTAATTTATTAAGGCAAGTTATTTAATTAATTCAAAAAGGCCTAAAGTGAAATTAAAAGGAATGTTAGCTTGGGAGTTAAAACAAAGAAAAGAAAAAAATATCATAAAAGTTGGCAAGGGAGGCTTATGAGGTATTTTACCTCCCCAAGGTGGTTCGCCCTCCTTTGGAAAGACAAATACAAGGTGAAAATCACAATTGAAGACATGTTGAATTTGATATTGTTTCTTCGCTTAAAGAAGATATTAGGATGCATACCTAATAAGTGTTCACAAATTTGGAGCTGATTATTCTACAAAGAGTGTCTTTTGACACCACCTATTGCTAAAGTGGATTTGATACTTGCCCTAGAATGGGTCAATTTGTTTTGTGAGTTTATTGAGAGGATCTGGTGGACTATTTGAGGTCCATTTGATGCATAATAATTCTGATGATTATTTATACTAATTTTTCAAGTGTGACGACTTGTTTAGGATTGAGAGTTTGATGTTTGAAGAGGTAAATTCTGAAAACTAGGGTTTTCAAAATTTTGGAGCAAGTTTTGATGACCTTCTCATGGAAGAAAAATTCTGAAATTATTTTTATTTGATAGTCATTATTTTTGTGATCAGTTTGAGCTCTTATTTGCATCATAATTCCAAATATTCAGGGAGTTACGAATTTTTAAAATTTTTTGCTGTTCGTAGGAAATAATATTTGTTGAGTGCAGATTTGCAAGGGTTTTGTGATGATTTAATTATTGCAATAAATTTCTGAATATTGGCGATTGGATTGGACTAAGTTTGAGCAAAGATTAGAGTGGAAAATGACTTCAATTCAGCTAGTGTGACACTAGGGTTTGGAAGATTGAAACATTCATTTCAGGCTCTTTCTTCATTGTGGTAAGAGCCATTGGTGGCTAACTATTTATTTGCTATTTATTTCAAAGTAAATTGGAGTTAATTTTCAGTTTGGAGGGGCAATTACAACTAGGGTTTGCTGATTTTTCTAAATTCAGAAATTGTGGATTTTGGGGGAAACCCCTTTTTGGTTAAATTGTCCCATTTGGGGACATTACAACGTTTGCACAAGAAATGTTATTATTATTACAAAAAGGGTCAATTTTGAGGGAAAATGAATTATTATACTTTTAAATTGCAAATTCCCTCAAAAAAGCTATAAAAGGAGGTGTTGGGGATCATTTTTGGGGATGCTATTGTGTAAAATCCCCTCACCAATATGACGAACTTTGATCAATTTTTCTGATTTATGGCTCAAAGGAATTTCGTCAAACACTTATCTGAATATCGTTGATCTGATATGATATGGTGCACTATTTGGTTTGGTTTGATCGTTTTGAAATTGCCACATGTTTTTGAATGAAGCAAAGATAATATAACAATATAGCAATGATTGTAACGATAAATAGCTTTGACAAGGCACTTGTATTAATTTTCTGAGTATTACAAACGACTATCATACAATGTTTCAGACTTATAACAGCGAGTATAAATAATAACAAACCTGCCAAATAGTAACGAACCTGATACAATGATGAATGTAGAAGATGTGCCTTTGGTTTTTGGATAAGTGGGGAGCTTGAAATGCAAATCTGGAACCAAGTGCTTCAAAATTTACAGTCTTATATCAGACCTTTAGTATAGTGCCACATGAAAGATAACAATGCCTTACAATGATCCCGAATAGCTGGAACCCTTCTTCAATGTCCCCCTTTGCTTCTTAGCTTCAATGTGCAACTCTGATTGACAGTGCTTCAGACTTTTACAGTTTGATTCAGACCTGATTAGTGAGCTTAAATAATGCCCCAAGTGTCAATAAAGTGCCCAGAAATGTTTCCCAAGGTGAGGCGCCCCCTTTGGTGTGTTTTATATGATTGTTAGACCCCTCTAAGAGCAAATTCGACCCCTATCTTTGTTTGCAAACCTGTATGTTTCAGACCATGAAAATACTTGCATTCCTTCAACAAATGGCCTTCCAAAAGTAAGCAAATCTTCTCCACACTAGGCAGCCTCAAATGGATGTCTTCATTGCTTCAAATTGCACCTAGAACGAGAGGATCGAACCAAATACCATAGCTGTAATAAATCTTCAGATTTTGCAATGAAACCCTTATTCTTCCAACCTGCAAATGATCTCAATGAAGCACAAGTTGAGTCTCAAAAGTGAAACCTACAACTGGTAACAATTCGGTTGATATTTCACAACCTCAAAGTCACACAACCAAGAGGGTTTTCGTCCTCAATAGCTATTCTGCAGAAACCCTAGGTCTCCTCAACCACAAATCAATATCAAAACATAAACTTGGATGATAAGAAATGAGCCCAACACCTCCTTATATACTTTTTATGTCTCCACTTTTGGTGGGGGCTAGAAACTTCTAGAAATAAATAACTTTATTTCTTTTATTTATTTTTAATTTCTTTTTTTTAATAAAATAACTTTATTATAAAATAAAGTTATAATTCATAAAGTAACTTTATAACATAAAGTTATAAAGATACTCTCTCTAGGTGTCGAAACGCCAATATGCCCATGGGAAACAACTGAATGTGGTAGAGAAAACCCCTCGAAAAGCCAGGTAACTGCCGAAGTGACCCTCTAATCATTCGTCTTGGCCTACGAAGGTCAATGATAGGCCAATCTCATCGAAAATGTGATGACTAGGAAAAAGGGGACATTACATATTGATTTTAAAGAATGTTATGCTGCTGGACTAAGCTTTGATTCACTAAGAACTTCCTGAGGACGAAAACCCTCTCGAAGAATATCATCCATGGTGGTGAAAGATTTTCCCTAGATGTTGCTAGTAGTTTCACATAGAAGCTACGCTTGTGCTATTATTTGCAAATTTTGGAGTTTACGCTGAAGGATTTGAAATGACAAAAGTATTGAGGTTCGAGGAATATTAATTTTCTATTGTTTGGAAGAGATCAGAAGGGACAAATTGTAGATTGTAATATTCTCCTTGCTAGCCATATATCCGTATATCCCACATCACAAACCATACTCCTGCTGGCCATACCTCTTCAAGGACAGGCATGCCATCATTCTAGTCCAAGTGCTTGGCTTTAGGGATCCCTTCCACCTTGTTTGGAGGCATAGTGAAGCCTATTGTTTATGAAACATGTCTTGGAGATGGAAGAACATACGGTGGTGAGTCAATGATGTTAATTTCAGTTGCTATAATGCTGTTTATGTATTTTATCAAACCGGCAATGCACAGCAGCACATGGGTAATTTGAACTATTGATTATTTGATGATTTATCCGAGTACTTGAGAAAACTAATCCATATTATTGTACTCATCTATTTGTCATCTAAGAAACGATATAACAGCAGTTCAGCCACGTGTATGATGCATTTATGTGTTTTCTGAATATTCGTGTTAGCTGCTATATCTTGTTTTCAAAAAATAAGAGTAGGGTTGGTTATTAGAGTTGTGCCTCATCTATCATGCTACAATACTTAATATAATGACCATAGATGTAAACATATGTACTTATATTACAAAAGTACATTGACATAAGAAGTTAATATAATGGTCATAAATGTAATTCTTATGTATAAGAAAACCACATGGACAAAGGAAATAAATGCACAATATTAAAACATAACATTGTGCTTCAGAAAAGTTATTAATAAAAGAGAGTGTTTTAATTAAGTTTTAATTAAAGCTTAGTTGACAATATGTTGACCATCTCTTTCACTTTATGTATATACCCATTTCATTTTTTCATGTAATTGAATAATGGCAATAAAAGCCTTTTAATTAAAGAATAACAATAAAAGCCTTTTAATTGAAGAATAGCAAAGCAAGCCTTTCTTTCTTCTTTTTTTGAGTTTGTCTCCAATCTTTGTTTGCCTTTCTATCATGCTATCAAAGTGGTAGGTGTGTGAGGGTCCAAGGAAGAGAAGAAGAGGTGTAGAAGAGGAATTTTGAAGTCAAATTCTCACAAGATAGACCTGCAGAAAATATCCCATGCACTAGAATTCTGATGAAGAAACCAATACAAAGTCCAAGGCAATTCTGTGGGGTTTCAAGACAATTTTTAGTTTTTTGGTTTGTCTTGCTGGCACAAATCCCGATGACAGGTTTTGAAAAATATTGTACGGAATCATATTGATTGTACGTGCATACATTTTTATAAAATTGAATTTTTTTTCAAAAAAAACAAATTTTGATATTTTTTTGCAGTTTCAAAAAATATTGCTCTTTGCCACAAATTTTGGGGCAGCTTTGAGCAGAATCCCGCTGTACATACCAACATTAAATCTTTGCAAAAATTGGAGAGTTTCATTTCACATCAAAACAATCTAGGATATAATAAAATTCTGAAATATAAAGGCTTAGATCTAAAGTCTGATGTTATGCAAATCCTAGCGTGTCTTGGTGTTTGGTGGTTATTTCTAGTTATGGCAAATTTGAATAACCTTATAGTGTCAAGCTCCCAAAGCTTTAATGTTCCAAACTACCATGTGGAAAATACGAATGATGAGCATATTTGTGTATTGGGAGTTGGATGGGATCATCAAATACAGAATTGCCTAAGAATGAAGCTGAAAAGAATGCATTAAATCAAGATAAGGACTTTGATTGAAAGAACAGGGAAGCTTTGATGTTGTTCACTTTATCTATTATTGATGAAATGTTGGCTGAAGTATCAGGGTTTCACGTTTCCTGCAGAGGTGTGGACAAAAGTAAAAAATATGAGATTTCGATATTGTAAGGGTGTGTCACTTGAGGAATTTGATGTTTTCTGTCAAGACGCAAGAAGAATTCTCTTCAAAACATTTGTTGAAGTTCAAATACAAAGGATCAACTGGCAACCATCAACCAAAATCAGATGACAAAGAATTGGTAATTATTATTCTTCGTAGCCTCCCTCCATTTAGTACATTTGTTAAAAATTCTCATCAAACTACTACAAAAGCTGATATGAAGTTTGATATTTGTATGTAAAATTATAGCATAAGAACAAATGGAATAGGCAATTGGGTTATGGAGAGGAATCAAACTCAGAGAGTGCTTTGTTGGTGAATTCCAAGGGAGAGAAGCACAATCATATATTTTCTTCAGATGCTTCAACAACTTTAGGTAATAGCACTTCTAAGTCCAATGTTAGGTGTTAATTTTTTTTTGAAAAGAGGGCTCATATAAAGAAAGATTGTAGAAAGAGTTTGACATGGTTATAGAAAAGAAGAAAGCAGGACAACATAATTTAGTCGATGAAGAGGATTGTGCCTTAAAGGTTTCCCAATGTCATTATTCAAGAAGGGATATTTCGATCATTGGTTTATGTGCTAGTAGTCATATGACTAACCCGAGTGACTAGTTTGTGGAATTTATTGAAGATTCAAGCAAAACATATTCAAGATACTTGGTGATGGCAGGTCACATGTTGTGCATGGCCGTGGAGATGTCAATATTAGCTTGGATGGGGGTCAGAAATTCACATTCCAAAGTGTCATTTATGTTCTTGGTTTGACTAAGAATTGGCTGTCAATTAGTTGGATTACTAGTCATGGGCATATGTAGGTTATAGTTTTGGATTATTAAGTGTCTGGTTAAGGAGAAGAGTAGACGTAAATTCCTTGCCAAGGGGGTTAGATAACGTAGTTTTTACAAATTTGAGGTAACGCATTATATGTTTATGCTTTAGCTGTATCAATTTGGAATTTGGAGTGCGGAGTTTGGCATCAAAGGTATGCACAGCTTAACAGATTCTCTCTTTGCTAAAGAAAAATAATATTGTGACTAGGTTTACTTTAATTTAGATTGAGAAACATATATGTTCAACCTGTTTAGAGGGGAAACAAAGTAGGAAAGCATGTCAAAAATCCATGGAGGGCCACTTGTCTCAAATTGGTGCCTGCATATGTTTGCAGTCCAATGAAGGTAAAAAAATCTAATAGGTGGGCTTTATGCTTCCAATTTTTTATTGATGATTAGAATAGGAGGATGTGGGTGTATTTTCTTAAATGCAAGAGTGAAGTGTTTGATAAATTGAAGCAGTTATAGAGCAGCCATAGAGGTTGAGTCCAGTTTGAAAATAAAGTTTCTACATACCTATGATAGTGGTGAGATTGTAGCAAAGAAGTTGTTGAATTTTGTGTGAAAGGAATAAAAAGAAAAAAATTGCTCCTTTTATGCCCCAACAAAATGGAGTTGTAGAGAGGAGGAATCGAGTGGTGATGGAAATCAATCGATGTAGGCTAAGGGGTAAAAGTAGGCCTCAGTTTTTGGCAAATGCAGTAAACACGATTATAAATATTCTTTGCAAAAGCCCATCCAAGGTGATGTTGGTGACAACACCATAGGAGGCTTGGTTGTGTAAGAAAACGAAGGTACATTTCTTTAAAATCTTGTGTTGTGTTGCATATGTTCATGTTCCAAATAAAATTCACATTAAATTGGATCATAAGTCCAAAAAATTCATTTTTGTTGGCTATTATTAGCAATCAAAAGCATATAGGCTCAAGGACATGTCTACTGAAAGGTAGCTATTAGTAGGGATGTTGATTTGGGGTAGTAGTCTTTTCATTTTTTATTGTAGGGATGTTCATTTGGGGTGGTAGTCTTTTCAGTTATAATTTTCAATCAAAGCCAACAATAAAATCAGATTCTATGTGTATTTTTAGTTCAATGGCATCACTGTGAAAAGTAGTCAAAAACCAAATCATTGCTCCGAGGAGAACTAACCATTGTAGATAATTCCTTTGCCATCAATTTCAGAAATCTATGGTTTTGTTCCATATACTGGCCGTGCACCCTTACCCCTGGTCTATTTATTGTCTAAAGCTCGAAAACATGGTTGATGCCCATATTTTATGAACCTTTATATTGTTATTTTGCTATTTTAGTTTGGCTTTGTCTTCCTAAGCCCATAGCCCCAAAATGACACCCTTAGGTGTTTACGTTCCTATATCTTAGACCCATCCATCATTTTCCTAAGCTCATAAGCGTAGTTGACAGCCTTTGGTGTTGTCAAATATTGCATCCGATATCACTTAGTTTCCCTAAGTTTACCTTTAATGTTGGCCCTACACAATAAACCATGAATCATCAATTATCCAAATTCATAAGCTCACCAATATTATTAATCAAAATTAACATAAGTTTCAAACATTACAGTCTACTTTCAAAGACGTGTTTGTTCCTAATTAATTGTGGCCTTACACCATGACACAAGTGGGCCCATTAAGCTATCTTTTTAATCTCGTTGGTCGTCAAATGCTTGCAAGTAAAATATCAACCCTTCATTTTTTTGGCTATTAAATCTCAAGGGTCCATTATGCTAACTTCCGAGGCTCACTAATTTGTTAGATCTTTTTTTATTGAATCTTGTTTATCCATTCCTTACAATATTAAAAAAACCTTCAATAATATAAAGTCATTTCTCATTGGCTAAGTTATTACGTCCTAAACCTTGTGGATCCCTTTAGTCAATTCCTTAATGACAATGGCCGTTCATCTGAAAGTAATTTAATCCCAACCCTCCACTTGCCACAACTTGAAATTCTCTCTCAAAAAACCCAGATTTTCATGGTTTCTATCCAGTTGCATATGTCAAGTCTCGTTACAAAGATAGCCATTGAATCATTTAGATTAATGGTCCAACGGGTTCAAATCCATTGAAAGATACCCTAAAATAGGCACCGCGTTGTAATAAGCCACTTAAACACGTGATCAATTCTGATTGGCTTCGATCTTATGATTTTAGCAAACACTAGGGTACTATTGTATTATGCCATCTTTCAAAAAAAGGTGTGTATATTGGAGTACGTGTATATTATACATTAAAATCTATAATACTTCTTAACTCCAAATTTCAAAGTAAATAGTTTTTCTTTAAAATCAACTAAAATTAGTAAAAAATGAAAGAGTGTAGGTCTTCTTTTACTCTTAAAGGCTTTTGTGAGTTTTTGGGTGGGGAAAATGTTCTCGAGAAGATAAAAGGAAAGTGTTTATTTTATTTCTTTAACTTTTTATTCATATTTGTTGATTAGATTTTTAAGATACATGTGGGTTTACCCTAGAGACATTTAGAGACGAAAAGAAAGGGTTGGAGACATCTAGAGACGAAGAGATAAGGTCGGTGACATATGGGAAGTCTCCATAACTTTACTCATGTCTCCAAGCATCTGCCATCTCTAATACACATCTCCATCTACGCAACATGTCCCAGAGGTCAAGAGAAATGCATCTTGATTACACTGGATATTATCCTTGATCAATGTTAAAAGGGCATGGTTTATCATTATTTATCCTATCCTCATTTCTACCATTGCTAGAACTAAGCCTCCATGTTCTCAACACTTCTCTACTACTAGCCTATGATGGCAGATAGTTGACCGGCTTCATATTTGGCTCCACAAATCTAGTCATGGCCCATAGATGGCTCCATGGACTTATGACTTCATCTTTATCCTAACAAACTTCTAAGTTTTTTACTCCTTGCCCCACCAACCACTTCATCAAGATTTTACCATTCTACCTCCCACTTCATTTCCTAGGGATCTAGGTCCCATAAAATGTATTTTTGGTGTTTATATAGTGCCAATTGTAGTATAACTCAGCTCCCATAAGATCTCAACTAAGTTAGGAGCACACAATGACTATCATTTCAATTGCGGAACATCTTTCAGCTCCAAGATGATTGGCATGAAGTTTGGACATCTAGAACAAAACTTCTTGGATTATACACTCTTGATTTGAAAGTCTACAGACATGCACCACAGGGGACAAATAATCCTCCACAAGTTAAAAAATTTAAATATTAGGATTTCAGTTGGGCACATTCGCCAATCCTTCCATGACCTCATTCGCCGTGAGGATTGTCTCCCATGCCCCGTAACGGAGGAGCTTCCTCTAGACTTCTACAAGCAATATTGGTACCTGTGTGTCTACAGCAACATGGAAATCCAATGCTTGGCTTTGTTAGTTGGTGACCTCTAAAAGGCAGCTGCATGGTATTGTCCTTTTTAGATCTGGTTTCATGGTAGTTTGCTCTTGGCCATGGTGACAACTTGTGCAATTATACATGAATGTACATGTTAGCTGTTTTAAATTTTCTTGTCATGGGAAACTATGATGTGGTGATGACCGATGAATCTTGAGCTAAGTTTTGGGTTCATTTTGGGTATGGTTTCGGGTATGACGAATCTGGTTTGCCGGTGCGGCATTTTTTTTGCCTCAAGTACGGCTTGGGTATAGCCATAAAAATATAGAATATAAAAATTCTAGCAAAATATTCTAGGCAAGTGTTGTTTTATGTTATATTTTTGAGTTTTTATTATTTAGCAACTTTAAGAATTTGTAAGTGTGTTTTGTTTTTACTATCTCATTGTGAAAAAAAATAAACATAGTTTCTAGAGGACGGGTATGGATACCAGTACACCATTTTTCAAAAAAATAGGAGACGAATGCAGGGAGACGGAAATATATATATGTATGAAAAAATTAGAGAAATCTATATTAATAATTATGCAATGGCCATGGTACTTTAAAAAATGTAAAATGCATTAAAATTTAAAACTAAATTTTTATATGGAAATTACTTGTCAACAAAAGATGAATAATTATATTAATATTTCATATCTCGTCATATCAAGGGAAGAGTACATTGTAACACTAAAATGCCGACAAATAGGCATGGAGAAAACAAAATTCACAAATGTGAACCTAAATCATATCTCATCTAATACAATAGGGTCAATTGTCGCATCAATTATGTCCTCTAAGTCCTCCGCCAAGACGCTCTCTAGATACTCATCATTCTCAAGTTGCAGCACCTTTGCAAACAATATAATAAGGGCTAAATCATTGAGGCCATTTGCCTCAAACGCATCATCCTCCAAGCATATGTCTATTGCTCCATTAGATGGAATTTGGTCCCATTTTGTTGAAGGACCTTCCTTGTACCCTGGGTCTACATGAGAAAGAAGATAAAGCTTGCTATCAATGTAGACCAAGTTCTCTGCCTTCTTTGATCCTAGTCAGTTCCTCTTCAATGAATGAATGAACCCATAAGTACTCCAATTCCTCTCACAAGATAAAGAACAAGTTACTTGTGATATTGATTATATTGCAAATGATTGCAATTCAATATTGCAAATGATTGCAATTCAGAAGCTTCACTACCATGGTTCCACCACCACTCTATTGGGTCCTTCTTCACATGCCTATCTTAGAGAGCCTTCGCTATATAAAACTGTCTACGACCATGTGAAAACATATTCTATTGAGTCCTGATAGTAGAAACCCCCTCCTCAACCATAAATATTTTCACCACAACCCAAAATTCCTTCATTACTTCCCATCCTCATATGGAGCCCTCTTAATATTTCACACAATCAATTTATTCATAAACCTCCCTAAGCATACCTTGTCTGAATCAACAAAATGGATTACCTCAGAAATGGGTTGAATGAAATCAACAACAAATTTAGCATCAACCCAAAAATGGTCATCAAGGACTATCTACATCACCTCAACCACTGTCTTTGATGTAGATTTTCTCCAAGCTACCCATCCATCACTAACCACAATGGAATATAAGGCCCCCTTTGATAGCATTAAGATGGTCAACAAGCATGAAGAAAGAAGCAAACAGTGTATATACAGGCTTGAGAAGTTCCACCTTGGCAAATCTCCAATAAATAGCTTGCATGCGGTGGTGATTGCATATGAACCTTTGAAATTTTCTGCGCTTTTGAATAAGCTCAAAAATCCACTGAAACCTACCAATGTCTTTGAGCAGATTATAAAATGCATGCACACAACATGGTGTCCAAAATACATGTTTGTATTTTTTTTTGCACCAACAAGCCAATTATTTTACAAACTGGGACAGCATATATAACATCGACAACATGTGATGCCCCCACCTCTTTGATTGTATTACAAAGTTGGTTCTTAAGGGACTCTGCATTTTCTCTTCCCCTGAACAGTTGATTGCCTTCAAAAAATGTGAACCTTTGGAACAAGTTACCATAACCTTCAGAAGTAGACAATTTCAAGTATCATTCCAACCATCCATCACAATGCTACATCTTTTTGTAGACCACACTCTTTTGATTGGCACGCTTTTTTGCTCTATCTTTGTTTTCTCTTTGCCAATACTAGTCATGTGAAGCTTCTCATAGCTATGGGGTTTATACTCCATCGGCTCATTGCTAATTGCATGAACCATTTCCTCATAATAAGATGAGTGAGCAACATTGAATGGTATTCCATTCACATAGAAGAAGCGTGCAATCGATACATCCACTGTGTTTCAACCATGCAGATGGAACATGTTTCCAATGGGGTTCGAACTACCAATGTGTGGTCTCTTACAAGAAGACCCCACACCATTTGTTGCATGTCTGAAAACCACATCTAGCTTTGATTCTATTCCCGTTGTTGCTCTTATCGGATGACTCTGAGTTCGATCTGTGGTGGCAGCGTGAGAGCTTAAAGGAGTCACTTTGCCTTCAGCGTTTTCTTGTCCCCTCAACTATTCATACCATACTCCCTCGTTAGGGTAAGAGTCAACCCCTTTTTCCTGGAATATGAAATAAATGAGCCTTCACTCTCCTGTAAGTGGCCTGAAAGGGCTTTGCACAAACTTTATATGTGATCTCCCTTATTCCACCACTCCCTTTGTGGATGCGATTGCAATACTTACAGAGTGGATAAAATGCTTCTTTCCTTCTCTTGACATTCTAACCAAAAAAAATTATAATTTAAAATTTATAAAAAAATCAAATCAAACTCCAAATATTAAATAGATTATTTAGACACCTAAACTAATACTAAAGCAAATTGTAATTGAAACCAAAAATAGAAATTTTAAAAAATTAAAAACCTAAACTATAGAAATTAATCATATATATTAAATATTAAATATTAAATAAAATAAAAATTACAAATCAAAAATTTGAAAAGTAAAAACTAAAAAATTAAAAACTTAAACTACCTAAACTATCGTTAATGCAACTTAGCAATGCCTTCCATTGGTGGCCATGGAAGTGCCTAAGTGCCACGGCACTTCCACCAATGCAAGGCATTGCCCTAACAATATTATTTCGACCACGTAAAACCTAAAACCACTGACTGATAAATTCAAGTCTCAACCCATTCCTGATTCCAGAGACTACAACTACAATTCCAGCAACTGCAACTACAATTCTGATGACTGCAACTATGATTCCTGCAGATTTGACTATGATTCTGTTGGCTGCAACTCAATATCCAGTGACTGTGATTCTGGAAACAACAACTGTCATACCGATGACTGCAACTGCGATTCTGGCAAGTTCGAATATGATTCCAGATGCTACAACTCAATATCTGACAACTATGACTGATTTGACTGCAAATTCAGCGATATTCTTCAAACTCAACTACTAATAGTAAAATGAAGCGCTTCTAAGTGTTTTCTATAGATAGAATCCCACGTTTAGGGTTTGGAAAAAAAGTGATGAGGAATTTTGAGGGGAAACGACACAATTTTGACAAGGAACATGAGGGAGACTCTGAAAGTCTCTAACAGAAGTCTCCGAATACAAGGGGCGTCTCTCATACCAGAGACGTGTACCTGTATCAAAGATGTGTCCCAGGTACGTGTCTCAGGTGGTGGGGGACGCATCTCTTGCAACACTGAAATAAAAAAATTTAAAAATTGAAAAACCAGTGGGTTCTACCAGAATTTGCCCCGGGTTTGCTGTAAATCCGTCTAGGGTTTGTCCTAGACAATCTGGGTTTGCTGGGGTTCTTCAGAAGAAGAACCCAAGTGAACCCAGGTCGTCCAAGATAAACCCTAGACAAATTTGTAGGCAAATCTGGACCATAGCCGAATCCAACTTGAGGCAAGGGAGGGACGAATCGGTATCCTAGGTCTTAAGCTATTATATGAATCTGTGTATAGTTTGTTTTGGTCTCTGCTCTCTGCAAACATTTTCCCACAGCCTGTATTTTATAAATCTCTATGGGCTTGGGCTCCAAATACAAAAAGTGTATTTAGTTTACCCAGAAAAAAAATAAAGAAATTGAACATTTCAGATACATTGAAGAAAAGGAGGATGAATATGGTATAGGAGAGTACAAAAGGAATATTCCAGATATATTTCTCTTAAAATATCAATAAATTTAAAAACTGTGGCAAGTGTAGGGGAAAACCTTAAAACTGCCACGATGGTTACTGAAATTCATGAACAGAATGGCCCATCATAGAGGTCCAGAAACTGCATATTTATAAATCAATAATAGGGGGCAATAATGACTCAAAGATGATGATGAAATGAATTGAATACTGTCATAACAAACGACACTGATCTAAAAATTCAACACTTGAAAAGTAGTGTAGTTGTTGTAGGCAAGCAGGATTGAAACACCTATAGGTATGTGCATTTTGTATTACTCAAAAAGAGTGCCATGCTTTGAGTCTTCAGATAAGATACCAACATTGTAGGGAAACTCTTTACTCAGCATAAGATCTGCCAGTGTGGAATCTCCTTCATAACGCCATACAAGCCAATATTCCTCTGCTTTTCCTTTTGCTGAACTCTGCAATTGAGCACTTAATAATATCATTTGTACCTACTTTTAGTAGCTCAAACAAAAAGGCTGGATCAATCATGCCTGCTCACAAAATATCTTTTTTCTAAGATAAAAAGTGTATCAACTCTCAGTTATTGCTGCACCTCAAGGAAACCATGAACATAATCAGCACAACTGCTGGGACAGGCCCTACGGACTCGCTCATTCATCCATATTTCTACAGCACCATATTCAGTTGCTTTTTTTACCACCAAAGCATCAGCCTGCACAGTTCAGTTGAGAGATCATAAACATATTTATGTGATCCATGTAAGCTGCAAATATTTTATATAGCTATATGTCAGTTAAGGTCTGCAAGAAAGTCTTCCTTATTTCCTAACAGATATTCTAGAGATTTTTTAATGAAGCCCTCACTATTAAAGTCTAATAGCACTTCAGAATGATCTAAGATTGCAATTCAAAAACTAAGCAAAGAGAATCCAGAGTTCAAGACTAAATTAGATTATTTGTAGATACCAAAAAAAAAAATTTGGAGTAGAGGTCACAAAAAAAGGATTGAAAACAACCACATTGGTGCGCTTAAACCTTGTTCTCTAAGGAATATAATATTTCTTCTATTTAATATCAATGAATACAAACTGTGAATTTTGTTGAAGAAAGAAACCCAGTCCAACAAAAGATGTGATCCAAACAAGAAATTACATGGAGTTAAAAACCCTTATGTCTGTCAAAAACAAGTGTTTTTGCAAAACTTAGTCAATTGAAAATACCTTTCCTTGTAATTTATTTGCTAGATAAGATTTATAAACTACGCCAAATGCCCCCTCTCCAAGCTTCTTTTCAAAAACAAAATCATCCTGAGAAAAAAAGACCCAAATATCTTAGCTTCAAGAAAATAAGATACTGAAAATCTCTATCACTTACACCCTGCCTTATTTATGGCTCTAAAATCTCCGAAGAAAATAGTAAACAAGAAATGGAACAAGCATTATCAACATAGCTTGCAACTGTTATGTATTTTCCAAAATAAAACAAGATATGGAGTTAGAGAAGTCTTTTCAAGCCAACAATCATTTCCCGAAGATTTTTGATTTTCAACAAACCAAAAAAAGAATAAAACGAGCAAGCAATATGGCCAAAGGTCATCTGTCAACAAAGAAAAACAATCTAATTAGAGCATCAAAAAAGTAGTATCAAGTCCGTGAGCAGAAAAAATTAAGAAATAATGAACAAATAACAATCCAAAAATGCAAAAATAAATTGTCCATTGAACTGGGCTGACTGGTTCAGGCAGGGCATTTCCAAGCAAAAGGCCCATGTTCAAACCCCGGCAGTCTCAGAGCCCCAAGGTGCTTAGAAGGGACCTCCAGAATGAACCTTTGGTCAACTGAAATCTCATAGCCCCCTCAATGCAATAGAAGAAAAATGTTCACCAATAAAAAAAAAAGACATGTCTTTCTATGTGTGAGGACACACCTTAAGGAACCACATTCAAAAGTTGACAACCCCTCACCAAAGCTAAAAACTGAAGATTGACGGAAACTCCAAGGCTAAGCCCTAGTTACTCTTTACTGGCCGAATTGTACATGCATATCTAAATTGATCTGATTCAATCATACTTGACTGGGAAGGCGAGCATGACATCATCCTTGTTTGACTTTCAGCAATTACTATTTATAGATCAAATCAATGACCCAGAATCTCCACATCCCTGATTATCTATGTCCCGAGCACAAAATTTGAGAAGAGGATAGAGATACTAGTTGGCCAGCAAATTTATTGAAACCATTTCCCTGGGCAAATTGACATTCTGCACCCTTGACCAGCATTTTACTTTCAGTAAATTTATCTGTGTGAATGCTGTCATTGACTAAATTAACCATCTTGGAAGAAACATTAAGCTACATTTGACCTGCTGAAGAAGAGTTTGACCAGAAATTGCAGCTTCAAACGGTGTACTTTTTTGAGCCAATTGTTTGACCGAAGTGCTGCATCTGATTTTCAATTTGATTGAGGTATTTCAATTGCTCATCTGATTCTTTCAGAAGGTATGCCAATTGTTGTGCCCTTACCTTAATTAAATATTTAATTTCCATGTGAATTGATGAATCTTTTACTTGCACGACTAATTTGATAGAATATGATTAAACACTGTTTTTCCTTAAGGAACATCAGATAAATCTATGATATCCATGATAAAACAGATGATTGGATCAAATCTGTGAAAACCTGAACTGTAACGATATTTCTATATTATTTTGAGCACAAAAATATGCTGCTGCATTTAACCTGCTAAAGAGTTTGACCCAAACTTGCAGCTTTGACTGGCATTGATGTTTTTAAAGCAATTAATTGACTGAAGTACAGCATCTGATTTTCAATTTTCTTGAGGCATTTTGATTGTTCATCTGATTCTTTCAAGAGGTACGACAATCATATGCTCTTACCTTCATTAGATTATTTACCTTTCATGCAAAGTGATGAATCTTATAATTGTGGGATTAATTTGATTGAATATGATTAAGCACTAGCTCCCTCGAGGGACAATGCTACCTAAACCTAAGGTTCCCGTGATATAACAGATGATTGGGTAAAACCCATGGCAAACTGAACTAGATGGATATTTCTATATTATTTTGAGTAGAAATAGCCCAAGTCCAAATATTAAAAAAAAAGAAATGAAATTCCACGAGACAATAGAGAATAATGGCAGAAATTAGATGCAGAAGCAGAAATTAATTTATTTCAAAAAAGAATGTGATGAAAAGCAAGAGAAATGAATATTTGAGCGACTTTGAGGAGGCAACCTCCAAATACAATAGTTCAATACCAATTCCACACTCATCCTTATAGGTGAAAAACTACTCCTATTTATAGATGTAATATGCTAGGGAAACCCATAAGCCCTTAATTAGACTGATCATAAATGAGAGAAAAAATAAGAAATTACCATAACCCTGTGATGATGTCCTATATACTAAATGGAAACCATGTTACCCGTACCGCTTGTATCTTGGAGTCCACCCTACCTGACTTAGTTGTAGCTCCCCTTCTGTGGGCCTCATATGGCTCTCAACTACTCCTTTAGATGTGCCTAAGCTTATTAGCTCATATAGTGGCACACTAAAGAGGCATCTTGACCACTTCGGGTACAGAACCCCCCTGTTTAGCCCCCAAATTGTGGACATTAGACACTGCCGCAGTGCCACAGCTGCTTACTCAAAACATCCGTGGCGTATAAAATCGCATTGTGGCTGTCTATAAGAATCCACATTGCCATAGCTAAAAGTGCTCATTTGTCTCAAAAACAATCCAATCGGCTAATTTCAGTTGCTCATTTGATTCTTTCAGAAGGTATGACAATTCTTGTGCCCTTACCTTAATTAAATATTTAATTTCCATGTGAATTGATGAATCTTTTACTTGCATGATTAATTTGATAGAATATGATTAAACACTGTTTTTCCTCAAGGAACAACGTCAAATAAATCTATGATATCCATGATAAAACAGATGATTGGATAAAATCTGTGAAAACCCGAACTGTAACGATATTTCTATATTATTTTGAACAGGGATAGTAGAGTTAGAACACAAAAAAATGCTGCATTTGACCTGCTAAAGAGTTTGACCAGAAATTGCAGCTTTGACTGGCATTGATGTTTTTAAAGCAATTATTTGACTGAAGTACAGCATCTGATTTTCAATTTGATTCCTTCAACAGGTATGACAATCGCGTGCTCTTACCTTCATTAGATTATTTACCTTTCATGCAAAGTGATGAATCTTATAATTGTGGGATTAATTTGATTGAATATGATTAAGCACTAGCTCCTCGAGGGACAATGCTACCTAAACCTACGGTTCCCATGATAGAACAGATGATTGGGTAAAACCCATGAAAAACTGAACTAGAAGGATATTTCTATATTATTTCAAGTAGAACTAGCAGAAGTCCAAATATAAAAAAAAGAAATGAAATTCCACAAGACAATAGAGAATAATGGCAGAAATTAGATGCAGAAGCAGAAATTAATTTATTTCAAAAAAGAATGTAATGAAAAGCAAGAGAAATGAATATTCGAGCAACTTTGAGAAGGCAACCTCCAAATACAATAGTTCAATACCAATTCCACACTCATCCTTATAGGTGAAAAACTACTCCTATTTATAGACGTAATATGTTAGGGAAACCCATAAGCCCTTAATTAGACTGACCAGAAATGAGAGAAAAAATAAGAAACTACCATAATCCTGTGATGATATCCTATATACTAAATGGAAACCATGTTACCCGTACCGCTTGTATCTTGGAGTCCACCCTCTCTGACTTAGTCGTAGATCCCCTTCTTGTGGGCCTCATATGGCTCTCAACTACTCCTTTAGGTGTACCTAAGCTTATTAGCTCATATAGTGGCACCCTAAAGAGGCATCTTGACCACTTCGGGTACAGCACCCCCCTGTTTATCCCCCAAATTGAGGACATTAGACACTGTTGCAGTGCCATAGCTGCTTACTCAGAACATCCATGGTGTATAAAATCACATTGTGGGTGTCTATAAGAATCCACATTGCCATAGCTAAAAGCGCTCATTTGTCTCGAAAACAATCCAATCGGCTAATTTTCCACGATTTTTGGATATGGGCGCTTCTACCAATAACCATGTGATGAATTTAATCCCCCATCTTATTCCTACAACTCCCTATTTATAGATCCCTCCTAAACCTCTTCACACCATACAATGATCTATTACACTCTATTCTTGCTCAATCTCATAAAGCTAACACTGTGTTCTTTGGCTATCACTCAACTACATTAGTAGGGCTTATTAGATCTCTAAATCACACATTCATTGTTCATACTTTCAACAATATCACTTCCAACATCTACAAGTTGCATCTTGTTATTGTACCTCTTCTTTCAATCACTCTTCCTCACTGCCCTAGGTACGTCTACTTGGCTACACCAATTAGGATTTAGTCAAGGAGCTTCTAGTCATCCTTTGGCAAGGTCATCAACACCTTCCAACCTCACACCATCACACAATCTTTGGCCTCCACAATCTCGGTTAATAGTACTGATTATCCCATTGAGACTTTTGAGGGTTCTTTATATTTAGAATATTGCAAATCCCTTCTATTGTCATGATATTGCCTCATTGGGGGTTTTATCTTTGATTGTCTCTCATGTTAAAATGAATCTAAGGTTTCTTTTAAATTTTGAATTTGCATTCTATAGACCATAACATTAGTATTGTCCCAGACTCTAGTTATCAGCATAATTACATATTTTAATAGTCAACGAGATATTGTAGTCACTCAAATTTGATAATAAATACTTTATAATGTCAATTTTGGCCCACATTCATTTTAATTGACTTGAGCACTTAATTTGGACATATTTCGCAACCTCACTTTATCCTAAGCACCTATATAGACATATCTCTTTCTAAATTGCTATATTATGCTTACAAAAATGTTTTAAATTGCTAAAAACCCCTCTAAGCATCTGTATCGACATCTTAGATTTCATTTGTCACACATTTCCCTTCAAGACGAGATTGACCAATATGGGTCAATATGTTGGAGAGTTGTCAATGATGTCATGGTGATGTCATGGTGGTGTCTTTGTGAGTGGATAAAGTGCTTTGATAGCCTAAATAACAATGACAAAGTGTGCAATGTGCTTGTCCTAGTATACTTGAAGTTGTCTTGGTTGATATTTAGTTTTGGCATGGCTAGAGATGTTCAGGGATGAGTATGCAGAATTGAGCTTGTGCAAGGGATCCTATAAGAGGTTATCTATGCTTTGAGAGCTTGTGTGCATTAGTGAAATTCATCTGGTAGTCCATAGTTTTCATCTAGACAAATTGGGTCTAGTGGCAGAAAATCTGAGTAGGCAGTTTGATGACATCACCATTGCCACGTGTGGATGAGTTAGGGGGAGTTGGTCATATGGTTGTGATCATATTAGTCCCTAGTTATTAAGCGCTAAATCCCAGGTCATGCGCCTAAGCACGTCAAAAGATATGCAAGTACAAAGTTGGGCTCCCAAGCATTTTTATAGTGTTTTCCCATACTTGGCTAAATTTGCATGAGGCAAGAAAGAGCCAAGTAGGCATTTTGATGGTGGCATATCTCACACATGTGGACATTTTAGGAGAAGGTGATCATATGGGTTTGTTCAGTTTTGAGCCTAGTTTATTTGTGCTAAATTTCAGATCATGCGCTAAAGCGCATCAAAAGTTATGCATGTTCAAAGATGGTATCCCAAACAAATTCTAAGCATAGTTGGCTCTATGACAGAAGTTTTTGAGAAGGCATTTTAATGGCGTTATATCTCGCACGTGCGAAGGTTCCAGGAGCAGTTTGATACATGGTTGGATTCTCCTATGTGAGATCATATGGTCCAAATTGCAAATCATGTGTCCAAGCGCAGCAAAAGATATGACTGTGCAAAGTTGGCCTTCCAAACAGATAAGTAAGGTTCCCATACTTAGTCAAATTTGCACATGTTAAAGTTCGAGCAAGATTGGCGAAGCACGTTTGCTCCAATAAGTCAGGAAGCAGTGAGATGAAGACAGGGGCATGATGTTTAACGCTGAGCAAAGATAAAGATCGAGCTTCTTCCAAGGATCAACGGTGAACGGGAGATCGTACACATATAGATCAACGGTGCGTATTAAAGTCAAGAGGTCAAAGTGACAAGTGTTTAGCATTGCTAAAGCGAGGACAATCTAGAAGAGATCGACGGAGCACGTGGAGTCAACATTACAAGATTGCACGAAATGAGGTCAAAGTAACTGAGGTTTAACGTTTAAGCATTGGCGCCTATGTGTTAAAGATCAAACAAGATTGACGGTGCATATTTGATCTGAGCAACAAGGACACAAGATGCGAGCATAGTGTTTGAAGTTTAACTGTGACCACTAAGATTTAAATATTTGAATTTTAACAAAGGGAAAAACCAATCTATATATTTTGGCTATAACTTTTGATCCAGGACAAATTTGTTCATGCTGTAAAAAGCAAAAATGAAGAGGATTCCATGGAGCATCTAATGACCCTGATTTGAAGATCTGGAAGTGTGTGCAGTCAAAGATATTAAGGTTCCAAGTTGACTGTGTTCGTGCTTGTTCTGCAAGTGCCCCGAGAAGAGTAATTGAGCTTATGTAGATGTTGTTTCGATGCTTCATGGTGAATTAGCTATTGGGGAGTGTTGTAGACTCCATGAGGTTGCTCCATGTGCATTATGAAGGTTTGACCAATCGTATTCAGTATGAACAAAGGTTTTGAAGTCAACTATGTTTTCATTCATAATGACTGTATGTACAGAGAAGTGTTTGAGCTAATTGGGCTTTAGCAAAAGAGTGTTTTGGCAACTATGATCATTTGAGGATGCCAAAAAGATCATGTAGAATGGGTCCATGGTGTTGGAAAATGTTCCTATATTCTTTGTTTGCTCGGAGAAGTGTCAAAGAGCTGAATGGGTCTCCATAGGAACTAAAAGTGACTTAGGCCTATTTTGAAGGGGGATTGTGCTTAAGTGTGACCCATATGAGATGCCTTAAGGGTGAAGGCATGTTTTGTGGCCAACAAGAATATATTGTGATCTTGTTAATTCATGATTGCTCTATATAAACCAAATGTGTTGGTTTCTAGACTTGTATGTGCAAAAATTGTGCAAGGTGGATGTGAGAGTTGTGAAGCAAAGGATAGGTAGTGTGCCTATTGGTTGAGTTAATGAGCAGAACAGTTTGTTGACTGTGTATGAAATGTAGGTCATGTTTCTAATGTCAGGATAGTGCTCTTGCAATTTGAGGATATGCGAAGAGATCCGAGTGTGCATATAAGGACAGATTGAATGAAGAAGGAAAGAGTTTGTGACATGCCTATGTAAAAGGCTTGTTTGAAATAGAGAGAGTTTGTGTAGAGGTTAGAAAACAAAGATCCATCATCAGTTGTTGAAGACATCAATTTTAAGGTGGTATTCAAAGGAGGGTCTAAAGGACTTGGTCTTCCTTAGGAGCAGTTGCTCCTTGTGAAACAAGTGTTTCACTAAATACCTTTGGTCAGAAGGATATGATCAAGGTTTGTTGGTCTAAAGGAGTTGATCAGTCTCTTGCTTGTAATTTCTTATAGGACAGTAGTGCATTTGTGTTGCAGGCTTGAGAGTGCGTTTTATTCTCCATGAGGGTTTCCCACAAGAAATTTGTGTTATGTGTTTGATCTTGTGTATGCATTGAATGTATGAGCTCTCTTGTTAATGTTTCTTGATCAAGTTGATATATGTTGATTGCTTAATAGTTTGAAAGGACTGCAATTGTAATTGAAATATCTGGGCTCACTGATTCATTCCCCCTCTCAGTGATTGTACCTCTAACAATTGGTATCAGAGCATATCCTTCTTGCAAGTTTAACCACTAGAAGGTAATCAAAGGTAGAATGGTTGACAAAGAGGTTGTGGCGTGTCTTCAAAACAAACTAGTATGTGCTTTATCAAATGTCAACTCAAGCATGGATGCTGTGAAGATGTAAGTGAAAGATCTAGAAGCAACAGTCAAAAATCTGCTGAACATGATGGTTGGTGGTCTCAACCAAAGGGAGGAACAATTTGAAAATAAAGACATGACTTACTCAAATATGATCTTATCAAAGGACAAAAGGGATTTCAGCTCCACCAAAAGGGTCAAGAATGAAAATTCATGGACAAGTAATGATCAAGAGAAAGGTAGGTCAAATTTGAACGATGTCTTCTATGGGTATTGCTTCTCCTGCAATCAATTTGGTCATAGATATAGGGATTGTGCTTTCTCTCCAGAGATCAAAAGGAATCTTATATGCTACAATTGTAACCGACAAGGTCATATAGCCAAAAACTGCAATAGAGCTTTTTGGAAAAATGATATATAAGTTATTGACACTATCAAATGGTTCAAGAAGACTAAGTCTAAGACTGAAGAAGAAAAGAAGCAGAATTCAAGCGGTCCTCCAAAGTAAGAGTCAATGTTTGTTCAAGCAGCCTTGCATACTCAAGAAGATGGGAACAAGAGATGGTTCGTAGATAGTGGATGCTCAAATCATATGACAAGAGACAAGCAAGTTTATCTCCCTCAAGAAGACCAACCCTGGTTCAGTGAGATTTGGTGACAACAAATCTGCTAACATAGTTGGCAAAGGTAATGTGAGTTTGGATAATGGTAATTCTAAGACTGAGAATGTCTTATATGTATAAGGCTTGAAATACAATTTTTTAAGTGTAAGCCAAATGTGTAAGCAAGGAAATGTTTTAACTTTTCATGATGATGTTTGTGAAGTAAGAAAGGCTGGCAAATTAGTTGCAAATGTTTATAAAACAGATAACATATATGTATTCCATGAATCCAATAAGGAGGAGTGCATAATGAATCAATTGAAAGAAAGTTGGCTTTGACATAGAAGGCTTGGACATATAAATTTTGATAACATGGTAAAGGTCAGTTCAAAGGGATTGGTAAGGCATATGCCCAAAATTTTTAAGATTCTTCATTCTCTCTGCAAGGCATGTCTTCGTCAAAAGCAAACCAAAAGAAGATACAAATCCAAGGAGTTCTCCACTACAAAGCCATTAGAGTTGATCCACACTGATCTATATGGACCTATGAGGACACAAAGGATTCGAGGTAATAGCTACTTCATGCTTCTCATTGATGATTTTACCAAAATGACTTGGATATTTTTTCTTAAAAAAAAATCAGAAGCTTTTGCAAAACTTATGGCATTCAAAGAGCTTGTAGAAAATGATGAGTCAAAGATCAAGTGTATAAGATCAGACAGAGGAGGTGAGTTTTGGTCTCATGAATTTGATGATTTTTGTGAAAAACAAGAGATGAGACAATATTTTGTTGCTAAAACACCACAACATAATGGTGTTGTTGAAAGGAAGAATGTGATTGTTCAAGAGATGAGTAGAACCATGCTTCAAGATTCCAAACTATCAGATGGTTACTAGGAAGAGGCAACCAACACTTCAGTTTACATCCTAAACAAATGTCAAATTAGAACAAATAGTGATAAGAATCCGTATGAATTATGGAAGAATAGAGCAGCTAATGTCAAACATTTTAGAGTGTTTGAGAGCAAGTGCTTCATCAAAAGAGATGAAGAGAATCTTGGCAAATTTGATTCAAGGTCTGATGAGGGCATCTTCTTAGGTTACTCCTCTATCAGTACTACCTATAAGTGCTTCAACAAGAGACTTAACAAGATTATTGAAAATTCAAATGTAAGGGCAAATGAGATTAGTAGAGTCAAGAAGCCAAAATTTTAGGTAAGTGACTCAATTCAAAATACTGTTGCAAACAATGATAAGTTATCCGTTCAAACAAAAGAATGACGATGAAGAGGACGAACAAACACAAGATTTTAAAGCTCCATCTAGAAGAATTCAGAAAGATCATTCAATCTCTCAAATTATTGGAAATGTTGGTGCAAGATTGGAGACTAGAAAGAGAATGTTGATCAATCAAAATCAACAAGACTCAGCTCTGTTGTCCATGATTGAACCCAAAACATTCATGGAAGCTAGCAAAGATGAAAGTTGGAATGATGCAATGAATGAAGAAATTGATCAAATAAAAAGGAATGAAACATGGGACTTAGTTCCTAGACTAAAAGATAAAAATGTGATAGGTACCAAGTGGATTTTCAAAAATAAGATGAATGAGAAACAAGAAGTTACAAGGAACAAAGCTAGATTGGTATGTAAAGGATATGCTCAGGTTGAAGGAATAGATTTTGATGAAACTTTTCCTCATGTGGCAAGAATGGAAGCAATTAGACTCTTCTTGGCATATGCAAGCTTCAAGGGTTTTAAAGTATATCAAATGGATGTGAAATCTGCATTCTTGAATGGCAACTTAGAAGTCTACATTGAATTACCTGAAAGATACTTCATGTCAAGTAATCAAGATTTTGTGTGTAAACTAAAGAAGGCTCTGTATGGTCTTAAACAAGCTCCTAGAGCTTGGTATGATAGGTTGGATAAGTATCTTTTGAGTCAAGGTTTTAAGAAAGGGGTAGCTGATAGTAATTTGTACATGAAGACAAAAAGCAATCATCAATTAATTGTTGTTGTAAATGTTGATGACATAGTTTTTGGATCTGACAATGATAAAATGAGTAGAGATTTTGCAGATACTATGAAGACTGAGTTTGAAATGTCAATGTTGGGAGAACTGTCTTTCTTCTTACGATTACAGATTAATCAACTTGATGCAGAGATATTCATTTCACAAGCTAAATACATCAAGGATATGCTGAGGAAGTTTGACATGACGGATTGTAACCCGATGGGTACTCCAATGATCACAGGGTACAAATTAAGTAAACTGGACGACTCACCAAAAGTTGATCAAACTTTGTATAGATTCATGATTGGAAGTCTTTTGTACTCTACTGCTTCTGGGCTTGATATCATACAAGCAATGGGTCTTGTAGGAAGGTTTCAAGCTGACCATAAAGAATATCACTTAAAAGCAGTCAAAAGGATCTTGAGATATCTCAAAGGCACCATAGAGTATGGTTTATGGTATCCCAGAAGTAAAGAATTATATTTGAAATCTTATACTGATGCAGATTGGGTAGGTTGTGTGGATGATAAGAGAAGTACCAGTGGTGGGGTCTTCTTCATGGGGGAATGCTTGGTGTCTTGGCTAAACAAGAAGCAAGCCTCAATGTCTCTATCAACTGCAGAAGCTGAATATATAGCAGCTGCTTCTTATTGTATGCAAGTCATGTGGATGAAACAAACTTTGAAAGATTATAAAGTAAGACAATGGACCTTGTTTTATCTATTGTGACAACACTAATGCAATCAGTATCTCAAAGAATCATGTTATGCACTCAAAAACTAAGCACATTCCTATTAGATATCATTTCTTGAGAGAACAAGTGAATAATCAAAGTGTTAAGTTAGAGTATGTGCCTACAAAAGAGCAGCTTGCAAATATTATGACCAAACCATTGTTAAAAGCTACTTTTCAGTATCTAAGACAAAACTTAGATGTCATTTCTTTCTCTATGAATCAATAGTATTTGGTTGAGGAGAAACAAGTTCAGGAACTTGCTCCAAAGGTTTGTAAAGAAGTTATAGTGCAGATGCAGAGTTGGTGGTCATGGAAGTGTCTTGAGAGAGAAGGCTAGTAAACATGTATGATGGTTCCTCATGGTGTATGGAGATCTGAAGATGCTCAAGTGATGCAATGACTCATAAATCTTAAGGGGAATTCCTCTCAAATGTCGCTTGGTAAGTTCCATCAGATTTCAGTGTTTTGTGTGTTCTTTCTTCATTGGTTGCAGTGATTGGTTGAAGAAGAGTGTTGGCATGGAGCAAGAGGAAGGTGTCAAGGCAAGAAAAGGTTGGCTCAAGGTAAGAGGGAGTTTGCATCATCTTTTCAAGAGGGTCCTTTCCTATTTTTGATGGTCTTTTCAGGTCCTCAAGATCAATTGGTGCCCACTTTGTCATTGTGTCAAAGGGGGAGAAAGTTCCTAGTATGAAAGTGATTGAAGAGAGAGAAGGTGAGTTGAATGATGTTTGTTAACATTAATGACAAAGGGGGAGATTGTTAAAGAGTTATCAGTGATGTCATGGAGGTGTCCTTGTGAGTGGATAAAGTGCTTTGATAGCCTAAAGAACAATGACAAAATGTGCAATGTGTTTGTCCTAGTATGCTTGAAGTTGGCTTGGTTGATATTTATTTTTGGCATGGCTAGGGATGTTCAGGGATGAGTATGGAGAATCGAACATGTGCAAGGGGTCCTATAATAGGTTATCTATGCTTTGAGAGCTTGTGTGCATTAGTGAAATTCATCTGGTAGTCCCTAGTTTTCATTTAAACAGTTTGGGTCTAGTGGCAGAAAATCTGAGTAGGCAATTTGATGACGTCACCATTGCCACGTGTGGATGAGTTAAGGGGAGTTGGTCATATGGTTGTGATCACATTAGTCCCTAGATCTTAAACGCTAAATCCCAGGTCATGCGCCTAAGCGCATCAAAATATATGCAAGCACAAAGTTGGGCTCCCAGGCATTTTGATAGTGTTTTCTCATACTTGGCCAAGTTTGCATGAGGCAAGAAAGAGCCGAGTAGGCATTTTGATGGTGGCAGATATCACACATGTGGACATTTTAGGAGAAAGTGATCATATGGGTTTGTTCAGTTTTGAGCCTAGTTTATTTTCACTAAATTTCAGATCATGCGCTAAAGCACATCAAAAGTTATGAATGTTCAAAGTTGGTCTCCCAAACAAATTCTAAGTATAGTTGGCTCTATGACATAAGTTTTTGAGAAGGCCTTTTAATGGCGTTATATCTCGCACGCGCAAAGGTTCTAGGAGCAGTTTGATACATGGTTGGATTCTCCTATGTAAGATCATATGGTCCAAATTGCAGATCATACGTCCAGCAAAAGATATGACTGTGCAAAGTTGGCCTTCCAGATAGATAAGTAAGGTTCCCATAGTTAAAGTTCGAGCAAAATGAGGACAAGTGCACGATGTTTAATGCTGAGCAGAGATAAAGATCGAGCTTCTTCCAAGAATCAACGGTGAGCGGGAGATCATACAAATAGAGATCAATGGTGTGTATTAAAGTCAACAGGTCAAAGTGACAATTGTCTAGCATTGCTAAAGCGAGGACAATCTCAAAGAGATCAACGGAGCGCATCGAGTCAACATTACAAGATTGCACGAAATGGGGTCAAAGTGACTAAGATTTAACATTTGAGCATTGGCGCCTATGTGTTAAAGATCGAACAAGATTGACGGTGCGTATTTGATCTGAGCAATGAGGACACGAGATGCGAGCCTAGTGTTCGATCTTTAACTATGACCATTGACATTTAAATATTTAAACTTTAACAAAAGAAAAAACCAATCTGTGTATGTTGGCTATAACTTTTGATCCAGGACGAATTTGCTCATGCTGTAAAAATCAAAGATGAAGAGGACCCCATGGCACATCTAATGAACCTGATTTGAAGATCTGGAAGTGTGTGGAGTCAAAGATATTAAGATTTCAAGTTAACTGTGTGTTCGTGCTTGTTCTGCAAGTGATCCAAGAAGAGTAATTGAGCTTATGTAGATGTTTCGATGTTTCATGGTGAATTAGCTATTGGGGAGTGTTGTAGACTCCATGAGGTGGCTCCGTGTGCATTATGAAAGTTTGACCAATCGTATGCAGTATGAACAAAGGTTTTGAAGTCAATTGTGTCTTCATTCATAATGACTGTATGTACAGAGAAGTGTTTGAGCTAATTGGGCTTTAGCAGAAGAGTGTTTTGGCAACTGTGATCATTTGAGGATGCCAAAAGGATCATGTAGAATGGGTCCATGGTGTTGGAAAATGTTCCTATGTTCTTTGTTTGCTCGAAGAAGTGTCAAAGAGCTGAATGGGTTTCCATAGGACCTAAAAGTGACTTAGGCCTATTTTGAAAGGGGATTGTGCTTAAGTGTGACCCATATGAGATGCCTTAAGGGTGAAGGCATGTTTTGTGGCCAACAAGAAAATATTGTGATCTTGTTAATTCATGATTGCTCTATATATAGTAAAACCAAATGTGTAGGTTTCTAGACTTGTATGTGGAAAAATTGTGCAAGATGGATGTGAGAGTTGTGAAGTGAAGGATAGGTAGTGTGCCTGTTGGTTGAGTTAATGAGCAGAACAGTTTGTTGACTGTGTGTATGAAATGTAGGTCATGTTTCTAACGTCAAGATAGTACTCTTGCAATTTGAGGATATGCGAAGAGATCCAAGTGTGCATATAAAGACAATTTGAATGAAGAAGGAAACAGTTTGTGACATGCCTATGTGAAAGGCTTGTTTGAGATAGAGAGTTTGTGCAGAGGTTAGAAAACAGAGATCCATCATCATGTGTTGAAGACATCACTACCAAAGTGAAATTGTTCAAATGAGGGTCTAAAGGACTTGGTCTTTCTTAGGGGCAGTTGTTCCTTGTGAAACAGGTGTTTCACTAAATACCTTTGGTCAGGGGGATATGATCAAGGTTTGTTGGTCTAAAGGTGTTAATCAGTCTCTTGTTTATAATTTGTTATAAGACAGTAGTCCATTTGTGTTGCAGGCTTGAGAGTGGGTTTTATTCCCTATGTGGGTTTCCCACAGGAACTGTGTTATGTGTTTGATCTTGTGTATGCATTAAATGTATGAGCTCTCTTGGCAATGTTGCTTGATCAAGTTGATATATGTTGATTTCTTAATAGTTTGAAAAGACTGCAATTGTAATTGAAATATATGGGTTCACTAATTCACCCCCCCTTTCAGTGATTGTACCTCTAACACAATAGTGACAGTTGGTTTTGACACCTGTGGGTCGATCTTGACCTTCGCCCTTTGCAACAAAGAGTTTTCAAATTTAGATCTTCCCTTACAGGTTGGTCTATATTTTTAGGATAGGTAGTTTGAGGTTTTCCCCTTTTGAATTGCTATACAAGGACACCTAAGTCCCCTATTCTATCACTTGGCAATTTCAATATTGAGGCACACTTATACTATTGCACAATAAACAGAGCTTCCCTATGCTTCCCAAATCTGATTCCAATCACTTGAAACAGTCCTTAGCCAAATCAAGACCCAGTTTTATCCAAGTCAAGTAAAGCATTATCAAGTATTCAAGTCATCTTTAAATCCATTCATGTAGCAAAAGAAGCACAATTGCACAAAGCACTCTAAGCGAGAGAATTACATCAGTTTGTTTTCTCTCTTTCAAGTATTGGATACGTAGGCAGTGATCAATCATCATAACGGTGATTGGGGTCAGCTCAACCCATTACACTTCCCTGGTTTTATTTGTAGGTTTTCAACTATTGCAAGCCCTATTAGGGTTTCAACTTTGAAGAAGTGATATGCAAGTCATTCGTGTGCATCTAAAAGTCAATTTCTACATACAGGTATGTTTTAAACAACTACAGACAATCATACCCTAATTTCCTTATGTTCCCACAGAGGACCGAATTGACCAATAGTAGACAGTAGTGCCAGTCAATCCTGTCCCCTTTTCGACGATCTTGACCCTCACAGTTACAACTCCTATGGTACTTGCAAAATCAAACTTTGTTGATCAACTCCAGCCACTTTTCAATTTCACACAATCAAATCACAGACAGTAAACATCTAAGTCTTTTATATTGTTCATAGTTAGTCTTCATTCATTTTATTGTGCTTTGTCAATTTCCATACTTTGTTTTTATTTTGCTTGTCGGGAGCAGTTTTTACAGCATTTGCTTTTTCTAATCAATTTATTTTAATTAGCGTTAATGCACCTATTAATTCCAAATTCTGCTAAAACATATTGGTGAACCCACTTTTTATTCGAGCAATATTTCCAAAAAATTGCCCTGGAGTTTAAATAAATTTCTGAGCATCTGACATAGAATTTTCTTTAGACCTTAGATCTAATATTTGACACTAAAAGAACTTGCTTTCGGCCTCAGATTTAATCGTTGACATTGAAATCACTTTCTTTTGACTTCAAATTTGATATCTAACATTGATAGCACTTTGTTTTGACCTTGAATTTTAGGGGAGTTTACTAATCTCCATACACAAATAAAAATTCCTTTGTTTTTTAGCATTTCATTTTCTGTTGTTTACAATATTTGTTCTATGTTATTTTTCTATGCCATCTAAAAAACCTACCTCCCTTATTCCTTTAAGGCTTAGTGCTAGGTTAAATGGGACCCATATTGAGCACATCCAAATTCCTTTGGCCACTGTTAAAATGGATTCTTATAGTGCAGATAATGGTTCTCTTTCTTTTGATGAACAAATTGCTCGTGAATATTTTCAAAAAGATAATCACAATGAACAAGCTAATCAAGATGATCATAATGCACATAACAATTATGAAGGCTTAGATATGATTCATCCTGATGAACTTAATGGAGTAGATTATGCACAAGTCCAATGTCTATCTACATTCCAAGAAGGAATCTGTCAAATGACACAAGACATACCCAAAGCAATTAAAGTCCTCTTAGCCTCTAAAAGTGCACAAAAAGCAAAAAGTTCTACCTTCAATGCACAACAAGAACCACTCTTTCGCATTGTTAATCCTATCACAGGAGTTGCTATTGATATTGTTATTAGGGCAAAACAAGTCTTCCAACAAATATCTATGCCCATGCCTAATAAAATGACTCATGCAGGACCTTTGATAACTACAAATCCTACATCCCCTGCCTTACCTACTACACAATCCCTTGGGCAGACTATTTCACTTTTGCATGCTAAAGTGTTGAAGTTAGAGCAAGGTATACCAAAAGCGAGTCAATCAATGGATTCACAAGCCTTGCTTCATAATCCGTTAGCACCTAAGATTGCATCATATTCTTTCCCTGTAAGATTTGTAGCTCCTAAACTTCTATTATATGAAGGTAAAGTAGATCCTAAACATCTTAGATCTTTGCATGCAGCAAGTTTGGATTATGCTTTCAATGACAAGTTGCTAACTAAATTGTTTCCAAGAAGCCTAAAATATTACGCCTTACATTGGTTTAATCATTTACATGTTCAACCAGTCAAAGCTAACAACATTGATGAAAAGTTTTTTTATGCGCTAATTGATAAGCTTAAGCAAGGAACTAATGAGTCTATCAGTGTTTATATACTTTGTTATAAGACCATGTTTGTTAAAATGACTAACATCTTGATAGATAATGATTGAAAGATATTTTCAAACCAAGTTTACTTGCACCTTTGCATGAGTCAATTATTTTCAAGAAATTCAGATCATTTGAAGAACTTTGTCATACAATAAGAGAAAGAGAAGTCAAACGTCTTGCTTTGAACAAGCTAAAATATGTCCCTGCATCCACTTCAACTTCCACAAAAAAGGTTCAAGGCAAACCATCTTACAAAGCTAAGCCAACAGATACTAAAGTTGATGCAAAGATCACAGTTAATAATATTTCTCAACCTTCTAACAAGCTTGTTTTATCAAATCAACCAAAGAGGGAATTCTCTAGATTACCACAACTCATAAATTGCTACAAAAGTTACTTGAATGCAATCTTATTACTCTACTTCCACCGATAAAAGTTCATATGAGTAAACCTCAAGGTAAATATTTCAATAACAATCCATATTGTGATTAACATAGATGCAATGATCATTATACTAATAGATGTTTCAAGCTCAAGCACTTTATTCAATATCTTATCCATAACAATGTCATTAAGCTAGGTACTCCTACAGAGAAAACTAAGCCTCAATAGAATGAGAAAGCTAAGTTGGTCAGTGAACCATTTCCAAATCATGATACAAACAAGGATAATTCAGAAGCGCATTATACTTATAATGCATATCCATCTCCCCAATCATATGATCATCGATTAGATGGAATTATTGGTACAATTATTCAAAATGTTCAACCACGTTCTGTGATTACTTTTGATGATAGTGAGATAGTGGATGATGATTTTAATTTTCATGACTTATGTATATGAGCATATATTGATCAACCCATTCATAGTGAACTAGTCAATAATCAATCAAGTGAGAATGCATGTGCAATGACATTACTCCATTCATTAGGTTACACACAACATGACATACAAGCAACATCTAAAAGTGTCCACATTTAATAGGAACCAACAAACCACTTTGGGACACATTGTGTTGCCTCTTCAGGTGGGCTCTACTATACTATCTACTCTTTTTCTAGTTCTATCATAGAACGGAGTCTTTGACATGATATTAGGATGCCCTTGGTTTCAAAAAATTTGTGTTGTACCTTCCATGATACATAGATTTTGAGAGTACATCCATTGCAATCAAGTGGTCATAGTTTCAAGAATCATATGAGTACCCTCTACAATCTATGGTACCTCCTCCCCATCCACCACCGCAATTCATTAATGCATCTATGCAAGAACAAAAGCACATTTACAGTTGTTGCACCTATGTAAAAGATTCATATTCAACCAATTTAGAAAAATGTGCAAAAATCTCAAAAGCAATCAATGCAAAAGCAAATTTATCGGAAAGAGGTGTCAAGTTCCCAACAAGCACCATCACATGAAACATTTTTTTAAATGGTGATACATACACATCAGCGTGTTCTTAAAAGAGTACAACATTTGGCACAATCTTCTATTATTCTCCATCGGATATCAAATCATTCTACATCTCTTAGAGCTACTCATCCCACACAAGATTACACGACTAGTGATCTACATAAATTCATTACAACACATGATGCATTTTCTGATTTTGAGTCATGCATATGCAGCACATTACGTTCACAAAATGCAATCGTTCTAGCGCTTATTACAGATTCTTGTGACTCTATTGCAATGGTTCATTGGTTAACATGTTGCATTTTCAAATATTCAAAAGCATTCAAATAATTAAAAAACCAAAAAAAAAATTGATTGTACATAGCTTCTTGATTGTTTCATCATGTTATTCTTCTACTTCTTGCATATGCAATTGATTTGATTAAATCTTACTGATTTTTTGGCCTTTGACTTTTCTTTTTTCATTTTCTAGATCTGAACTGTCAAACATAGTGCTCTATGCTGCCATCTTTTGTCATTTCCTTTGTTTTTACAATCTAAACTAAACAAATTGTGTTTTTCTATCAATGACAATATCAACCAGTATGGGTCAATACTGACTATTAGTACCATGGTTACCATGTTCGAAAAAATCGGTTTGTTCGGAAGGGGGAAAAGGTTCGAAAGCTCGGAATTTTGAAAAAAGTTCGGTTCGGTATGTTCAGTAGTTCGGTTAAGATTTTTTTATAAATTATAAAAAATAAATATATCATGCATGTAACATATTTGTAAACAGAAAAACATAAACATAAATAAGTTGATAAGTATCTGACATCTATATAATAGAGAGCGAAATCCAATAAAGTGTTAAACTTAAACTTCAATGTTCAGTCATAAATGTTCATTGTTCAACATCATACAAATACTTAAAGTTTAACATAAAAGTTTTCAGCATTAACTAAAAATAAGAATGAAATCTAAACATTTGCAACATCAAACCCTGCATCCACACCAAAATCACTACTAGCAGTGGCATCATCATCTAATCCTACACTAGTAGGCTCATCAACAACATCAATATTTTCATTTTCAAAGCATGGTTCGCCAAGGCGAGAGTTGTCATCTTCATTTGTAAGAGAGTGAATAAGCAATCGTAGATTGCTATGAACAAACACAAGATCAGAGAGTTTTTGAGCCCCTAGTCGATTCCTCTTGTTGGTGTGGATTAAGTCATGTGTACTCCAGTTTCTTTCACATGCAGAAGCACTGAAACACTGGCTGAAGATTCGCACGGCAAGCCTCTGCAATTGTGGAGTAGAAGCCCCATAAGTCTGCCACCATTTAGATGGTTCCCACTTTGCCCTGCTTGCCTTTGCTTCCTTGATGCCAAACATTTTCAGTTGGTTCTTAAAAATAGTAAGTTGCTTCCTTCTCTTCTTCATCAATAAGCAACCTATCTATCGTTGCAAATACTCCTCTCATTATCTCTTCATTTGCATCATTATTTACCTCTACTAATTTAGGATTTAGATAGCAAGCTATCGCATGTAGAGGACGATGTAGCATGAACCATCGCTTGTCCACAATTTCCCAAATGCTCTTGATTTCTTCAACATTACCTGCAAGTAACTTTTGAATTTCTTCATTTGCTCTGTCCATTCCCTCATACACAAAGCCCATGCAAGGTTGATTGCCATCAACCATTCTAAAAATTTTAACAAGAGGCTCAAACACAATTATGATTTTCTTGGCCCCCTCCCAAAATGTGTTCCCTAAGATTATTCTTTCAATATATTTTGAATGGGCTTCCTTAGAAAGCTTTGACTCTGTCCATTCATTAGTAACCATTACTTTTCTCAATGTTGTCCTTTCCTCTACCTCCCTTTGCAAAGTAATGAAATTGGTGGCAAATCTTGTTTCGGCAGGGGATAAAAGCTCACGCTTTGAAAATGAACGATACAAGTTCAATGTCAAGCGGTGATTGAGGATAAACTTAGATATTTGTTTGCCTTCAATCACAATATTACTTACCCACTCCAGTTTTGATAAGTCTTCAAACAAAAGATCCAACACATGTGCAGCACATGGTGTCCAAAAGAGATGAGGAAATATATCCATGAGTATATCCCCTGCTCCTTTACAATTCGTTGCATTATCTGTAATGATTTGAACAACATTCTCTTCTCCTATCTCTAAAATCGTTGATTCAATGCATTGGGAAATGAAAAGAAAAGTTTTTTGTTCATTACTTGTATCGATTGATTTTATAAACATAGCACCATCAGAAGATATTGCCAAAATATTTAGGAGGGCCTTCTTCTTGAATCGGACCAGCGATCACTTACTATTGTGCAACCTGTTCTTTTCCATTTTTTTTTATTTCAACTAGTTCAGTGGATATGGCTGCCACTTCCTCTTCAAGAAGACTAGTTCTTAGTCTTTCATAGCAAGACAATGTGTAACCCTTCCCAAATTCAATCGCTACATCTACAAAGGTTTTGAAATGTGGGGAACGAATGACATTGAAAGGAATGGCCTCAGCATAAAACAATCTCGCTGCCAACTTATCTACATCATGCTTTTGTTGTGGCCTCCACATGGACTTTAATGAACCCTATGACTTTTCAACGTCACTTGCACTTCCACTAGTAAATGGTCATGGAGCACCACTTGAACTATTTAATGAGCCAATTTGTGAGATAGAGTATTGGATTTTAGCCTTCTTTGCTTCTAAAGCAAATGATCCAGCACAACTCACATCATATTTAGCTTTCACTCATTTTATGAAATCTGCATACTCCACTTCCTTTGAATTTTCATTTGCTATGGTACAGCGTTTCACATCTGCATATCCTCCAAGGTAATGGTATCGAACTCTAGTGACACTCCCTGTAATATTACCATTGCATAAAGTGCATCTCATATTTGTTTTTTTATCATCTCTCTGGACGATATATTTCATTTCTAATGGACAGCTAAACATGCTGGCCCCTGTATCCTGAATCTTGATTCCTCACTGCCCAATGCCCACTGCTCAACCTTGCATTCAGTGTTCTAAATTTTCTCAATGTACCTTGGTCCCGCACTGCCCAATGAATCTCCCTTGCATACACTGTTATGAACCTTTGATTTCTGCCCTGAAATTTAAAAAAACATATTACCCTGTAAATGTAACATTCTATACAATACAATATAATATAATTTATACTTAATAATATTTTATTATTTTAAACTTTAAAGTTTAAAAGAATAATATTAATAATAAACTAACAATAATGAATTTTAAAAAATAATCATAAACTAATTGAACTTACATGTATATTTAATATTTATTATTAACATAATTATTAAATAATAAATCTAGTAAATAGTTACTAAATACTAATAATAAATTACTAAATAATAAAATATTAAAAATTTAAAACAGCAAATTAAATGGAATTAAATAATAAAAACTTATAAATTTATTTATATTTATATTTATTTATTTGTGAAATAAATATAATATATTTATATTTATTATTGATTTAAAATTTATATTTGTTTCTTTATGATAAACTAAAACTTTATATAATAAAGTTTAAATTTATGATAAACAAAAACTTTATAAATTTATTATAAACAAATAAATTTAAATTTATTATAAAATTTATTAATAAGTTTAATTTTATTTATATTATAAAATTTAAATTATTAATAAATTTTATTTAATAAAATAATTACAATTTATAACGTAAACTATATATTTAAATTATAATTTATAATATTTCTTTTACTTATATATTTTTTTAAAATTTAAATTTTATTAAGTTTAATTTTATTTATATTATAAAATATTATATATATATATAAAATAAAAATTATATTATAATTTAAATATATATTAATATTATTTTATTAAATAAAATAAAAATAATAAAAATTATTTTAATTTTATTTAACAAAATTATTAATATAAAATACATATTTAAATTATAATATAATTTTGTTAAAAAAAAAGTGTTTTTTTTAAAATTGTTTTAAGATTACTTATATTTTATATAGTATAAATAAAATTAAATAAATAAAAGAAATAAGAAATCATATTTTGATTTAATAAACTTAAACCTAAATTTTAAAACAAAAACCAAAGAGCACTTACCTCACGTGCCTTGTAGGTCACCTCCCGTTGCCCAGCTGCGTTCTTCACTCTACTAGTCTGCGTTCTACTACTCCTAGGGTTTGCGATCTTCTGCTCTTGGTCTACGTTTTACACCTAGTGTCCGCGTTTTTTTGCCATTCCTGCCCTGCTATCCGCCATCATTGCCCTGCTGTCTGTTAACCTCTGCGGATTCGCATTTTACACTTTAGGGTTCGCGTCTGTTGTTCGTGACTGTCTCCTCAGCGTCTATCGTTCGTTGTTGATAACTGATAAGCGTTTGCCTTTTTGGCTTTTTGCCTTTGGTGTTTGCCTTTTTGGCTTTGCAGATTAGGGTTTCCAATGCATTACGTTCGCCGTTGGAGTCGTTTTAATCAAAATTATTAAAAACTTATTCAGTCGAATTTGACCGCACAAATCCGGTCAACGTCGTTTGTTTGGTTCGAACCGAACATGAGCCATGTTCGGTCGAACATGGTAACTATGATTAGTACTGTCATGAGCTAGTCGATCCTATCCTATGCCTTTTTTCATTGTCAAATCAGAAACTGAGCATACAAATCCTTAATACATCCAATTTTTTGATATTTCACTCGATTTCAATACACAACAGTACTTATTCATACAAAATCTTTGTTTATGTGCTATATTGCCCATACATGCGCATTACATACCTTGACAAGTGTACATTCAATGAGATGAGAATATACATTCATTCTTTTGCACATTTATTATATCTCTTACATGCCTATCAAAGTTATAATTCACATATATAGTGGAGGCATCTTGCTCATACATGGCCATGCCATAATTTTTCAGTACATACTTCACTTTGACACGTGACAGATTGTTCAAATCCCTTCCCTTCTACTTTTGAACCTATGGTTACTTAGTCTCTTTTGTTCCAAGTTGTGAAATTCAAAAAAGTACAAAAAAAATTCAAATATTTGAAAAATATAAAAACATTCAAGTATTCTAAAAATCCAAAATCAAACCCTGAGCATGATTAAACCTCTAGTTTATATCATTGTCATATGTTATTTATCTCATGATTGATAGATAGCATAATTTTTGTCTATCACACATGCATTTCACTAGTATTCATGAGTGTTATGCAAGACAGTTTTTCCATGGACTAAGATGTTGGACTCGTCTCTACCCAATAGCCATGCTAAACTAGGAGCATCTTATCAAAAAGTTACTGTGTTTACAAGTGCTACTGTTAGTAATTTGGCCTGTCAAGGCCAAATTACTACCCTTGCTATTTGAAACTTTCCCAGAACAATCAAATCCCCTATGCGGATCACCAAACTAGTGATTTATAGTCTAAAGACATGAATAAGGTGATATGTGGATAGTCAAAATATCAAATGTGGCCATGATGAATAAGGGAGCCAAAGCATGATCAAAGGGTCATAAGCATTGATAAAGGTGTTTTTAGATCTTCAAGGGCATCAAGCACAGTCAAGTGAACACCTACAGCAATGTTATAACAATTAGGTTTTGATCATGATGTTGTGATAAAGATAAGGAGGATAAGAGATACCTGAAGACCTATACGCAACAAGTCACCTTGTTTTATTTCAAGAGAACTAGGGTTGATCAAGGGGCAACATGGATACGAGAGAAAGAGTTTGCAGGCCTTGGGTAACATGATACAGTCAAAAAAGTCAAGAAATCCAATGAAGTCATAAGGTTTCAAGAATAATGCTCTCCATATACATGATTAGTGCAAATAATCTCATCAAGCAATTAGAGAAGGAATAAAGATCAAATCTGCATTTGGGCAGTCCTTAAGTCACACAGGTTTTTTATCCGTACAATGTATAATCATGGAGCGAATCAACAGGGTTATGAAGATCATCTACAGCCAATCCTGGCTATGTTGAGGAGCATTGAAGACAGGTCTTCAATGTTGTTTGTGTAAATAGCGTGAATGATCAGAGACAGGAATACTGTTTTGTTTTTTTCGGACTTTACAACTAATGTTTCTTTTCTAAGTGTTGTCTTCTTACAATTCTTTCAGGCTCAAAGTGGTAACAATTTCCTCAGGCTTTTTTTTCGAGGGAAAGAATTTTCAAAGGATTTTGCAAAAGTTCGAAGGAATTGCAAAAACACAGTTTGGCGAAGAAAAGGACTCTTTCAAAAAGTCCGAAGGGTATGTGCTCTTCAGGAGGGATCATTTCAAAAATCCCGAAGGGTAGGTAACCTTCCGGGAAAGTTCAAAGGCAGCGCCAAAAAATCCGATGGGCTTCTCTCTGAAAAGAATGGTTCATTTCATTTTTTTCAAAGGGTATGTGCCCTTCGAAAAAGTACCCTTTTAGAAAAACCGAAGGGCATGTGCCCTTCGGAAGGGTCATTGCCAAGAATTTCGAAGGGCACATGCCCTTCGAAAAGGCTCATTTTAAGGCTGAAGGGTCATTTTTAAGCTTTCGGAGGACAATTTCAAAAATCCCGAAGGGCACCTGCCCTTCGAAAAGGTACGCTTCAACTTTGGAAGGGACGTTTTCAAGAATCCCAAAGGGCACCTGCCCTTCGGGAAAGTTTATCTCATGAATTTTAAGGGCTTTTACAAAAGCCCAAAGGGCATGTGCCCTTCAGGGAAGACATTTGCAAGATTCCCAAAGGGTATGTACCATTCGGGAAAGTTACTCTACAAGCTGGAAGGAACAAGCCGAAGGGAGCAAGGAAAATAATTCCCGCAGACTTTTTGTCCATAAGAAAATGACAAAGGACTCGGACAAAAAGTCCGAAAGAATTCCTTCGAGAAGTTGAAAGCTATAAGCCCGAAAGGAGGAGAAAGATAAAGTCTTAAACAATTCCCATGGATTTTTTGTCTGCGGGAAATTTGACTATGCAAAAAGAAAAAAAACAAGGGGCAAGCAAGATAATCCGAAGATGAAAAGAACAAACCCAAAGGAATAAAACCCGAATCAAATACAAGCAAGGGTATGTACCAAGAGTTAAACAGAGACAAAGTCCAGAGGATAGACCAAGGGAAAAGCAAAATAATCCGAAAGAATAAACAAGCCAAGGGGAAATAATCTTGGGAAAATTGCCAAAGAGATACATAGGAAAAGTCCACAGGAAAAAATCCGAGAGAATGGACACAGAAAATCACAAACTTTTGTCCAAGTAAATCAAGGAACAAATATAGCCAAAAGCCATAAGTAGATAAGCCCAAGGAAATGCATGTAAACAACGGAATCAAATCTTCAATTGACTGGTTATTAAAGTCACGCTTCCCCATGGTTTGACTAGTCACTCTCATGCATCCAAACTTTCCAGCTTAGCTCAAGCTTGACTTCTAATTTTGGTGTTCTTCTCACATTGCAAGGCTCTCAACGTTCTAGCAGTGCAAGTGGAGTTGACTAGACAAATTCGTTGCACATCTTCCTTGTTTTTTCATGCAAAATCTCTTCCTCCAGCTCAGCTTGCAAACGAATCAAATGGAGTTCCTTATTTAGATATTGGCGTAGTATACTATGCAAAGAGAAGTTTGACTTTCATAATTCCACCGTCCATTCCTCTACGCCACCTTGGATTCATGCATGTTTGGAGTTTTCTTGGAGAGTGTCTTGTTTATTTTAAGAATTAACCTTTTAAACTTGGCCTCACTATGATACTTCTACGCCAATGTTTGAAGAGGCATGCATTTTTGTAAAAGAAAGATTTTATTGAATATTCTATATTGTAAAAAGGTGTTAAGTCTTGGTTAATTAACCAAGACTAACTCTTTCCTCTTTTAGAACTGCACTTAAGGGTATTTCAGGTTTTGAAAAAAGGCTATTTATTGGCTTAGTCAAGCCATTGAAAAAGATCCCTGAAGTTTGGAAAAAAGAAATTGTAAACTGGACCAGTCATCAATAAAGAAATTATTCTGGATCTAAGTTTTGACATGAGATTGTGTGTAATCTGATTGAGCATCAGCATATAAGTGAGATTTATCTTCTTTTGCAGGTCCCTCACCTATCTCTTCCTTCCTCACCCTTCTGCAAGTCATTTGAAGAGGTTTTCAACCCTTCATCTGAAATATTTATGCTTAAAAATAGAATTATAGATTTCATTTTATTATATGTGTGCATCGATTTTAGTAACTTCAGAGGATTTTGACAATTCAGGTGTATCACCCCCTTTTAATTATATCTCTTTTTAGTTTCCTTCTCCCTTTTCACCCCAAATATCACAGGAGTCAAGTTTATTGAAAAAATCTAAAGGGAACCAGCCCTCTTTGGAGGTTCTTCTCATCAAAGAGTCACCCACACTCAGAGAAGTTCCAATTGTATCCGCTGGAGTGAGGGTGTGCTTTGCACATCTTCAAACAGGGTGCACTCCAGAGTGATAACAGTTACCATTCTATGACTCTTATATTGTTTTGCTATATACTCTTTACAAATGTTTTTCTAACATCTCTATCTTATATTGTCAAGGTTACCGGTTCGTTTTTGGTTCTGGTGTGAGTTCGAAGAACCCAATTCGCCAACACGGTGATTTTTTTTTCCCCTAGGTTCATTATTGGGTTCGTCAGTACAAAAAATATATAAAAAAATTAAAAATATAGAAATTCTAGCCTGATACATAGGAAATTAGTGTCATTGTCATTAACCACTAAACAGATAGAGATAAATGAGTCAAATCATAAATGAATCATGATAAGTTGATAATTTTAAAATCATAAATGATAACTATAACTATAAGTACAGCCATTAATGAATAATAATTAAACTAATATGATAAAATGATAAATAAAAATCATATATATTAAAATATGAGTATCTATTATCAAATATCAAGATTCAAATATCAAAAATTATCATGTGGCTGTAATTAATTACAGGTTACATCAAACTTCAAAGTTCAATCTATAAAAGTCAATTTTCATAGTCATATTGATATTGCTTTTCATCGAAAGCATCAACATCATCATGATGTTGTGGTTCATTAGAAGTAGAACCACATGGACTATTTGCATTGCCACTCCCGCTAGCTACGTTTTGTGTCCTCAAACCCGAAGGACTGCCTGTGTCATCTAATGAGAAGCGGGATATGCAAGCATCCAAGTCAACAACCTATGGATCTATATCCCAATGCTTTGACATCCCCTCCTTGTACTCTGGGTTCTTGTGTGATAGAAGACGCAAATTAGAATGTATGTAGACCAACTCCTCGGCCTTTTTAGCTGCACGCTTGTTGCGCTTTTGTGAGTGAATGAAGTTATATGTGCTCCAATTTTGCTCACAAGAAGATGAACTTGCAGCCTATATTCAAATTTAAACATAAATTTGAAATTTTTATAAGAAAAAGAAAAACTTAAAAAATACAAAACTTACCTGTGACAAGATCTTGATTGAAAGAGGTTGGAGGTTCGGTGATCCTTGGCCATGAAGGTACCACCACATAGGACCATCCTTCTTGTATTTGTCCCGAAGAGCACCAAGACTATGACCTCGGGAGGTAATGAAAGCCCCAAACTTGTTTGTAACCAAGTCTTCTATTTCAGGATCAGGGAATATCTTAGACATTGCCAATTTGTACCCTTCAGCCACTTCGACATCCCTATATGGTGGCACCCTCCTCGGCAAAGAAAGGATCTCTATGCTATAGAAACGAGGAGTCAATGCAAAGGCAAGGAGATGTAGCAGGGTGGTCATTTTGTTCGACTGCTCAAAAAGGATAGAATGCACTTGTTTGAAAATTTTCTCCTCAAGATCTTGCTCTTTTTCATTAATGATGAATTTTATTTTCTCAATCATTGAGTCTATGCCATCATATATTTCTCCCAAACATGGCTGATCCATGTCAGCAAAACGGATCATGCTCATGATGGGCTCAATGAAACTCAATAAATAATCTACACGGGCCCACCAATCATCATCTAGGATCAAGTTTTTCACTCTTTAGGCCCACTCTTTGCTCGCCTCCCTCCATACACCCCACAAGTTGTTGATGACCATATTGCTAAGTGTTTGTCGCACTAGTACAAGTCATCTCAAGACGATTGTGTGAGAAGCAAATCTAGTTGGAGCAACCTATTACAAAAATAAATTATTAAAAATAATAAATATAGTTATACAAGTATAAGTACTAGTTTAAAAAATAAAAAAGTTATAATTTTAAAACTAAAATAAAAATACTTTCAACAAGTCCAATGTCGAAAAGGATCTGAAAATGGCTTGAGCGTTGATGGTTGGTGACAAATATTTGAATTTGCTCAGCGTCATCATGCACTTGTTTGATCCAATCAATTTGCTTCCCCATCTTTTGCAACATGAGGTTGATTGAGTGGATAGCACAAGGTGTCCAAAAAATGTGTCCATATCTCGCCTCCACCAACATCCCCGCAGCCTTGCAATTTTTGGCATAATCCATTATAACTTGGATAACATTTTCAGGTCCAACTCCTTCAATGGATTCAATGAGGATGTTGGCAATGAATTCTGCATCCTTCACACACCCCTCACAATCAATGGCCTTCAAAAACATTGCCCCTTTAGGGCATTTTGCAAGCACATTGATCAAAGACCTGTTTCTTGCATCTTTCCATCCATTAGAAATGATGAAGACCCCAGTTTCAGCCCATGAATCTCTGATTGGCTTCAAAGAATCTTCAACAGTTTTTCTCTCTTTCGCCAATAAAGTGGTGCGGACTTTTTCAAACCCTGGGCCTTTGTAATCTTTTGGGGCCTCATTGATTGCTCTCACCATTTCTTGCCAATATGGTGATCGAACCACATTGAAAGACAATCCATTTGCATATATGCATCGTGCAATTTTTTTATCCACAATCTCCCTACTCTGATTTTGAAAAGACCTATCCAATGGTCCTCTTGTTCTTTTGTTAGTAACTGGAACAGAAGCCTCTTCTTGCATAGGGGCTGCTCCCAAAAATGGATGTCTTCCAACAGGCACAACCGGAGAACTGCCAGTAGAACTTGGGGAAACAAGTGGCTTCCCTGATCCCTTGCCTTTCTTTGTTAATGGGTGACTGAGTCTCATGGCATGTGTGGCATCTGCATCTTCTTGTTCCTTGATGAATTCAAGGATTTTTGAATGTGGCAATGGAGAGTTAGTCTTCCCCGTGCAAAATTTGATTCCGCATTCAAGAATGTGACATAAATGTGCTTTCACCCTAAAATATGAGCTTGTGAACTGAGAATCACAAATATTGCATTTCCAAATATAGCCCCACCACCTGAAACTTGGTCTACCATTGTTGTATATTTCCACAATGGTGTGTCAAGTCCATTTTGTGTTGCTTTTGGCCGCTGGAGGAAAGCTACGAAACATTGTTGATTGTAGTAATAGACTAATAGTATATATAACTACAAGTAAAAAAACAAAAACAAAATTTTAAAAAAATCAAAACAAACCCTAGGGCAGCAGCTAGAAACTAGTAAAAATTTAAAAAATGACAAAATAAATAAAATAAAACAATATAAAACTAAGAAACTTACCTTGATAGCAAATGACTCCTCAATCACAGTAGGCAAATGACTAGAATGATGCTTGATGAAGATTCAAACCTACAGCAGCAATGGAGTTGAAGTATGTAATGAGAAATTTAGAAAAATAAGAAGCAAGTGTTTTTCCTTTTGTCACTTTATTCTTCTCATTTGTGTTGACATATGCTTTTGTTTTTGTCTTTAAGGGTTAATGTGTTTTTTATTTTTTCAATGCATTGGGTTTGGTGAAAAAGAAAAAAAATTAAAAGAAAAAATGTTTTTCCTAGCATTTGGGCGCCGGCGACTGTGGGTGCATAGCCCCAATGCCCAGGGTTCGCCCCTGGGCACCCGAGTGCATTGGAGGTTCTTCTGACATTTTTTCTAGCATTTAGGCGCCAGTGACTGCAGGTGCGTTGCCCCAACGCCCAAGGACCCAGAAGAACCCCCAATGCACCTGGGTGCCCAGGGGCGAACCCTAGGCATTGGGGCTACACACTGAACCCCGCACCAGCACCGCATTCGCACCTGGGTCCCAAATGCATATCTGGGGCCACGAACTGGTAACACTGTATATTGTGCACACAAATATGTTATTTGCTAGGATATGATCACATTACATATACATAGTGTAGACTATCTTTCTAGTTCTATGCTCCATTGATGGTGTTACTTGTAGATGGTAGATTAGACTTTTGTTTGTCTATTGTATATGTCCATTAGCTCTTGTGTGCAATTGTTTGAACATCTCTGTGATCTATGTTTGATGTGCAACATTTGAACATATCCATTGCTTGTGGCCCTTAGCCCTTTGTTTTGTGCAACATTTGAACATGTCCCTTGTTTGCAACATTATTAATGTTATTTGTGTGCCAAATTTTTGCTTATGCACAATTTAAAAATGTCCCTTGTATGTGGCCCTTGGCCTTATTGTAGGACATTGTGATTGTTGTGTTTATGTGCTTGTTGAGCTTGTTAAATTTGATGAGTGACATGATCCACATCATGCACTACCTATTGTGTATACTTACTATTATATTTACTACTATGTACTTCATTGATACATTTCTATAGGCTTTCCCTCTTGTTACAGACATGATTCTAATGGTACGTATCTTACTATGTTGACATACTTTTTAGATATGCTATGATATTCAATGATTGCATCTTACTATGTATGATACAATTAACGTTTTTTTTGAGATGAGTGACTTTCAGGATACATATTCCCTCACCTCAAAAGGGGGCATTTAAATGGGCTTTTCATACAAGCGATAAGTCGGCATGAGCAAAACTTTGTCTTGGGTATATCATTGGTACTGATTATGGAGGCATATGCACTCACGTTACAGAAACAAAGTATAGATTCATACAATTTTGGGTGCATGATATAGATTCATGTCATATTTTCAATCCTACTTGCTATCTGTGAACATGGTAGGAGCATAGATGCTCTTCTTTCTCTTTTGATCATGCATTCAAGAACTAAGGAGCAAAGTGACAAGACATCAACAGTGGTTAATTCAGTTAAAGTGCACAATCATAACTTGGAGGTTCAGTGCCCTCTAACATCATTGTCTGTCAATCCATTGTGGATTCCAATCCGTTTCCGTCTTGGGGTTACAAAGACCAACAATGCAAATTGAGGTTTTTGCATTCCGCAATGGGCTCTCTTTTTTATTAATGTTTAATAAATATTGAGGGTTGGTCACCCTCAATTCACCATTGGCTCAACTAAGCAATCAATTCTCTCCAAGTGCTTCATAGGAAGCACCAATTCTCCAATGCTTCAAATGCTTCAAGGAAGCATGAACTCTAAGCAAAGTTACAAGAGCAACATTGGTTTCCAATATACAGGCGTACTCCTTGTTCTTTTCAAATTCAAGTTACATGTCAATTTTTAATTTCACATATGTAAATTAACTACTTTTACATCATTGCAGAGTTTTCTATGGAATACCTTGCATGACTGGATGTAATGTCCCCATTTTTTATTAAGATCCTTGTAGGACCCTTAGCCCATTCTTATTACCAATGACTAAGGGTAGAAGAAGGTTATGGGACATGGTGAACGACTTGTGAAGAGTTAATAATGAAAAAGGTACTTTATATTTCTAATTTTGAGTTGTTTTAGAAAAAAATACTTTATTTCACTTAAGTAGGAGAATTTATGAGTCTTGGCTTATAAGACTTAAGTTACTTTTAAAGATTAACTCTCTTTTTATTTTGGAGCGCTACACTTAGAAGAGGCTATTTAAGAAGGATGAGGGCTCATTTGAAGATTATGTGAATTTGGCTATTTGAAAAAGAGGTCAAATATGTCAAGCTTGATTGTCTTCGGCATAGTTTCTTGGAGAATGTTACCCTCCAAGAGCTATGATGCTCTATAAACGGTGTCTATTGACACCACCTATCTTTTGGAAATTGTGCTACGATTTTGAAGAGTTATTTGAGATTTGTATCTAACATTTGCAGCTATAGAGAATTAACTTGGAGGTCTATAGCGAACCCTCTAGAGAGCTTGTGAAGTCCCAAAAGGTTGGTGTTTTTGCTTAGAGGTTGAGGATTGTTGTTTGTACCTTGGGCGATTCACCTGAGGGCTTGGAAAACATCATTTCGAGAGGTTTTTTGTTGATAGAAACCCTCTTCTAGAGGTTTTAATAATTTCTACTTTTCTTTTAGGTGGAGCGAACCATTTGTAAGGTATGGTTGATGTGTTTTGGGCTGATTCCAAGGGTTTGATATTCAAAAAGTTCCTTCCATAATTTTTGGGTGAAAAACTAAGGTTTTCAAAATTTCGGGACATATTTTGGGGGACCTCCCATGAGTGGAAAATTTTGAAACTAATTTTATTTGATAGCTGTTGTTTTTGTGGTTATTTTGAGCTATCATTTGCATAAAAAGTCCAAGTATTTAAAAAGTTATGAATTTTACAAATTTCAGCTGTATTTTCGACATATAAATTCAGAAATACAATTTTTTTCAAATCTAATTAGACAAGTAAATTAAGTATATTTTTCCCTACGTTCCTACAAAATTTCATATTTTTTGGAGGTGTCTTAACGGCTGAAATCACCATAAAACCCAGCCACCTAGGATTTGGGGGATTTGTGTGAAAAGTGAAAATTGCAAATTAATTGTGAATTGTGGAGTTGCTGATTTATATTTCAGAATTCAATTTGTGTTGTTTGGATTGGAATTTGAAGGATTCTCTTATTTTGGCTTAAGATCCTATTTGGGGTCTTTACATTGGAGCTTTCTCCCAAAGACAATGTGTTTTACAAACTCGGATATATTTGTCCTTTTACTCTAAAATTTCATTTCTAGACTAAAGAGGGGGGCAAATGTAGTGACTCAAATTTGGTTATGAATACTTGATAATGTCAATTTTAGCCCACTTTCATTTTTATTGACTTCAAAATTTAATTTGGACCTATTTTGCCACCTCATTCTATCATAATGTAAGGTCCCCTTTTCTAGGGAGTTGATTCTTGATCGACCTTTCGAAGACCTTTAGCATATTTTATTCCCCATGGGCTAAGAGATGAATCAAGGGGAATATTTATGGTAATTACTATGTTACTAGAGAATGATTTTCATCATTTGAAATTAAAAAGCAATATTCTTAATTATTATTTGTAATTTATTACTTAATTGATCCTCAAGTAATTTTAATTACTATATTATGAGGTGAAAATTATATAATAAGAGGCGGGCACTTTTCATGAGGACTTGATCCTCAAGTAAAAATCGTTAATGACTTTTGGGCATGGGAAAGGACCCATACTTGGACACCACACTTGGGGAAACCCTTGTGGGCTAAAAAATAGTTTCTCTTTGTCTAAAAAAGCCCCACAGTGGTTCGCCCACCTTGGGAGAGTTATAAGAACATGCCATGATCTCATTGTAGAGTATCTTTTGGCAATTATTTCTATTTTCAGGTTTTGGAGCGTGGCTACCAAGCTTGATCAAGGCACTTGGAGTTCTGAGGGAGTCTTGAAGAGGCGACTTTATTTTGGAAGTTGCATTGGAGCTGATTTTGTTGGTTCGTGTGATTGAAGACCAAGAAGAAGTAAAATTTCTGCATTTCCTAGGGTTTACAGTTGGGTGACCCAATTGTGGATTTGGGACCGCGGTTTGGAGGTCTTCCCTTGGTGGGAAAATTCAGATTTGTGATTCATTTGTTTGTTGGTATTTTTAGGTCTTTTTAGAGCTATTGCTTGATGTAAAACTCGCCATATTTTGGGAGTTATTATTTTTGTAATATTCCGGTATCTGCAACATTTCAAATTCAGAAATAAAATTGAGGAAGCATTATTTTCCAGATCTGATTGCATCATTGTGTTTGGAATAATTTTCCCTATCTACAGATTTAATTGCAGAATTTTTGGAGTTATTTTGCACCATAATATCTCATAAAACCCTAATCGCCAGGGCAACTAGTGATTTGCATTTGAGGGCAAAAAATCACAATAAAATTCAATTTTCTTCAATTCTGATTTTTTTTAAGTGTTGAGGCTATATTTGGGAATTTTTTGGTTTACCCTTTTTGTTTGATTTCAGCCCAAAAAAGGACCTTACACCTAAGCATCTATATGGACATATCCCTTTCTAAGTTGCTATCTTACGCATACATAAATATTTTAAATTGTTAAAACCCCCTCTAAGCATTTGTATGGACATACCGGATTCCATTTGTCACATGTTTCCCTTCAAAACATGATCAACCAATATGGGTCAATAGTGGCAGTCGGTTTTGACCCCTATGGGTCGATCTTGACCTTCACCCTTTGCAATGGCTAGTTTTCAAACTTAGATGCTCCCTTACAGGTTGGTCCGTATTTTTAAGATAGGTAGCATGAGGATTTCCCCTTTTAGATTGTTATAAAGGCACACCTAAATCATTTATTCTATCACTTGGCAATTTCAATATTGAGGCACACTTATACTATTGCACACGGAGCAAAGCTTCCCTATTCTTCCCAAATCTGATTCCAATCATTTGAAGCAGTTCTTAGCTAAGTCAAGAATCTATTTTATCCAAATCAGCTATTGCAAGCCCTATTACGGTTTCAACTTTAAAGAAGTGATTTTTAGGTCATTCTTACACATCCAAACATTTATTTTCTACATATAGGTGTGTTTTGAGCAACCATAGACGATCATGCCCTGATTTTCCTATTTTCTCGCAGAGGACATAATAAACTAGTAGAGGACAATAGTGCCAGTCGATCATATCCCCTTTCCAACGATGTTGACCCTCATCAGTTACAGTTACAGTTATAGTTCATGTGGTACTTGCAGATATGTTGATCAATTCCAACCACTATTCAATTTCACACAGTGAAATCACATATATTAAACAACGAAGTTTTTTTATTGTTCATAGTAATTGTTTTTTCATTCAATCATGGTTTGTCGATTTCGGTACTTTTCTTTCATTTTGCTTGTCACGAGTAGTTTTTATGGTATTTGATTTCTTTCAAATCAGTTTATCTTAATTAGGGTTAATGCACCTATTAATTCCAAATTCTGATAAAATAGCTAAGTGGTTGTATTGTCGACCTTAGGTAGTTTTTAATGAATCTTGTTGGTTATGTTCAGGTGTTGAGATTTGTGTCAACCACCGTATGTCATTTGTCTTATATATAGAAAAAGATATATTGAGGTAAGGACGCTTGTATCAAGTCCTCCCTATACTATATGAGTTGTATTGAGACTTATCTTTTATGAACACAAAGCTGCTAATATTTGGATACTTTGCTCAACCATGGTACGTTATGAAATTACTATTCTTTGAATGGTAGTCTAGTATCTCAGTATACTAAATCATACTACATTTTGGCATTGTTGTCTTAAAGAACAATGGGTCAAGTTAAATTTGTTCACAAATCTATGTGTTGAACTCAACCATGAAACACAATGACAAACGATATTACCATCGCACAAAGAGTCCAAAAAACAGAAGACTAACATGTACGGGCAATAATTCATGCTATTGACTCCGAGCAAAAGCAAGAGAGAGATACAGTCAAGGAGGCGACTAAGAAGTTCAATGGTCTATTAAATTGGTGGAGCAACAAGAAAGGCAACAAAAGGTTCTAACACGCAGCAAATTCAAAAAATATATCAAGATAGGTAGGAAGCGTGAAGTCGAAGTGTTCAGATGAAACCGGTGGACCCTACGCCACTCACAATAAGGAGTGGGTAGAGATTTCCATAGCCCCTTCTGAAGAGAAGTGTAGACCTTGTCGACTAGTATGGGTCAAAGGGTGTTGCAATGGAATCACATGAAAGTCCAGGGAAACCCAAATGACAAGTTGGAGCACATGAAAAGGGTCTTAATGGTGTTTAAGATAGTCTACAGATCCCTATCAAAGAAAGGGTCAAGTGTAGAGATATGCTAGATTGTGCTAAAAAATTAGAGGATCGTTTGGCATTGACCTTCTTAAGAGGGAGACTTGTACTAAAAATACTACACCACAACCAACGTTACCCCATCAACTCCATCTCCAAAAAAGCAAAAGTTGGCAATGTTCACTGGTGACGGATCGGATGATCCGATACGGCACTGCCATATGTGCCTCACCATCTAGACTGCTAATGATTAGACAGATGATGGGATGTGGTTAAGATGCTCACTCGCTAAACTTCAAGAAATGACCATCGATTGGTACACCAATGCATCAAGTACTCACAAAGCAACATGGGCAACACTCAGGCAAGCATTTGAAAAAGAATTCAAACTCCTGAGGGACGACAATAAGATTGTTGCAAAGATGTACAACCCCAGACAAGGTAAGCACGAGACAATTTGGGCTTACAATAGGAGACTCGAGGAGTTGCATGGCAGACTTGAGAAGGAACCAACAAATGGGCTGAAAAGAAGGTGGTAAATTAAAGGGTTGGTTCCCTACTAAGAAAAAAATGAAGGTAGTCCCACCTTCGTCATACAAAGATGTCTATAACTCAACAGTGGACATCGAATGTGAGAATAAAACATCAACCTCACACACAAGAAGATGAATTGAAGATGAGGACATTGATTCCACTAATAGTGAACCACGATCAATGCAATCCTTGAGAAAAGACATGCTTTGAATGATGAACTAAAGGGATACGGTAAGAAAGAAGGTAAGGATCTTTTGTGTGATATTTGTCAAGTTACAGGGCATTCAGTCAAGAACTGCCTATTCAATTTGTAAAATACGAGCGGCCAAGTAGTGTTCACACAAGGAGAGCCATCGACACCATCCACCATGTTGCCAAGGAATTATAGAAGAAAAAATAATAGGGGTGACAGGAGTTGGATTCAGTAAGACTTCGAAAGACGACCAACTATACAGTCTTAAGAGTGCAATGAGTGGGGCCATTTCACAAGAGATTTCCCAAACCAAAATGACACTAGAATTCTTTGTAGATGGTGTGGGCTCGAGAACTATAATGATGGCAATTGTCCAAAGCAAGCCAACGTCAATATGATTAATGTATCCAAGAGCAAGAAATTTATGGCAATTACCAAAGCACAAGTGAAGAAAGCCACTTACCCCGACCCACGTAAGAAAAAGAAAAGGCTAGCCAAAGCAAGGGTGGAAGTCAAGAGGGCCATGGTCGAAGAACGTCACTCGAATGAACATACAAGTATAGTGATGAGCAAACTGGAGTCCAACAAAGCTATTGCATGACTTGTCTTGCAAACCACTACACATATGAAGATCACAAACTTATTGCAAAGCAATCCAAAACTCATGAATGCTCTAACTACTACCACACATGACATTGGCCCGAATATAGAGCATACAATGGCGCATGTAGCGTCAGGGGATGGAGAGAGCACAAAACAAAAGAATGAACCCATAGTCGAGCTCCCTTGTAATCAAGTAATCAATCCTATGCTCGTGATGATGAACCTAGCCTATCGGCCAGCAAATATGCATATGGAAATTTTGGACAAATATTTGACAAACACTATCATTGAAGGTGGTTCTAGTATGAATGTTCTTTTAAAAGAGATTTGGAAGAGTCTTGGGAAGCCAGCGATGTGGCCTTCGACATTCCAATTGGTAGGAGCAGATCAACATGGCATTAAGTTATTGGGTGTACGAATGGGACAAAAGGTAATTATTGGAACCGAACCTTTTTTGTTGAATTTTGTGGTCATCTCGTTGCAAAAGAAGACCTATGATGCACTTTTGAACCGAGTTGGTTGATAGCAGCCAAATTCGATCATAATTGGAAAAATAATTTGATCTCCATTGAAAACAAAGGACAGAAGTATGTTATAGACTTGAAGAACCACGTAGTCTGTGAGGAAGCGGCCTCATTAAACTCATCAAATTCGGATTCCGAAGAAGAATGATTATTTGATAGGAATCGAGGTACGATGGCACCAAACAATGAGGGGGTCTTGGAGTTACAATCATATGAGACAAAATCCATCAGCAATTTGTTCCATTGGTAGATGGAAGACCATGAAACGTTCCAACATGATTGCAATATCATCGAGATCATGGAGATTAAATACAGTCAAGGTAGACAACAAGATGGGCACAAGCTGATGTCAGTGATGTCAAGTCCTTCTAAACCGACAATGTCACTAATGTCATTGTCAACCCACCTACAAAATTCAAAGACTACAATGCAAATGTCAAGGGTGCAAATTTCAATGACAAGTGAATCTACCAATTTGAATGGGTACAACCTAATTTTGAAGAACAATCAGATAAGATGGATATGCTCAAACTGGATGAATGTCGAGTGATGGACAATGGGCAAAGAAAGTCACACACAAAAGAAGTATTGGCATGATAAACATATCTGATGGATTATCTTCAAAGTCAGAACTTGCTGAGGGTCGTTGTGTCCTCTCCATTTAATTGATATATGTCATGTCAATCTAGGTAGTGTCCAACAGTTGTCTGCAATAAGGTATGCAAAGGCTTATAACTAACAGTCTTGCTTTTGGGGGTTGTTTGTATATCATTTACTCGAAGGTTCTAATCTACTCTCTTAAATTCAAATCTAACCTATTACTTGTGAAAGCAAACATACTTATTGAATTTAAAATGCTTTGGAAGGGAAACACGCTTCTAGACAAGCTTGTTGGAATTGAAATTGCATGAAAATTAAACACACTATTGATCTATGTTGTTGGAATGGAAAACGCTTGGGAAAGTAAACACATTTTTAATCTGTTGTTGGAATGGGAAATGCTTGGGAAAGTAAATGTTTGGAATTTGAAAGTAGTTTTGTTTGAACACAAATTAACACACAATCCTATAGGTGAAATACATAAAACAGTACTTTGCATAAAAGTGAATAACAAACTCAGATCACACAACAATGCATAAATAACATATATATACCAAATGGATCCTTCTTCTTTGGTTAAGTGGGCCCTTGCTATCCTTCAAAATAGGATTGTAACATTCTTAGTGTTGCAGAAAACTCATGAGCTTATCTTCTCATTGATTTTGGAAACTTGCTTACAATGCGGAAAATAGTGATGCTTTAAACTATTCAATCCTTAATACTCTATTCATCTACTACTTCTATCATCAAAAGGATGTGTTTATATATTACCACGTCTTACAACAATTGTCTTAAAATAGAAAAACAACTTAACAAGATCATACTCTAACTAAGATCTTGTCTTATTTTCTAACAAGATCATAACAACATCCTTTCCACTTTCTAAGGAAAATCAGTGGAAAGTGTTGTATTCAGTTTCTTGCATGATTCTTGATCTGTTGTTGGTTGCAACTTCTTTGTTAGCTATAACCATCCGATCTCAGTCACCTAGCAGAGCCAAACATTGTATTTATAGTTGTTTATGAAAAACTTCCATAATACAATGACTATAAATAGATATTACTATTTCTGGAAAGTCTATATAGAACATTCAAAATGATTTCCAAAAATGTATTAGACTTCTTCAAATCTTGCATGCACATCCTTGTAGCAACATAATATCCTTCATGTGATCCTGCCACGCTAACTAGAGATCTCTTGGGCCAGAGTGGTGATCTCTAGGGCTAGGCTGGTGATCTCCGAAATTGGTATGGATTGGTTCGTAGTAGTTCTTTGCCACCAAAAACATGCTCTTCAATTATAGTACGTAATGACGACATGTTTATACAAAAGTTGGTGTCTTTCCCATACAAATATAAGAAAAAAAATGGTAAAACAGGTAACAATGACTTGCACATAATAACTAAGGTAAATAACTCATTTTCTACTTTGAATTAACAATGAGTTCTATTATGATCATCCAAATCCACTCAAAACGAAGACTTTTAGGGGGAAATGAGGTAATTGTTGAATATAATGAGCCATTTTATTGGTTCATCAAAACTCTAGTTTTGTGCTATAACAGAAGGCCTGAAATTAAGTTGGGTAAGTTCAAAGTTTTATGGTTGCAACCATTAAAAATTATCAAAATCTTAGAGAATGGGGTAACCAAACTGGAAAACCTAAATGGGATGGTGGTCAAAGATACAATGAACGACTTGAAGTTAAAAGTAAATCGACTAAGGATGAAAAGTATCAATGTCGTCAACATTGAGATCAAGTGGTATGTTTCAGCGACAAAGAAAGTGGGAAAAATAAAGGTACGAGCAAAGTTAATGAAAGCGATCAAAAATTTAATAAAGCAATTGCAAGTATGGACTTGGACTATGACAACAACAATAATAAATAATAAAAATAAATGTTAAGATTAATTATAAATGTGAGCATAACACCCTTAACTTTCCACAAAGTTTGTTCAACCACCAAACATACAACTTCCAAGTCAAATGCCTATCTTCCTCAAAATGACCAGTTTTCTCTGAATATCCTAGAAGTTCTAGCCTAGCCATCAAACGACTTGTCCCTTGTATTAAATATTCCCCCACCGACATACCACCTCATTCCACCATACGACCTCCCAATTGCTTCAAACGGTCTACTTTTAGTGTTGGGCATTCAAAGTCAAAACCCTGTCGTATGGTCTACAATTTTTTCCACTGTCATACTAGCCCCTCCCAAATGATCTTTGTTTTCCTTCAAATGTTCTATCGGTTCCTTCGAAAGCTATGAGCATTCAACACCCACCAAATGCCCTGCAATCCTTTTAACCATCATACATTCACACCCTAAACGCTTTGAATTCTTCTTGGACATGGTCATACACCCTGGCATACTATGCCTCCACTCCACACAAGCTTTTAAATTTGTGGCAAAATCTCTTGAACGCCCTAAGCATTCAACCACAAAACTCTTCACCACCATCCTGCAAAAAAAATTCATTTTGGTTGTATGTCCCTCGTCTTGGATGTCCTTGATCGTACCCCCTATTTTGGATCTAGTTGTGCATATGTTGACCACCATGCACCTGTAGAATGCTCCAGTGTTGTATAGATCCCCTCCACATTTTGCTCATTTGGTGTAGGCCTTTTTCTCTTTGAACAAAGGAAAGCATATTGGGCATCGTACTACCTATTGCTACCTATAAAATCCGGCCTTTAGCAGTCATTTTCAGATTATTCTTTGTAGAGAGTTGTTGATTGTCTTCATTGCTTTTCAAGGGTTGCAAAGGCTCAAATTGTGCTTGGCTGCCCCTCAACCCTGCTGGGAGCTGCCACCGCCAAACCACCGCTTTGTTTTTCCAAGAAAGGATAAAAAAGTGGTTGAGAATTGCATTGGGTGAAATGTGCCTTTTCTTGCCTCCGTCGGGTGAAATGTGCCTTTTCTTGCCTCCAACAAGGTTACAAAGTTTCTACATTAACAGCAACTCCACCGAAATGACTTATATCTTCCCTATTCATTCTATTTTTTATCATGTGCTATATGACTTGTGTTGGAAGAGACTCCAACTTGTTTAAAGGGGGTGCGGGTGCGGGAGCAGGGGTATTGTAGACTGTAACATTCATATTGTCATGGTTATCAACATAATTACATATTTTAATAGCCAACAAGTTGTGTAGTTGTATTGTCAGCCTTAGGTAGCTTGTAATAAATCTTTTTGCTTATGTTCAGTTGTTGATGGTTGTGTCAACTGCCAACCATATGTCATTTGTCTTATACATAGTAGGAGATACATCAGGGTAAGGGTGCTTGTTTCAAGTCTTCCCTATAATGTATGAATTGTATCAAGACTTATCTTTCATGAATACAAAGCTTCTAATGTTTGGATACACTGCTCTAGCAGTATGTTATGAAATTACTATTCTGTGTATGGCAATCTATTATCTTAGTAGATATTAACCATACTACACATTCATTGGGTGATCATTTAGGACTCAAGAAATCTAAAAATTTACATGTTCTCTAACCATACTCTTTTACTTCCACTATTGAGAAAAGGAAAATATTAGTTAGGTTATTGCTTCTAGGCCAGATTAGGTTTCATTACTATCTTTTGTATATTGCATGCATTTACTTTCATTATTGCAAATAGAAATGGCAGCATATATTTTCTTAGTTGGAACCTTATATCGATCCAAACCCTAAATCTACACCCTAGATTATACTTTTAGGTTTTAGCCTACATTGATTTGGTATCCTTAGGGCCCATCCATCAAACGGTATTCCTTCACCGCATCATTAAGTCTTTATTAGTCCATTGCTTGCTTTCTACCTTAACTTCCAGCATTGTGTCATCATTCAAATTCATGTGATTCCAGCTACTAATATTCTTCTCTAGGGTTATGCACTCCATAGCCCAAACATACATAATTAAGATGGTAACATGAATAAGGGTAAGAGCCACAATATACCCTCCCTCTTCAAAACATTTTGGCCCTCAAAGCTTAAGATTTTTGGGTGTTCTTGCATGAACTTCTCATCTTCCAAGGTAGTGTTGTAGGCACTTTCTTTCATTTGTTTAAAGTCCTCCATAATCACCCTCCTACAATGCGTCCAAATCTATCGACTAACCACTACTTATGGGTACAAGAATAGCTTCACTTTATTCTATTTAGGAAGCTACATCTACACTAGAAATTGCTCGCAAATAACCTTCTTGAGGTAGGATATATGAAACATTGGCTGAACCCATAAAGGTGGTAACTCCAATTTGTAAGCCACTTTGCCAATTTTGCGAAGTATCCTATAGGGACTATAAAATTTGGACAAAAAAAAATCATTATTTTGTTGCTTGAGAAAGGATTTCTTATAAGGCTAGAATGACCCTATTATCATTGAAATATCCCACATTATCACTATACCTTTCCCCCAATGGGATGGAATTGGACCGTATAATCGTAAAACATGTTTCTTCAACATTGGACTCAATATTCAATTCAATAGTTAAGTCTAGGAAAATGCTAAGATCTAAAAAAATTTAGTAACAATCAAGTTTCCTTTGTGGTTTATAACTTGTGTAGGTGAAATTGTGTCAAATTGGACATCAACCAAGATAGGGTATGTTTAGGAATAAGTTTGAAATATTTACCAAATAACATGAGCACATTAGACAAGTTCTCAATAATACCAATAATTGAGTTAACAAAGGCAACTCTTTAATGTCTTTAATGAATGTCTTAATAATCTCACTAATTGTAGTCACTAAAGTTAGCATTTAAAGCTAAAACAATGCACTTGTGACCACACCTTATACACACTTAGCTCATGCTCAATCCCACGGTTCTAAATCATTATTCTTCTACTCCTATGCGGACGATTCTTATCCTTAAGCAATTATGATATTGATATTCCTATTCCTCATTCCAAACAGCCTAAGCTCGTCCTTTGACTGATTCAAACTTTCAGCTTAGTTGTCTCTGCTTCTCAAACAAGGTCGCTCCTTCAGGGTTTCCCACTCACCGATAGAGTCTGAATCTATCAGTTTCGTCCTCCTGCCAAACAATGGCTAATTGCTCAAATTCAAATTCACCTAACAGTTCATCCCACGCATTTTGCAAGTCCTATATGAGGAATTTTCCAAAATACCACTATAAAAGCATATTTTTCATTAATTTGTTCACTAATTGGCAACAGGCTTCTATATGAAAAACACCGAATTTATTCTAATTGCAAATTGAGAGCAAAGCACTTATTCTTCCGAATTTTGAGTCCACATAACCCACGTAGCCCTAAGCTAAGTCTAAAAACACCTCCAAGGTCACAAGTAATTGTTGAAGCAAATTATTACACTAGGATTGCACCAGCGATAGTCACAATGTTCGAGTTCGAGTTCGAGTTCAACGAGGATAAAATTCGGTTCAAATTTATCAAAAGATAAAGTTCAAAAAAAAAATCAACATTAAGTTCAATCCATAAATAAACATAAAAAATATATAAATAATAAATAATAATAAAAATAAATTAATAAATTTAAAAGATTATAAAAATTACATAAATTTAAATAAAATATATTTTTCAAAAAAATAAAAATAAAATAAAATGGATATTAAATTAAAAAATAAAATAGTTTTATTAAATATAAAAAACAAAAAAAATTAAAATAATTCTAAATTTGTAAATAATTTTTTTTTTTTTAAAGTAAAGAAAAATAAAAATTAATGAACAAATATAAAATAAAAATAAGTTAAAAATAAATAAAATATAAATAAATCAAAAACAAAATAAAAAGTTTAAAAAATATATACAACAAAAATGAATTAAAAACGACTTAAAAAAAAACCTAAAAAAATTAAGACTAAAGACAATGATTTTTTTAAACCGAAGTCATAAAATAAAACAAACCCCGATTTAAGACTAAAGACAATGATTTTTTTGAACGGAAGTCATAAAATAAAACAAACCTCGCCACAAATGGCGGATGCTATAGCGATAGCTTGTGGAAAAAAGAGACTGGCGTGTGAATAATAGAGGTGCAATGAGCCAAGAACACTCGAATGGGCTTGGCCATGTGAGACTCACAGTGACACAGTCAGCGACTATAAGATGCAAAAATGGTAGTTTGCAGCTCCACAGACAACACTCAGCGCTTAGCAGTGGCTACCTCCACGGCGTGAAGACCCAACTGGACACCATGTGATGTATTTTTTCCAACTCAGTTTTTTTCGTACCAAATACGATGAATTTAACCGAATTTTTAGGGTTTCTGAAAAAAATTGACGAATTCCGACATTTTAGATAAAAATTCGACGAACCTTGTGACTATGGTACCAACATATAGCACTACACCAATAATTCACATACACCACTGCAACATGGGAGAACTATATGGAGTTTGATCCATCTTCAAGGTAATGGTATTTAGGCAGCGCTCAACACAGAGGGTGTTGAGGTCAAGCACAACTTCAACCACTAACCATGTTTTCCCATCTATCGAATTTGCTCCTCATAGCCAATTGAGCTAGGGTTCCAGGTGAAGAAGTTTCATTGCAAGTCCAGACCAATCTAATGGGATTTTTGTAACTACCGGGTTCCTTGATGGCACTAGTGGAGTAGATGCAAATGGTGACGTTGTTGAGATCACTAATGCACTTTCAAAAGAAGAGCATGTTGAAGGTAAAAATGTCGAAGTCTCCAAATCAGCCTATGATGATGGTTTCTTATCTCACTCCTATGATGATAGTTCATATGGGTATTGATTTGATTTCCAAACAGAGCCTATGGAGAGGAGTGCTCACGATAGTTTCAGTCTTATTGATTTGGAGAGTGATTTGTTCAGGGAATCAACCACTCAGGGGGCACACAACGAGCATACTCTTTCAAATAGAAAACATCAGCTCATAGATACATGGGATCCAAGTGTTTTGGAACCAAAATATGATGAACCAATGTGGGATGAATTTCCTTTTGACCAAAGTGTTGTCCTAACCTTAGAGCATAAAGTATGCAAAGCAAATGCCATAGTGGGAGTTGATTTTGAAAGGCATGATCTTGTAGGCAAATCAGAAAATTTAATGCATGGGACTGATTTTGATCAAAGGCCTAGTGAGGAAGATGGGACAGGCTATGAAGGAGAGGCACTTGATACTTGGGGCAGCGATGGAGACACAATTGTAAGCTACGAAAGAAATTTTGATTTTTACATATATCATAACAGCAGATCACTAAACTTGTGTGGTCTTGACATTAATGAAGAGACTTGGAAAAAACAATTAACAGTGTCAATTGAAAATGAAGTGCAAAATTTATCTAAGTTGGATGACATGAAGAGTCTTGTTGAAAATCTCATCCAAAAGACCAAGAAATCAATATGAACAAATTGTTTCCCTTGCTGATTTGCAAAACATTAAGAGCACAATGGGAGACATGAAATCAGCCTATTTGAATATGCTCAAAGATAGAGATGTGGCTACTGAGATTGTGGATAAAGCTATATCTACATCCAAGGAATTAAGGGTTTAGGTTGAAGAGCTCACCAATGAGCTTAAATCAACCAAAAATTCATTGGATAACACTCAAAATGCATTGCTTGAAGTAGATCAGCTTTATGTGGCCAAATAATTCAGGGAACAAGAGAATAGTGAAGGGGCTAAAGAAATCAAGCAAGTAATTGAAGAGCTTGATAGTATTCAGAAAGATTTTGATCTTATGCCCTTCCAAAGAAATCAGAAACTGAAAGTTTCGAGCAGCAGGGGGATTGGGTTGAACATGAGGATAATGATAGCATTCAACTAGTTGATAATCCATTATTTGAGATGGATACCGAGTTTTCTCTTGATAATCCACTTTTTGAGTGGGATGATGGAGCTCTTTCTGATTCCAATGATGAGATTGGAGTCAATCACAGGATGTGGGAACCAGGTACAGTCCCTAGCAGTATGGAATTGAGTCAGGATTGGAATTGTGAGACGAATTTCAGTACTGATACCGTTGTCCACTCTCCAATCAGTTTACATTGGACTACAGTTCATGTCACGCAGATGCATTGGCGGGCTTCTTTAGACCAGCAGTTGAGATATTGGTGGTTTGCATTGATAGGTAGAGTTGATCTAGTCATAGGAGATGATTTTTCAGCTACTTCCATACTTCTAACTCCTATATTTTCAGAAAGGTTTCATATTGTTGATTGCTTCCCTTGCCTTTCCACATTGATGATAGTGACTTCAATCCATGGGCAGATGGATTTTGAACTCTTGCAAGCTATGGTGCAGCTGGTTGTGGAAGATTTTCCAGTATGTTGGGTGTGCTGGAGTATTTGGGTTTTTCCCTTTGACACTTGGAGGTTAAGTGTCATTGATACCTTTTCAGTTTGTAGCAGTAGAGGTCTTTCCTGGATGGCTAATTTTAGAGATTATCTTGTTATCTTCTTTACCAACCCTTTGACAATGTTTGATCAGCTTCATTTTAGGGATAACATGAGGGGTTTTGCTAAGGTTTATGTATTATGGTTGGGGAGATTTTCTTTTCCGTTGCCAAGGATCGAGTCTGGTAGGGAGATTGCAGCTTTGGACTTCACTAAAATGCCTTGGCAAGATATGTCTCTTGATATGAATTTCAGTCTTTTCAAGTATTTTAGTCTGGGATTTAATAATGATTACTCTTTAGAATTTCAGGAGAGGAGAATGCAACATGCTCATGATGGCCAGATAGTTATGATCAGAGTGGCGCAGCATCAACATAGTGATACCTTTCTGAGATTAACTTGGAGCCATGGGATCACATTGGGTTGTAGACCAGTAGTCATTGGGAACGAAAGAGTCGACGTTGACTTTCTTGAACTTGTTCCCATGGTGCCTTGGATTGGTTTCCTGGAAGAGCAATTATCTGAGGGGTTGTCCGAGTTCTTGCAGTATCTGATTGCTCTTTTTATGAGTGGTTTTCAAGAGGTCTCTTGTGTTGGTACCTTGTAGGCCGATGCCTTGAGAGGATGCTACTACAAATCTCCTAGGTTGATTTGGGACCCTGGGGTCGTTCTTGGTTTCAGCCTGGTACAATATTTTGAGTTTTGGGTTATAGTGACATTGCTTGAGGACATGCAATCTTTGGGAAAAGAGGACTGTAATGTCCCTATTTTAGGGTTCTCTTGCTCTGCAGTTGGAGATGACTCTCTAGGGTTGCGTCACCCTGATCAGAGGGGTAATTTGACGTTATCAGTGAGCTCAAATGGTTTAAAACAGTTCTATGATGTTTTCAGATGTTATTTTTGACTTCCAGTGTGCTCTCCAAAAATGTTGGAGAGGGCATCTATTTATAAAAAGTCAGTCAGACGGCTCCATTTATCATTATTCTTCATCGAGATTACTCCAATGCAGTTAGTTTTTGATTTCGATGCATTCCAGCAGTTTTCGCAAAATGAGTACATTAATGATTTTGTTTTAATAATTTTACTAAAATTGTCAAATATTAATTAAAATATTTAAAAGGTCCTTTAGTGTTATAGCTCGTCAAACCGGAATGAAATGTTTTCAATCATAGATGCATAAAACAGAGGTCTTGCATGTCAAATTATGACTATTTTAATTAAAAAATCCTTTTTGAAGGTAAATGGACTTTTAATTAAAAGGTGTTATAAAGTGACTTTAAGAAAATATTTAAAAATAACTTTATAAAAGTCACTTTATTATTATTTTGAGCGGAAAATAAAGTAAATGTTATAGAAGGGAGCTTGGAGGCTCATTTCTCATTCACCCTATTTTATTTCTCATATTGAATTTTGGAGAACTCTCAATTTCTTGGCTTAGGGTTCTAGTTTGGATGGTGAAATGATTCCACCCTAGCTAGAGTTGGAAAGATTATCCAGATCTTTCACAGGCATGATTAATGGCAAACTTGTGAAGTCTCTTTCAAAGACAAATTTGAAGTGGGATTTATTGATACATTTTCAGAGGTCATTGAAAGAAGATTGGAAAGTTAAATTTGCATATTTTCTGAAGAGGATAAGTGGGAGAGTGGTACAAATTAGAGGCATTAATGTTGGACGTTGATGCTATACCCTGGCCGCACCTGTGTGGTGACTGTGTGGTCTTTTGGGAGGAGCAATTGGGGTTAAAAAGGCATTGGTGGCAGCATTAGAAGGTGCTGGAGGAAGGGCAAACAGACTGGTCTTCATTTGCAGCAGGCGTGAGCATCCACAAGAGTGTCGTACTCCATACAGGACCGTCGTACCATCTCTGCAGGCAATTGCACCCCTCTTTGGCAACAATAGGAATGGTTGGTTGTTGTTCATGTGAGGTTGGGTCTTGATGTCTATATTGCATATTGTATTTCAGATTTATCTATCGTTTTGGGACATATTGTATCAACATTAAATGTTATAAAAATCAGTTTCATTCCTTGTCATTGCCATTTGATATTTGAATGTTGATATGATGAAAGTTTTTATGTAATGTAAGAGTGATATTGTGGTTAAATAAATATCATATGCCATTGGTAAACACAAGCAACAAACCCAAATCGGAGAAACTTAAAAATCATGTTCATGTCAACAGTTTGACAAAATGCTTGCAAAAACGGAAAGACATTTTTGAAAAAAATTTGCTTCCAAAATTAGTTGGGGATATTTCAGCTTTGTGGGAACAACCAAGCTAAGGACTCCAAAAACAAACTTATGCAACAAAGGGGTACATTATAGTCCTTCCCAACCAAAATTGTTTGTCCTCCAACAATTGCAAAAGCCATGGAGCTGTCCCCAAATCCTTCATAATGCATCTTTTCACTGAAATGATTTCCCATTGCAAAGAACCTTCAAGTTGAACTCCCCGTTTGCAAAACACATACCTCGTGGGCTGCCCCCATAGTTTCAAGATGTCATAATCATCTTCCAAGAATCCTTCATAACCCAAAAAGACATGCCATACTTGATTGTTTTTGATGTAGGATCACAAAGTGTATGATGTGCCTTTATAAAAAATATTCACGATACTGAAATTAATCATTAAGGCCTCTTCATACAACATACCTTGAATGATAAAATTGCATAGGCACAACCTTTCTTGCATGTGTTTTCTACCACTCCCTTTATGCATAGGAAAGATGTAGTTTTGATCAAACAAAAGCCTATGTCCATTTTCAACATGGAATTGCACCTTCCCAATTGGATTAAACCAAAAGTATGCTTTCTCATATACATTTTCAGCTTGTACCCTTGTCTGTATTTCACCACAAAAATCAGATTTTTGGCCTCTTATATACTGCTGTAATTGATCATTAGAATCATATTTTACTATGTGATCATTTTCGGAATGCATCTTGGCACCAAATGTAGGCTGTAAAATGACAAAAATGTGCCAATGTTTTCCTTCATGTGGCTAAACTTGTTTTTCTAACTCAGGAAATTGGAAACAAAAAAATTCAGAATTCTTACCATTTGTTCTATTCTTTCCTTTGGCTGCCATGTGTAAGATAAATGGTTTTTGATGCCCCCAATGTTCCATAGGTGATCCCCGTCATGTTTGTCCTTCCTTTGCAAGAAGGAGGACCTCCCTTGTCATTAGGATCCTTTGTACAGCTGCTAATCACTTTCATTCTTTCAAAATTTAGGGGGTGTCCTCTTTTCCTCAAAGCCTCACTACTTCCCCTTTTGCAAGGAGCAGGGTGCTGCCCCAAGCATGTTTTGGGCTGCCCTTTGCAATCCATTCTCTTCCCATCCTTTTTAAATAAAATATGACAACAATGGAAATTTGCAATGCTTACCAAATGCTTTCTAGAAGGCTCAAAAATTGGATGAAGGGGCTGCGTTTTATGCCTAGGGACAGCCATCTTTTCCACTCCCTTCATGCTCATGATACATCCTCCCAACATTTTGTTGGCCTTAGAAGAGGGAGCCTCTCTATCACTCAAACCATGCAAAACAACCTCCTAGCCGGCTATCTTGAATTTGAGCTCCATGGTTTGGTAGTTTTGTGTATATTCACCAAGTGAGTATACCATTGAATACCAAGGACCATATTGGTCTCCCCTATGCCCACCACATAAAAATCATCTTCGACCACATGTTTTTCCAAAGTGAGGCTAAGATTTGGAATCTTGGTTGTGCAAGGGATAGGGAATCCATCCACTACTGTAACTATAAAACCCTTGAACTCCACTGATTGTAATCCACATGATGTTACCAATCCTCTATCAATGAAATTGTGAGTTGCCCCACTACAAATAAGTATGGTAATAGGTGTGCCCTTTAATGAACCCTTAACTCTGAAGGGATAATATCTAGGAGCCCCAAAAAGTGATGCCAAGGTGCCACTCAACTCCTCCTCTTCTCCTATTTCCGAAGTGTTCCCCTCATAGTTGGCTGTCCCAACTTCTTCCTCCTCATTTTCCTCATTGGAAAGCACCTTGATGTAGTGAACTTGTCCCTTGCCATGGCAATTGTGGCCTTTCTCCCAAGGGTTCTTGCATGTGAAGCAAGGATCTTTCCTTCTTAGCTCATTCCTCACATCAAAGCTACTACATGGTAGCTCCTTCTGCTGCCCCAAACCCGGTTGGTTTGGTCTAATCAAAGGACCCACATGATTGGCCTTTGGTGGTTCTACGAAGCTACTCTTGGGCTGCCCCAAACCGCCACGTCTCTACTGCCCAGTTGGTGGAAAAAAGGTACTCTTTGGCTGTCCCAAAGGTGGAAATATGCCCCTTGGGTTAGAAGACTCCAAATCATAGGCCTTCTAAATGGCCTCTCTCAGTGAAGGTGGATCAAAAGCCTTGACCAATCCCCTTAAGGAGTCAACCAAGCCCTCTGTGAATGGTACCACCAATCTCCTATCTGAAATATCAATCACCATGACTGAAAGTCTTTGAAACTCTGTGACATAATGTCCATTGAAGCCCTCTGCCTCAATTGAGCTAAATCACAGAAGTGAAGCTCAGGATCCGCTCTATCGAACCTCTCGATCAACCTCCTGCTGAACTCCTCATAGGAGTGTATGTGTTGATGCTCCTGTGTGATCAAACCATGATACCACCAATCGTGGGTTGCTTCCTCTAAAAGCAAAGTAGCGAACTGAATGGCCTCTCCCTCTACCATAGGTCGAAGCGAAAAGAAGGTATCCACCTTCTGAATCCATGTCCTAGCCGAAGTCCTCTGTGACCCATCAAAAGTGGAGAGAGATAACTTCCCCAATGCATGTTGGAGATCTTCCTGGCTGCCCCTCTGTCTCTGACCGACCTTGGGCCCACTATCCCCACTTCCAAGCTGAAAAATCAGAAAATGTCATAACCTCCCTAACTGTCATAGATAAGGTGACATACTCATCCATCTCTCTCTCTAACTCCTCGCGTGGGCTAAGTAGCCCCTCCCTTGCTAGTACGAGCTCCTCCCTCTAAACGAATGTAGGTTGTGTGGGCCTACGTGTGGATGCCCCATTCTCCACAGCGGGTGTATGTGCATCTAGCCTGCTCCCTGAGGCACCGCTATCTCCATTGAGTGGCTTCAAGCCACCCATCACTAAGCGAACGAAGAAACCACTCCACTGCTGTCATCTTCTCAGTTTGAAAATTCTTCTCAAACCTCTCCTCGGCCAACCTGTCTCTCCTCTCTCTGTGTCCTGGTGCTCCATGTCACCCATATCTCAATCTTGCTCAAGTGAACCAACTGGTGAAAGCCCTGCTTCCCCCCTGCTACTCCTCAAATAATACTTAACCTCTTTGTTGCCACTCATGTATCAACCATTCACCCCACAGAATAGCCAAGATATGGCTCTGATACCACTATAATGTCCCCAAATTGGGAGTGATGAGAAAAGAGGATTTTCCAACAAACCCTTAACCAATCCAAACAAAATTGAATTTTGAAAATTTAAATCAACAAACCCTAGTTGAATTAAGATGCTCAAAAACACCACAAATAGAAACAAACTCTAGGCGCCAATGTTGCACAATTAATTCCACCACTAATATGATATATATCCACTGAAATTCACCTTTGATCCATATGAAATGTCATACCAAAAAAACTTGATTAGGCTGCTGTAATAAATCCCTGTTTTGGTGAGAGAAATGGAGATGTACTGTTAGAAAGTACCCTTGCAATATTTTTGATTTTCTTATAAAAAATAGCTGTGTTTTCCCTTGCCAAATCAGTCTTCAAACCCTTGCAAATACTCACCAATAATAATGAAAAATTATAAAAATATTTCAGAATGAAATACCCCCAAGTTAGCCCTTCCAATAGCCTTCAAAACCCTTCAATGCAAGTCGCCAATGTGCAGAAAAATTATAATCAAAATTTTAACTTTGGATTCTCTCTCAAAAAGATGTCAAGTCCCCAAAAATATGTCAGAAATACACAGATAATTATAATATTATTTGTCCATTGTTTAGGGTCTAAAAGCACCCTACAACCCTCAAAAAATCCTCCACAAGTGAATCGTTCCACTCATAAAATAATGGCAGAAGTTTTAGAATGAAACCCTGGTCTTTCCCTTGCAAACTCTTTCAAACCTTTAAGATAAACTGCCACAAAAATCAAAAATAGTTTAACAATTTGTACCTTGTCAAAACGGAGACTAAAAATGCTCTGAATATGCTCAATCTCTTTCTCAACTGGTTCGCTTCAGCTCAAGAAAATATAGGAAATAAATCAGAGTATTTTACTCACCAAGAATCCTCAAAATGGCCTCCAAAAGGCTCCCAGGGTAAGTCGCCCAAACTGGAAAATTAGTATAAAATATTAGCAATATTTTATACTCCACAAACACTCCAAATCATCCTCGAAATCCTTAAAATCTGCCCTCCAAACAAGTCGCCCTACCTGTAAAATTCAATAAAACATTATGCAACCCTCCTAGGCTCCAACGACCCGTCCAAGTGGCTCGCCCAACTCCCTAGGCAAGTCACCACACCTTGGAATGATCTTTCGCACCACGAACAAGCTCTCAAGATGATTCGCCCTTCTCCAAAACCTGTAAAATTGTCAAAAACTAGCTTCCAATAGGGTTTGCAATATTTTCTCAATGAAGGTGATGTCCAAAAACACCTATGTAGATCCACTTGCATGTACACATGCAAATTTTGAAGCTCACAACTCTTGAATAGAGTTGCCCAAGTAGAAAGAATGGAAGTTTTCGTCCCCAAACCCTTGACACTTCTTGAAAGTTTTCGTCCTCGAGGGTGATAATCAAGCTTGACATACTTGATCCAAATTTCCAAATCAATATTCAACATAAACATTCACAAGATTCCTTTTTTGCTTATATAACCAACCTCCAAGAGTGGCACCCAAGTTGGAGGGTTGTGACCTTTCAAAACATAAGCACTTTATCTTTTTTAAAACTCACTTTATTAAGGTCTAGGTTCCCATGACCCCAACTTAAGTGAACATAAGATAAAAAGTACTTTTTTGCAAACTCAACTGAAAATTAGAACACTTCAGTACTTTTTACCTCTTGTTCATAGGTTATCCCCCCTCCGTGTGAACAACCAAGCTAAGGACTCCAAAAACAAACTAATGAAAAAAAAGGGGACATTACATATGTCTTCAAATTCCAAATGGCTTTTAACCTTATATTTCCAGGTTGTATAGTTGCCACCATGAAGAACTTGTGTATATCTAGTAGAACAAATCTCGATCCGTTTCTAGCCATTGTGTGTAATCTGACAATGGGACATGGATTGGTTTTTTATCACTCCAAAAGGCTCTCCTTTTTATATGTCATTAGTCTGATATATCAAACCTCTTGATATGTGCACCCTTCTTGTATACCCGTCGATATGTGGAAGAAGCCCATCACTTCTATATACTCGACAATACGTAAAAGAGATGTTAACACACGTGAGAGCAAAGTGGTATGTAAACAGTACGTGAAAGAGATTCACCTTGTCAATGATATCTGCTTACAAGGAATTCCTTATACGTGGACATAACTTCCCTATATACTTGGAATTTTGAATTGTCAGTATTTATGTCGAATGACAGTGGAGATGAGTTATGTAGGGAATGGTGAATGAAAATATCTGAACATCATTTCTCCCCAACGATTTATAGAGAAAATGCCACAGACATCGTTGTTGCAGCAATGTCAGGTTGTAGATGCAATAGTTGAACGCGATGACATTACTCGTAAACATAAACCAAAGGCATCGTTTATACCGAACACTGCATTAGATTTTGCATTTGCAAAATGACAAACAATTAATTTTTTATTTTTATAAAAAAATTATCAAAAAATCTTTTTTTGTACGGTGTATAACCTAAATAGCCGATACGGATACGGGTATGGGTACAAGTATCATGTCCGTGGATACGATGGATTTTTTTGGGGGGGTTTGGGTACCGCTAGGTACGGCCATACAAAAATATATATAAAAAATATAAAATATAAAATATAACCATATAAGCAAAATTAACCACATAATATGCATAGAGGAAACATAATAAGTTAAATAACCACAAAAAATACCAATAATTTGATGCCAAATATCATAATATCCAATTGTCGAACGTAGATTAGTCTTATTACAAGTACATAGTGCAAATGTTACAATGTATGGACAAAAATAAAGACAGGAAAATGCACTCTCTGCAATTTGGTGAAGATTACAATGAGATGCCCTGGTGTCAAATCAACTTAAGACCATGGCCTATTCTCTTCTTTGAGCTTTTTCACGAGTTGAGCTTTCGTATTATACCTATGCAAATGATCTTACTGTATGTACTGCACAAAAAGAGTCTTGGAGAACCATATTTTTGGGACATAGAGGATAAGCAAAAAAAGACTATCGATTTCAACCTCTCCCTCATCTTGATCATGTTACAAAAATTTATTCCCTTTATTTTGGCAACACTGAAACACGATCAAATAACTGGGAGACTTGCTGAATTGCTTTGGCAAACCTTCATAGCTATTATATACAACCCTAATAAAGAAGATACAAATGAATCCACTGAGGCTCACATTTTGAAAACACAGCCAACCATTGAAACAGCAAGAGTGAACAAATATGCAATGGGAGGTAAAAATGCAATGAAAGGTAAATGTGTTGTTATCTTTTGATAAAATGAGTGTGATTCATGCTTTTAGGTTGCAAATGCACTTTAAAAGGTTTTTAAATGTTTTTTGAGGTCCATATTTGACTTTGACCGACAAAATAATGAGAAAAAAATTTAAAAATACGCTTTTTTCTGGGGGGTGCACCATCCCTACGCCCCAGCCCCTGCGGGTACGCCTGGGTACGTCGAGGATGTACCCAGGCATACCCGCAGGGGCTGGGGTGTACCCTGGGCATAGGGATGGTGTACCGCCCCTATACCCGTACCAAATGTACCGTACCCATACCAGTTGGGGCTTACAGGGGTATCCGATAACGTAGTGTATAACCCAAAAATAGACAATATGGACAATTTTCAGCATCTAGGCATGCACAGTTTTTGAGATACTGAATTTATTTGATTTTTAGAGGCTCCTAAATGTAAAAATTCAAATTTCACTAATATGTAAGTTAAACAAAATTCTAGAAGCTATACAAAAATCCTTAAAACAGTTTTTTTATGCTGAGATTTTATGTATGTTCGTAATTTTTCAGCTTAAAATTTGACCCAGAGCTCTAGATATCGAAATTTTACAATTCTAGGTATGGGTTCCGGAAAACAATTAACTTGAAAAATCTATAACAGCTGGAGCAAATTCCTCTAAAGGATTTGTCAAGATGGAAAATATGAAGATGCATGTAAAATTTTGGCTTTTGGGTTGCCTTGGTTCCCCCTATATGGAATTAACTTTGTTTTATCTTACTATAAGGGAAAAAAAAATTATTTTTTCAAAAGTTTAATACTAAACTTTTAAAAAAAATTAAAAAAAAATGTATTTTATGATAGTTCAGCCCTAACTTTGCATAAAAATTAAAAAACTTTCGCTAAATGTAAATAAAGAAAATTAGCCAATCATAGATGACCTGTATGAAGCAATTTTGAAGCTTGTTGTAGGTGAAAATGGCGACTGAAAATTTGAATTTTCTGAGGTTGCTAGGACTGATTTTTGGCTTCTAAAGGCTGTAATTTCCACATCAACAGCTGGGCGCCTCACTCTTCAGGAAAAAAATCAGTATTTTTTTTAATTGTTTTGGGCTGATTTCCTTTGGATGGTGTTGTGTTTTGTCTTTTGCAGGTTGTGACGCCTCTTTGGCTGTGGACAACAATGTTTCCTTCTTTGCCGAAGCTTTGCTCCTTTATGTGGTGCTTTCCTTCTATTGGGCTGCACCTTCTCTTTCAACTTGCAAAGCCTCTCTGCTCTCAACTCACACAGAGAATGATTGCAAACAAAGTCTCACAAGTTGTCACAGAAAGAATGAATAAATCTTGTGCTGCCAATGAAGCTTGCATAGAGGATAATCGAGTGCCTGGGGCTCCCCCTATTTTCCAATTTCTCTCATGAACTCTTAGAAACCTAGCTCTGATATCAAATCTAAGAGCATTATAGTTGTAAATCTGAACAATAATAATCTTATCAATCAATTAAAAAAGTATAAAGGTAATATTTATAGATTTTACACAACCAATTTTAGCTTCTATAAAATAGGAAGCAAATATTACTCTCAACCTATTCTATGCTACAAATGTAACCATAGCTATTATTTAGCTTAACAACCTAAGCTAATAGGATGCTATGGGATTTATAAATGTCCCAACAACTAACAATATAAAAAATAAACTACGTAAGTTTTAATTTCTCACATATAATGCTTACTCACTGTGGTGAATTAATCACCAATATAATCTAATTATTCTAAGAATGTTAGCATGCTTTGTGTATCTAACATCTAAATAGTCATTTTCCAGTCTAGAAAAATCAGTTAGGATGTGTCCTCCCCCTTCCTAATCTCAAGAGCTTGTTCTCCTAGGCTTACTACGCCTCGTACGCATATGTGTTTTTCCCTATTCTTTCATTTGAATGGAAGTGGCACCATTCTGCCAATCTCATACATTGAATATGTAATGGTTATTTCTGCATCTATTTCTTAGATTTCATTGCACGTTCTATAATTTACAACTTTCTTTGAACATATCCGTCTAGTTTAAATAATTGTAGTTTTGTCTTCCGCACAACCCCCTGGGCCCATTGCTGATCAATCTTCAGTACATCGATGTTTAAAGTATATATAGCACCCGAGTGGTTACAGTTCTGGGTATTCCATATGAGTATCCCATTCAGCCTGAGACATTTACTCTGCCACCTCCACAACAACCTATTGCACAAACTGTATAGGTTCATCCTACAAAGGTAAATCAAAGACAGGTAATTGATCTCCCTTGAAGACCAATTCTCCAACATCCATTACATCAGCGATCTATTCGAGTTCAGCAAATGTCACCTACTCTGTCACTGCCTAAGATACTTCTACAAGCTTGTCCACATGTTCCACAACAAACACCAACGCATTATCATTGCATATAACTAAGTCCACAGGGTACCATGGCTACTAAAGCTATGCAGTGTACACATGATCATGTTGACCATTATGACAATGCTAGATATTGCACGGCACATGATCATTTCTCCGATTTAGGCAATGATATAGATGTTATTTCTCGCCCACAGTGTGTGACATTCACACCGATCGATCAAGAACCTACATGCAAACATCTCACTGATTCGAACATTGGTTAGTAGGGACATGTTTTAAAAATCTAGAAAATACAAAAAGAATTCAAATATTCAAAAAATACAAAACCAAGATCTATGCAAGACATGTTTCACTAAAATATACATGATTGATTGATGTTATTTATCATATACATAGTGAATTACATATCTATTTTTTTCACGGTATATAAGTGGGATGCAGAACATATAGATTACATATGATAAATGCAAATACATATGTGTGACATTATTTACACCTAGGGACAACCAATCTACATTGGGGGCATGCCTACACCAGGGGCATCTTTGCACACTTATCACATTATATCTTTCTATATTGATCCATTGATCATAATATATTATTACTCATGACTTTCTCTTGCTCATACTTTCTAGAATGGTATTTTCTATGTATATCGAATTTTGCTATATTGCATGATAACATTTTATTATGCCCACAAACATTGCTTGCTCCGTGTGTGCTTGATGTTGATGTCATTTGTGTAAGCATTAATATGTGTTATATTGCGTGCTCAATGGGTGCATTGATTGTATTTTGTCACGTCATGCATCAGTTGTGTCAAAGGTTTCTTTAGTTCATGTCATGGCCATGTCGTGTCCATGTCGGGTCATTGTCAAGAAATTCACAAGGTATTTATTTAGTATTTATTTCAAGATAAATTGGATTTCATTTTCAATTTGGAGGTGCAATTGCAACTGCTAGGATTTGTTGATTTTTAATTTCAGAATTTGTGGATTTTGGGGAAAACCCTTTTTTGGTTAAATCGTCCCATTTGAGAACATTACACAAGCTCCAAACCCAAGTTACCAATGTTGGAAATAGTCAATTCCAACCCTAGATCCCTGCAACCCTACAAATAGGGGTCTTCAACCTGCCAAACAGCTCCTTAGGGCTTCCAACCCTAATCGCCAACCTCACAAAACACTCAGCTCCTCCCAAAAGCAAGTCGCCAACTACCAAATCCTCCTTTTTTTGTCTTTTTTCTTAATAATAGGCTCAATTGCAATCTCAAGATGAACTTCCAACGGCTAGTTCGTCGTGCTCGAATTTGACGTCTTCGGGCCCGTCACCCCTTGGAATTTCTTCGACCTTTTCCTTTCTTTCGGCTTCTTGTTTTGGACCCTCCCGAAGGGAAGATGACCCTTCGGCTTTGGAGAAGTGCCCCTCGTTCGGCAGCCGAGAGTCCCCCGCAAGGGCACCTATCCTTCAGGGTCCTTCGGCGGCCTTTTCTCTTCGGCTAATTTCCCGCGGACATTTTCCCCACGGACAAAAAGTCCACAAGAATTGTCTTCAACCACTTTGCTTGACCTTCGGGATTTTCTTTCAGGCTTTTCTCCCGCAACTATTTTCTTCCGAATTTCTTCGGACTTTTTGTCCAAAGGAATTCCTTCGGACAAAAAGTCCGAAGGAAATCGTTCTATGCCTTAGTCTTTCATAGCCCTTCCGAATTCCTTCAGACTTTTTGTCCGAAGGAATTCTTCGGACAAAAGGTCCGAAGGATTTCTTCCTTTGCTTCCTCGACTGCCTTCGAAAAGCGCCCTTCGAAAAAATTGGAAACGACCCTTCCAAAGGGTACTTCCTTTGCCTTAAACAAATTTCCGAAGGAAACTTACCTTTTCAGCTTTTCTCTGTGGCCTCTTTGAAAGTGTTCCCTGCCCTCTGCAAGGGCACTTGAGTCCCGAACTGCCAAAAAATTGGAAACGACCCTTCCAAAGGGTACTTCCTTTGCCTTAAACAAATTTCCGAAGGAAACTTACCTTTTCGGCTTTTCTCTGTGGCCTCTTTGAAAGTGTTCCCTGCCCTCTGCAAGGGCACTTGAGTCCCGAACTGCCCTCTGCGAGGGCACCTGAAATGGTCCATTTTGCGACTAAGTGTCGGGAACTCGTCTCTGCTTGCAAAGTCCATAGAAACGGACCTGCAGAGTCCATAGAAACTTCCAAGACTTGTGCAAAATCAAAATGTACTAGATCAGAACAGCAGGAGAAAAAGAAGGGGACCGATTTTTTGGCCCGTTGGACCAAAAATGGTCAACAAATTGGCGACTCCAGGGGAAGCATGCCTGCTATGCTTAGAGACCAATTGCCTTAAAATCCATTGGGCATGGAGTCAGAATGCAGCTTTGAAGAAAAGTTAACAACAGCCTTGAGAGATCCCAGAATCAATCATGAAGCTTTTACCCCACACACAAAGGAAAACACACACAAGACTAAAAAACACTAATTGTGCAAACTGCACTTAGGGAAAGCAGGAAAGAAAACTGAAAGCAAACTACTATATACAGCTAACCAAGTATATTTGCCTCCCTCCTGGATCAAAGGGAAAATTTCTTAGGTCACCTTCCTGGCAAAGAAACTTTTGGTGCCAGACAAGTGGCTAAATGGAATGGAGACTTAGTGACCTGCTCCTCTTGCCTGCCACCTTGATTGGCTTGCATCCAAGTGGATCAGAGTCAAACATGCTTACAACATATATGTACTCTGCTTGTTCTTAGAAGCTTGTTGAAAACTGGTCCTTCATGCTGGTGCGTCTCACCAAGAAATCGATGGTTGTCGGCTCATCACCATAAGCCCTTTGATGTGCATAGTCCCCTTGCAATGCATCATGGTTTGACTCGTTCCCTTCTGCTTCGTTGAAGACCCTGTCAGACTCATCCTCTGCTCCCTCAAGGCTTTTTTGAAGAAGGGTGACTGTTGTGATGTCTGAAATGGAATCACAAACTAATTGCTCATACCACAGAACATCACCTCTTTGTTCAAAACTCTCTTCTTCAAGGTTTTCCTCAAGAGAGACCAGCCTCTCCTTTTCTTGCTCAAGGATCAGGGTCTCTAGTTGTTCAAAGACATCCGTTTGATCCTCCTCCAACTCAGGCTCCTCGACATAGTCGTCCTCCTCATCGAAGCAACAAGGAAGTTCATCAAACAAAGGGGGAGAGAGCTCACCTTGCTTACGTTCCTCCTCATATTGCTGGAACATCTGCATGTATGCATGCCCTTTGTCTTCTCCATTGTCGATGATGTCTTCACAAGGAACATCGATGATGATTTCTTCTTCATTGTCACTCATGATAGCCTCTTGGATGGCTGCAAATTGGATCTTCTCTTCCTCATTCGCCTCCTGCAAAACAAGGTCCTCCTTGAGAAGGGGTGAAGTGGAAAAACCATGTGGAAGAGGAGGCAGTCCTTGAGCTAGAATCGAATGATTCTCCTCTTTCCATTAGGCTAGCACTTCATCTATATCAGGTGTGCCCTGATAGCTCTCTTGGAGGTGTGTAGATGGAGTGTGTTCAGACAGGTCCATCACACGTTGGTAGAGGAATCTCGCTTTGGACTCCAACTTTGCAATTCTCCTGGCTATGTCTTCTTGGAAGAGCCTTTCTTGGAGGTCACCAGCATCATCATGATGAGTAGGAGCAGCTTCAAGAGAGATGTGTTGGTTCATGATGTTCCCTCCAAAGGAAGATTCGCAATCTAAGGAATTTAGAAGGTTCATCTCCATGGGAGGTTGCTCTAGTTCCCTTTGATGTTTGAAGGCTAGGCGCACGGGGTCAAGAATAGGATTGATTGATGCATCAGATGAGCTAGAATGAGCAAGTGCTATCTGATAGAATGGATTTGGTGCATAAGAGGGGGCTTTCTTTAGAATAGGAGGGGGCGCGCAAGGCTGACTGCCTTGCATGAATGGATTCCTCCATTTTGCTACCTCCTCCTCCATGGATTGCAAGGCCTGAGCTTGCCTGAACAAACACTCCTCTTTATACATCAGCTCCTGCTGATACCTATGTTGCTCATCCAATCTGTCTATCTCCATTACCTGCTTCTCAAACTCCAGCGCTACTTCCCATATGGTTGTAAGACAACTAGGAGAGCTGCTTGAGGGGATTGCATGAATAGTCTGAGCTTGATCAAAACCATACGAAGGAAAACAAAGTCCATGATTCTGATCAGTGGGATTATACATATAAAAAATGAGATTTCTTGATGGCACCAGAACTGCTTAACCTGCTGATTCAACTCGGAGTCACCATTGGTGTTGATGAAAAAAAGCTTCCAAAGGCTGGTTGGTTGAAGAACACACCAAAAATTCTTCAACTCTTTGGACAAAACTTGTCCTAGTTGGCCCCACCAGGCGTGCCAAAAACTGTTGATGCAATGGATTGCACCCTGGGCAGGAGACCGAGCTCCTGCCTTCCACACGCAACAATGGAAACTCCCCTCTCACCTATGGGACCGGGGAAGCTAGGAGGAGAGTCTCTAGATAAGGGCTAGCTGCCTCTGATGTATCTTTTAGCTCCTGGACTTCCTACTGCTAACAAATAAAATGAAAAAAGGGGGGATGAAAAGGGAGAAGGATGCTGAAAACAGAACCTAAACCTAAACTAAAAAGATGATACACCAAAAAAGTTGATCCACTCAACCCAAACATACACTTTTCACCAAGAAGAAGCCCCTCATACACTTCATCTGATGTGGGAAACTCTTCTGTATCAGTGAGTCAGGGGTCCGTAGAGATACAGGGAGGAAGAACTATCAAAGGTGCTCTGAGACACACTTTGGCAGCTTGTTCACATGCGCCTATATGCCTGCTGTAGACACTTCTGGCAGACCTGCAGAAGAATTTCACAATGCACTAGACATGCTGGAATCGATCTGTGAAAAGCATAAAAGAAAATGACTTAACACAAAAAGAAAACATAGACATATGCGTGAGTGCAAGTCCAGAGGGAAGTAAAAGTTGCTAAGTCTTGATTCAAGGTAAAATTCGGCAAAAATCTGCCTTACAAGTCCGAGAGATTTTTGGGCAAAGCTTTGCCTTACGGGCTAAGAGAATGGATCTTTTCAAAATGAGAAGTTTACAATATATAGAAAGAAGAGAAGAAGTAAAGGCGCCCCTTTTGAAAAAGACTTTTGGCGCCCTTTGACAAGTTGGCCCATGTGCGCTGAGAGCATCGAGAAGAGGAAGTCACTGTTGCTGATGTCATTCTTCTAGAAGAGGCCTGCTGGAACCATGTTGTGTAATCGCCAGTCTTGACTTTGGCGTTCAAACATTAATGTGAAAGTACGGGCCGCGCCTCTTTTCTGCAGACAAGACTGCTCCTTCCAGATACTCACGCAATTTGTCTGCTTATAAATGCAAAGTGGAGAAAACAGGGCGCGCCGCTTACTGTTTGCGCCGTTTGATGACCACTTGGCAAGCACTGTTCCAATTGCAGGAATAAATCCTTGAGTCGACACCTCTCTTTGCCACCTGGACTATTTGTTTGTTTCTGCACTTTGTCTCTTCCTAGTTTTGTTTCTTTCTGGCTCCTTCGGCCCTCGGGGCTATCTTCTTGGCGGGTCGCTGAGTTTCTTAGGCTCTTCTTTAAGCTTTTCAAAATCAACAACTATTTCACGAGCCTTAAATTTGACGTCTGTGCACCCGTCACCGTGTTTGAACTTCCAACGGCTAGTTTGTCATGCTCGATTTTGACGTCTTCGGGCCCGTCACCCCTTGGAATTTCTTCGGCCTTTTCCTTTCTTTCAGCTTCTTGTTTTGGACCCTTCCGAAGGGAAGGTGACCCTTCGGCTTTGGAGAAGTGCCCTTCGTTCGGCAGCCGAGAGTCCCCCTCAATGGCACCTGTCCTTCAAGGTCCTTCGGCGGCCTTTTCTCTTCGGCTAATTTCCTGCGGACATTTTCCCCACGGACAAAAAGTCCGCAAGAATTGTCTTCGACCACTTTGCTTGACCTTCAGGATTTTCTTTCGGGCTTTTCTCCCGCGGCTATTTTCTTCCGAATTTCTTCGACCACTTTGCTCAACCTCATCAAGGGGCGTTCTTTTCCATGTTCAATTAAAGCGCATGGCAACTTTGCAAACTTCTGTGGTTGCTTCCAAGACAAACTTACCTCTTTTCCCACTCGATCTAGACTACGGCAATCAATGGAAGATCTATCGGTTGGCCACTAGATAGTTTAGATGTTGGCTACAAGATCTAAAGGCCAGGCAACAAGTTTCAATAACCAAGCTTAAAGGCTAGCCACCTAAAACATACGCTAAGTCAGCAAAGGTGGTGAACAAGGCATCTGATACTCAGAATGGGTTTAGGACGGTTTTAAGGGTAAAACTAAGTAATGATATAACCATGCTTGGCATAGTCTCTTTCCTTTATTGGCCCTTTTCCTGTTCCTGCACACTCGATGCACACATCAAATTCCTCTAACCTAATAGCTAAAGCTACAGAATTTAATCAAACAGGGCACTCAATCAATTATAGGCAACCAACATACCAAGGAATACAAGCATTCACATAGTTAGGTTCTCATCACCTTATACGAATGAAATTGCTAAATCACAAGCTTATGATCAATGATTCAAACATTATTTAAGTCAATATATCTCATAGACATAATCAATTTTCATAAAACAACAATAAATAAATGAAATGTAAGCATCATACTTTCATAAGCAAGCAATCCAAAACATGATTGATAATAGGTCTTTCTCATGGTTCCCAACACATGAAAAGCCTTCATAAATCCTTGCATGCCTCAGTTGGATGTGACTGAACAACATTATTCATGATCAAAACATATAAGTCATATTTTCATAGTCATCTTTGTCAAAGATAAGCACTATGCAAAACGGGGCCTTACAGAGGGCATAGTATGCACTGATACAAACTAATTTCAATATTTTTGCATCTCTAAAGACGCTTTGGACCCATTAATTGACTTGTTTTGAGGGTGATTGTAAATTTATTTATTGTTAAATTGTTTTTGCATCCATGCACGTATATATAGGTATTTGTATCTGTTGACCCATTTTGCCCGCAGGCAAAATGTGGGTCACCTTCTTCACCTGCTGTTTAATGCCAGTCATTTTCGGGTTCAGCGAGTTCAGAGAGTTCATTTCATGCCTTGGTTCAAGTGTTTCGGCAGCTTCTGGTTCAACAGGTTCAAAAGGGCAGGCGCAACAACAAAGGACTTGGGCAATTTTCAGTTCAAGGCTTGTTTCTTAAGGTTCAAATATTAAAGCCCCGAATTCCTTCGGACTTTTTGCCCGAAAGAATTCCTTCAGACAAAAAGTCCGAAGGAAAGGACTTGGGCAGTTTTCAGTTCAAGGCTTGTTTCTTAAGGTTCAAATATTAAAGCCCCGAATTCCTTCGGACTTTTTGCCCGAAGGAATTCCTTCAGACAAAAAGTCCGAAGGAATTCGGGCGCACTCGAAGCAAACACAAAGGCAGGCGTTTACAAATGCTAAGAGGGTCGGGCGCGTTAAAAAACGTAAGTCAAAAGCCCGACGCAAAGCAACAAAGAGCCGTTGGCAGTCCCACGCAACCCGCCAATAACAAAGGAAAAGGAAGGCCGCAGAGAAGCCAGCAGGCCCGATGACGTCCTACGTGGACGTCAAGTTTACAAGTATGAAATCGCCGTTTGCCTTCAAATGAAAAAACGCGAACCATGGAAAAGGGCCTGAATGTAGCGACCCGCCAGTATGTTCGCCCAAGGGGGCCGATGAGACAGAATTAAGACAAAATTGACAAAGCGACACGCAAGGAACGAGTAAGCAGTCAGTCCAAGTGGGAAGAAGTGGCGCCAATTTGAGAAGTGACTCCAGTAGGTGGAACAGTTCCTTCGAATTGACCACGAGAGGATGCAGCAACTAAGAAATGTAACCCGTTTCTTCATTTTTCATTTAATGGGTGGACAAACCGCGTTTTGCCATTTAAAAATGCGAACTTCGAAGCAGGCAGAGCAGATGGCTCATTAATATTTTGAGCAGCTTGTTTCTTTTCATGAACAGCCATTTGTAAAAAGAGCGCCAAATGAGCCTCTTGGACTTTCATATATACTTGATACTTGTCATTTTGTAATGATCTTTTTGCAATTTCTGTAAGGCGCAGCCCTGCTGAAATTTCTACCTGAATCTATAAAGACTATTTTTACCTATTCTTGGTCGGATTTTCTGTGTATGTCTGAGTGTTTGAGTTGTGTCCAGTCATTGTCTTTAATGCTCTCACAATTCCAGCACCAACACATCAGTTATCCACAAGGCGCCATTGTCTGCAGGTGACAGGAGGAGAGTTCCATTTTGGAGATACAGAGCAGAGGAAGTCATTTACAGTATGTATTCCGCAGCATCTTGGTGAGTCTCTGTTCCTGTGTCTTCATAAGAACTTCCCTGCCATTTTCTTGTAGCCTGGTTTCCCTGCCGAGTCTGAGTGTATGTTTGTGGTCTTTGTTCGATTCTGAGAGTAGGTGTGAGAAGATCACCTTTATTTTAGTGTATCACCTCCTTAGAGTAGTTTGTTTTTATGCACTTTCTTCCCTTTTCACCCCCCCCAGTTTATATAGCTATATATGCCTGTATGTATTTTTTGCATTGCCTGAAACAAACAAGATACGTCAGAGGGAACTAGCCCATACCTAGAGACTCTCCTCTCATGCTTCGTCGTCCCACAGGCGAGATAGGAGTTTCCATGTTGCGGGGAGAAGGCAGGAACCTGTTTTCCTGCCACCGGGTGCAATCTCCAGCGTCAACAGTATCCACTTCAAATCTTGAATATATAGATAGGTATATTTTCACATCTTAACTATACAAATAGGTATATTTCCACATCTTCTAGATGCATAAGTATTTGTTTGTCCTTACTAAAATTTTATTATTTTAATTCTTATAAAACAATTAAACACACAAGTAAAATCCTACAATATTAATGATCTAATTTATTTTAAAATACATTACAATTTCTAATAACTTTAATTTATCATTTATGTTATAATTTATTATAAAATTTGAAGTTATTAGTATTTTAAATAAATTAAACTAATATTTTTCGTTTAAATTATCATCACAAAACTCTAATCTAATAAACTTATTTGATAAAAGCACAGTGACTTTGAAAGCAGAGCCCCACATTTATTGCATGTCAGCTGAAGGTTATAAAAGTGAAAAAATCAAATAAAAAAATTATCACAATTTTTTTTTTTAAATGGGAACACATCATCATATCTATTAATCAAAAAATAAAATGTATATATAGTGGTTTACAATAAAAAGATGGTCAGTTGGCATGCATAGCCTGAAAGCATCAAAAAAGAATTAACACAAGGATCCAAAAAGGCCACCAAGGTATACTATCAAAGAGCCATACTAGGCATACACAGCAACTCAGAATGGTGAGGGAAAAAGAGGCTATGGATCCACTTCAGGCAAGTCCAGAATAGGTGCTTGAAGGTCTATGGTCTGTTGTAGGTTCATAGGACACTTAGGGTGAGGGATCTCAAAATGAAGAAGTCTTTCGCCCAAAGGCAATCCCTGATAAACCAGACACCTTAAGAAATGCGCAAGTTTGGGCTTGAGCTTAGCCTACCATAACCAATTAATCTGCTGGTTATTTAATTAGCAGAAAGCCAAAAAGAACGGACTAAGATTTCCATATAGAAGCCCAAGACTGTAATTCTTGAAAGGCATGTCACAATTCTTACTCCGGACTTTCCACTAAAAAGTTGGTGGTTGACGACCCAACTTATGCCTCATAACATCAGGCATGAGTTCTTGTATATGCAAAATAGAAGGCAAATCAAAGCTAAGATGCTTGAACTTCCTCCATAAGACAGGCCACAGGGTCCAGCTTTGATACCTGGAGTCTCACTAGAGGTGAGCTGATGTTGTTGATGATAGGGGACCACCAGATATTGTGGTCATTAAAAGAGGCATGTTCTAAATCCACCTCTACTCCAATTGAGGAATGGCCTGACCGACTCAAAAAAATTCCAGATGTTGGAGACAACAAACAAGTACTCAATCTTGACAAGGGCCCTTCGTAATAAGGAGCGTATGGAAACCAATTCCCTTTCATCACAAAACCATTTAAAATAATTAAACATAAAATTGGCTGAGATTCATTACATGTGGCCCGTGTTTTGTATGGTTGAATTCTTTAATAATTATTGTTTGAGAAGTTTCACATACAAAAGGAAATTGTAAGTATAATCATAAGAAGTTGGCCATAAGGGAATTTTTATTTTATTTTTTGGCTAAGGAATGGTGTAGAAAAGGGCAAAAGAGAGAGGGACCTTTCTGTATGAAGGACGGAAAAAGCGTTGAAGAGTAGCCAAGACGAACATATCCCAAAAGCCAGGCGCCACTCCAGGGGTTGCCCACAAATAGGAGGCGGTCAATATAGCCAAAAAGAGCCCTGGTGGCGTTATGTTAATCCCCTCCGACTGTGGCAATGTGCTCCTGTATATCATGTCCCCACATTCCATCACTGTGCAGGGCAGGCCCACCCCCACTCGCAATATTACTCCTTTCCTTTCTCTTCTATTCTTCGACTCTCTTATCTTCCAGTTCCAGTTCCTGTTCCTGTTCGCCTTCACCATGAGGCTGAGCTTGCTTCTGCACTCTAGGCTCAGCTGTGTAACGGCAGCCACCCCCAACAAGCTCAAGCTGTTCACGGCCATTGTTTTGTTTCACTACCTATTCCCCTGAACTTTGACGTTTCATTTCTTCAATCTTGACTTTGGAGAATCCAATTGAAAAGATTGGAATGAATGAATGAATGATTTGTGGTGTATTCGTGGGTCTAAGTTATCCGCCTTTGCTACGCTTTCCTCCACGTCCCCATCGTTTAATAAACACCAATTTGTATTCTGAATAAACATATTTAAATCAAATTGCAACACGAATATCGATACACATTTAACTCGGCCTATTGCCTAAAGCATATTCTAAATACTAAATTATGGAGTGAAGGGTTTGGAATTATACTCATCGAGGTTTGATAGCAAAACTTAGCTTTTTTTTTGGAAAGATATTAAGAATTTTTAAAATGTGTGGTGATTAGAGGATTTTATTTAAATGGTTATTAATAAAAAAAAAAAAAAAAAACGATTATGGGATTAAAAATATAGTATGTTTTTTTAAAAGTGTTAAGTGAAAATGTTTTTTATAATTGTGTTTATCAATTTAAGGTTCTAAAAAAATTTATCGATTTAAGGTTCCAAAAATTTTGGATAATTTTATGAAACTTTGTTCTAATTATTAGGAGATTTTACTTCTTATTATAATTGAGCAATTAAATCTAAAAACAATAAAATAAAATTATGTGTTTTTGACCTTATTTTATATCAAAGAATAGTTTAGTTATCTTGATATTTGTCAAGTCCCTTAATGAAATACAATATCAAAATAGTATAATAATTGAAATAATATATCAACCAGAGAAATCAATGCAATATAATGTGTCAATAATATGAACTTTAGTGATACAAAAGAATGTTATAATGGTTATTTCTCTAAGATGTTTGTAAATACTTGATAGATACTTGTAAACAATAAATGCTAGATGTTTTTTTCATATTATCTATAAATGCCTAAATGCACTAAAATGCACATGTATTTATATATGACTAGGATTCAAATTAAGACTCTAACAACTTGTAGATTTGAGTGCACTTTTACTATGTTAGGGTTTTGCTCTATGCATGTTGCCACTATATGTTCCTTGTTGTGTTTTGCTGACCCTACCCATGTAGGGGTGATTATGAGTAAAGCTTCCACATGGTATATTCGTAACTCCCTTATGGTTATGTTACCTTGGACAAAGGATTTTGTTGTTTCTAAGCATATTGCTCTTAAAGTCTCGATTTGGGTCGAGATCCCTAGTCCATTGTTACCTTGTTGATGTTTTATCAAAATTCAACAACTAAGTGAAAAAATTTCTTAGATAAGATAAATTGTTGCATTAAATTCAGAATGTTACAGATATGCAGTGACACAAGTTGATTTAAAACTTACTAATTTTAGAAATATGGTAAAAGGAGAAAGTGTTAAGGAAATACAACTTAGTTGGAAAACTGAAATGCATGACTACATCTGAGACTAAAATTGATTGAGAAGTTGCATTAATTAACTTTAGATCTAAAATAGGGTTTTACATGATCTCCAAACAAGAGTAGTGTATTTAGACAAGGGTGCAGGGCATTGTTGTCATTAAAGAGTGCCGATGTCTTGTAAATGATGGTGCTCTGATATTTATGTGACAGTTTCACCTTTACCTATTATTTTTTTAACTATGTGAGAGCCTTCGATCTGTCATGAAAACCACTGTGTGTCTTCTCCTTCACTTGTAATCCTAGCTCAATAAATCAAGAGGATAAATGCAATCATGGGGTAAAAAGGGGTTAGTGGTTGAAGTTGTGTTTGACCTCAACACCCCCATATGTCAAGTGTTTCCTACATACCAATACTCTGAAGAGGGATCAAACTCCATATAGTTCTTCCATGCTATGATGGTGTGTGTGAAAGACTAGTGCAAAATATTAAATGTTGGTGCAATCTTATTGTGGTTAAGTGCTTCAGTTGTGACTTGTAACCTTAGAAGTGTACTCATATCTTAGCTCAAAGTTATTAGGGTTATATGTATTCATAATTGGGAGAATAAGGGAATTTTCTCTCAATTTGCAATTAAAATTTTGGTGTTTTTCAATAAGAAAGCCTCTTGTGTTGAAAATGGTTTGAAATGTGGCTTTATAGTGATATTTTTAGAATTTCTTCATATGGGGCTTGTTAAACTTGTAGGAGAACCTGTTATATGAATTTCAAATTGAGAAATTAGATGTCATTTAGCAGGAGGATAGAACCAATGAAATTAGACACTATCAAGGAGCGATATTATCAAAATCGTGTTACATCCTGATTCTTTGCTAAGCAAACTTACTTGATTGTCCATAAATATTTATAGTTGACAATTTGATTTGGTTATTATTAACTAAGCTTTGAGCTATACGTTATTATAGGATAGTTGGATATTGCTTTGATTACATGATTACATTACTGTGAAATAGTTGTAGTGTATATTCTTACATTATGATCATGTTGATTTGTTATTTCAACAATATTTTATAATGAATATATGTCATGATGTTATGGACTAACTACCTGCTTGTTGTGAGTTGGATGCAAGAGAGACTCATCCCTCAGAGCATGACAAAGGGAGAGCATCATTGGAGAGAGTGACGTAAATACAGATGTTGGGAGATGACATAGAAACGACAAGAACCCTGCACATACCACATTAAATAGTACATATTAGATACATAGTTGAATGGTTAGCGTTAGTACTTTATGATGATTGTCTGCATTTAGATAATTGATTATGCATACTAATTATGTGTTAGCTTAAGTTAATGGTTGTGTAGAGTTAATTTTGTATGGTTATGTTGTGGTGTTATGTGCTTATGTCATGTTATGAAATTCGTGATTAAATATAGATTTGCATGATCTAGTTTGATCTAATTATAATATTTATCATTTATCATTTTTTCTAATAACAAAATATAGTTGACTTCTATTAGTCATATTGATAATGACTTAAGTATGTTAAATTATTAGTAATAAAATGATTTGTTGTAATTAATAAATTAATTATTATTATGAAGTTAGAAATATACAAATAGGAAATAAAGCAAAAAACATATAATTGGACAAGAATGGAATTAATTAGTATTAAAATTAGAAAAATCAATAAATAAGAATAAAAACAAAGAAAAACAAAAAAGAGAGAAAATCATAAAATAAATAAAGAAAAAGAAATCAACTTAAAAAAAAGAGAGAAGGCAAAACTCATAAAGAGGAATAAAAGAAAGGAGTGAAGTGCAGCTCAAGAGGAAGAGAAGGAGGGAGAAAGAGAAGCGCGACATAGGAGAAAGAAAAAAAAATTGGGGAAGAGTGATAGAGCTTTATATTTTTAGCTTGGACGTGAATATCAAGTTGGTGGATTTTTTAGTTTTCTTATGCAAATCCACTTAATATTATATATGAGTTTTGCGTAACATTTGAACAATCTAATTTAGTAGTAATAAGTGTGGTGATATGCTAAGTATACACTATTATAAATTTATTATAAATCTCTTTTTATCGATATTCGGTTATATATTTGTAGTTATTATATATACCTCATATGAATTAGTAATAAGATTGATTTATAAAATTGTATAAAAATTATAAATACACTGTTGCACATTATATATAAGCAATTATTTATATATTTATGCCGATCTATGTATATGGGGTGATATACCTAAGTGTGGTGATCTACATAAAGAGCAATATATATTGAACTATATATTATACATGGAAAAATATATATATATATATATATATATATATATATATATATATATATATATATATATATATATATATATATATATATATATATATATATGGTGATCCAAATATAGAGATCGAAGCTTACCTAGGAAAATACAATGACCTAAGTATGAACCTATACACAAACTAGTGTATCTGTTATAAAACAAAATCAACGACTCACACCTATAGATTTTCTTATATATCTTTGTATCCTTATAATTGTAGCATACAACAAATAAAATAAAATATACACAATGCATTGAATAGAATTTAAATAGTGAATTCGATAGGTGTATACACAATGAATTTTATAGGTATTTATAACGAATTAAATAGAAACTATATGTTAAGCGCTCTTACAATAAATTTATACCTAGATGTATATATATTAACACTCTTACAATTAGTAAATATGTTGTATGTATGTTCAAAAGATAAGTATGTGTACATTTATGCTACTAATTCACTGATATGTTTCTAGTTCAGAATAATGATGTTCACTGGCTTATTTTAGGTATAATGGATTGAGTGATTTCACCATCATTGATGATATTAATGGTGATCCTTGAGTTACGAGATAATCCTAAAAAGAGATTCATGATTCCTTGGTAAGCTATATACAGTTGTGGGATACTTAATATAGTAGACTAACAGATTTACTAATAATAATTTATGTTAAGATATTTTTATTTGAGGATCATCAATTAATTATATGGCAAAATAATAGATTAGCAAGTGGTGTGTATCATAGCCATGTAAGAATTATTATATCTAAACAGTTCAATAAATCATGTCGTATCACATATTCTTCATTGAGCACATTGCCTATATACGACATAGGATAATATAGAACAATGATACACTAATAGCATATATTAATATTTTGGTAGGATATATGGAACTACGATGAATTAGAAAAATTTGGTTTGTTATTAATCCATGTTGTGTGTTGTCTATACGGATTTAGGTTATATGGTAGTTTAATATACATACGACAAGGGTATAATTGAGCTAAATACTATGGCTTTTCTTTATAGAGTTCAAAATAATAATTATATCGATATTAGCGAATATACATTGATTAAAGATACAAATTACATAGGGATTAAACTATCTCAAATGAGATGACTTTATTAAATACCATATTAACTATACCCTCTCAACTTGATATGTTGAACATAAACCTCTTCATTTATAAGTATATTTGCATTACTAGATAATGTAACTCAAAATGTATTACTAAATATTGATCTAGTGATTAGTGGTTAGTATACGTTATGGTTATATCATTCAATGATTAGTATATTTACAAATTATGGGTATTGTTAATGATTAGTAGTCTATAACGCAAACCAATAATACTTATTGAGAACTATTAGTTAGTGTGATGTATATTGTTCCATTGAAAACTTGTATACGATATACACCATGAGTATACTAGTATGTATGAGTGCATATACTTATATAACAAAGCATGAGATGATTGTGTATGTTGATAGTTCCATTGATGATTCAAAACTAAGTCATAGGCTTCTAAATAGTAGAACCCTGCTTATGCATGCATACAACCTTCTAAAAATATAACAAATGTTAAAATGTAAGATTATGTGTTTCGTGAGAACTATGACCTTCTTTGTTAGGACTGGATATTGAAATAGAGTAGTGTATCCATGGAAATTGATGGACGGTGGTATTATTATTTGTCATAGAATGTATTATGTTGTATCTACTTACAAAAATAAAAATGTGCAGTCTAATGGGTAATACATCTAGATGGTATGAACTTTACTTATATTTTTTATATTATTTATGTGACAAATAATATAGTGGTGATTCATTCATACATTTTATGAACTAAATATATGCATTATGATTATTTCTATGTTTATCATGTTTTATACTACTAATAGGAAGTAATTTGTATGAATCTATTGGTTATATTTATGCTAACCAAATTTCACAATGTTGGTACTAAGTAAGTAGTGAGATGGACTTCACTAGCTTACTAATATCACCAATGTCAGATGAAGGTAATCCAATCAGGTGGTGTGTTTGAAATTAATTGGTCGTAAAGATCAATGAAAACTTTGGCCAAATTAATGTTAGTTATATATTATCTTTCATATGTATCATTTACATGTTTGGGTGATATCATGATAGAATGAATTTCTTTATGGTACACTACATGTTCTTAGAAATCATACAACACATGAGTACTAGCTTGTCTCTCTGGATTTCTACACCATCACTATCTACTCATCTGTAAAGGGAGGGTCAATCCCTGATGGGGGATTGTGTAGGAGATCAATGATCTATGGTTGGTGTAGAAGAGTGCTTAGAGGATGCTCTCCCTCCCCATAATAGTACTTCTTTGGAGATGACACTTGAGATTGCCATAGATACCAGAGTTCAGAAAACTCAAAAAACTATTATATTTATTATTTTTGAAACATTATCATTGATAAGGTGTAATTATTTACTTATTATACATAGATAGTAGTGGTTGTATGTTTGTACCAGCCATGACTATATATTTGTAATTACTTTCTATATTCAATTACAATGGTTTTCTTATGATGATAGTGATTAGTGATGGATGATCTCACATACTTATTTTATAGTTATCATACTTAGAGTGTTTTTTCTCAATCACTACTTAGATTCATGTGGTATAATCTAATGAAATAATAAATTATTTAAATTTTTACAAAAATCACGTATTTCTAGGTAGATATCAATGGGAATGTTATATGTGGTATCAAAGCTACTTCTCAAACTCTAAGACCTAATGAATCCACTAATGTTTTTGTATCTTTCTTTTTACTAGAAAGGAGATGGTGAAAGCTAGAGTATCTAAATAGGGTCTATCAAATGTCAATGACAGTAACCCTCCATTTGATCCTAACTGATTGGCCACTGAGCAAACAACAAAGTTGGATAAGATTTTCACAACCATGAATGAGACCAGGGATCAGATTACACCACTAGAGTAGGAAGTTCATGGCCATGAAGATGAAGAACATTAGGAAAAACTTGAAGAACATCTTATTGAGCAGAAAAACCCTTAGGATGTGAGAGCATAAGTAGCCGTAGAATTGGCTAGAGATATTAAAAGGGTGAATCCCCCTAAGTTTGATGGAACTATTTTGAGTGATAGAGATAAATCATGGTTGATTGAGATGGAAAAGTATTTTAATATTTAAAACTACTTCAAGATCACTAAAGTAGTTTGAGAAGCATACTAGTTGGCTGGTGAAGCAATTACGTGGTGGGCCAATAAGAAGTTAGAAATGAATCTTAACTTGACCAGCACTACTTCAAAGCAATTTGTGACATTGTTTAGGTCACGAGCTTCTAAAATTATAGTTTGACCAAAAGCTCATAAATTTCTAAAATCTAAAGTAAAGAGACTTATCAATAAATGAGTATTGGGAATAGTGCACGAAAAAATTGAAGTATATACCTCAGTACTAGGTAGATGAGAGGTTCAAAATTAGGAAGTTTATCATGGGATTGAAACCTGAGATTGGTTGTGAGGTGGGCATTCATGGACCTTCTACCATAGACCATGTCTTTGAGAAGGTAATCAAATAGGAATAAAAGTTGAAGTCTCTTGCATAGGCTAAGGACAAGTTCAAGTTTGGAAGTTCTAAATAAACTTTCGAAAAGAAGAACTAGAAGCAAAGAAGTGGAGACTCCAAGAATCAGTTCAAAAGTCAAAATTTTAAATTCAACAATGGTTCAGGCAACAAGAATATAGGCAATGGTTTCAAAGGTGGTTTTAAGGGAAACCAACTGGCTGATAGGAAAGGACCACCTAGAGATTGTTTTATTTATGGAGATGATCATTATGATCATGAGTGTACTCAAGACAAGTCAAAGAACAAAGGTTCTAATAATCAACAATCAAATTTTCAACAATTTTTTCATGCGGTAGTTGATAATCAACAAGCCAAATTCCAAAATTCACTCATAAAGCTATTAGGTATTTTGTTTGAACATCCAATTTCTATTTTGATAGATATAGGGGTTATTTAATGTTTTATAGCTCCTAAAATGCCTAGTAAGTTATCTATAAGAGCTAGAGTAATGATAAATGCATGGTCAGTATAATATGGGAATGATTCTAAAGTCATGGTTAACAAATGTTTAGTTTAAGCAGAGATTAAGTTGCTCGAATTCACAACATTAGTGGATCTGTATGTAGCACCACTAGTGTCATATGATGTGATCCTAGGAGTCAATTGGATTGAGAAACATAAGGCCAAGATTGAATTCTACTTGAATAAGATTGAGTGTCTGGATTATTTTAGAAATTAAACATAAATTCAAGGTGAGAAAAGAGAGTTGAATCTTAGGTAAATTTTTGAAATACAACTTAAGAGGTCTTAAGGAAAAGGGTATCAATCATTTATCATCAAGATAAATGAAATGGAGAAACCTAAGAAACCATCTCTTCAATATTATCCATTCCTTATAAATTTTAATGATGTGTTTTCAAAAGAATTACCAGGATTGCCACCTAGACGTGAGTTTGATTTCTCTATCGATATCATACCTGGATCAAAACCACAATCACTGAATTGGTTGAATTGAAGGCTCAACTCTATGAATTATTGTCAAAGGGGTTATTTAGGTGAAGTGTGTCACCATGAGGTACACCAATTATCTTTGTAAAGAAGAAGGATGGTATTCTTCAACTTTGCATAGATTATAAAATGTTGAACAAGATAACTATCAAAAATAGGTATCTACTACCTCGTATAGATGATCTTTTTGATCAAATATGGAGAGCAACTATTTTTTCTATGATTAATATTAGAGCATGATATCATTAGCTAAGGATAAGAGATAAGGATATGCTGAAGACAATATTTAGAACTCATTATGGGGACTATGAGTTCACAGTGTTACCATTTGGGTTGACTAATGCTCTGATAACATTCATGAATCTCATAAATAGCGTGTTCAGAGATTATCTAGATCATTTTGTTTTGGTTTTTTTTTTATGGCATTCTTCTATACTCTAAAAATGAAGATGATCATCTTCAACATCTAAAATTGGTTCTATAATGGTTATGGAAGCACAAGTTGTATGGCAAATTGTCTAAGTACACATTTTTATAAGAGAGAATGAAATATCTCAGACATATTATTTCTATAGATGGTATTTATATAGATCTGACAAAGGTAAGAGCCATTATGGAATGGCCAACACCAAATAATGTGCACGAGGTAAGGATTTTCATGGGATTAGCGAGCTATTATAAAAAAATTGTTCTAAATTTTTATAGGATAGCTAATATGATTACTTCTCTGCAATGTAAGAACCAAAGTTTTATCTAGTCAGATAAGTGTGAAGTAGCTTTTCAATAATTGAAAATAAGGCTTACTTCAGCACCAATACTAAGATTTTCTGACCCCAATGGTCAATTTTTAGTGATCACAGATGCGTTTGGGGATGAACTGGGAGGACTCCTTATACATGATGGTGCAGTAGTATCTTATGAATTAAAAAAGCTAAATCCTTATGAGTTGAACTATGCCTCTCATGACCTAGAACTTGTAGTAATTATTAATGCTTTACAAGTGTCGTGACATTAATTATTAGGAAAATAATTTGAACTCAAGACAAATAACTTTGGACTCAAGTGCATCTTCTTCCAACCAAATATGAATGCTCATTAGAGATGTTGGCTAGAGTTCTTGTCTGACTATGATTTCAATATCAACCATATTAAAGGCAAGAAAAATAGAGTATTTTATGCCCTAAGTCATATAAGGTACATAGCAGTCATGGCTACTATCAAGAGTAATTTCAGGGATCGAGGGATCAAATTATCTCTAAGAGATGAATTATATAATTAGGCTAGGAAAGCATTATTTATGAATGCTCAAAATCCTAATTATAAATGATTTAGATTAGAGAGTGATGGTCTTTTGTGTTATAATGAAAAAATGTATATACCATATCAAGAGAATCTACAAATCATAGTGTTAAAAAAATTGCATAATGCCTCATATTTAAGACATCTAGGAGTAACCAAGCTCATGGCAGAGCTTAGACCACTATATTTCTAGAAGGGAACCAAGAAAGATGTAGTGGATTTTGTGTCATGTTATCTAGAATGTTAGTGAGTGAAAGCTGAACATGTGCATCTGACTGGTTTGTTATATCCACATGATATATTAGAATGAAAGTGGCATGTGATTAGTATGGACTTTGTCCAAGGTTTACCGATGTCACAAAACATGCATGATATGATCTTGGTAGTAGTTGACAAACTAACCAAGGTGACTCATTTTATACTAGGTAATCTGACACATGATGCACCTACTCTTGTGAAAAGGTTTATAAAGGAAGTGTATTGGTTAATTGGATTTATAAAAAATATCATTTCAAATTTTGATCTGAAGATGACATCTAGATTTTGGGTAACTCTAAATTCAACTTTGGGTATGCAACTAAACTTCAAAATTGCATATCACCTAGAGACTAATAGTCAGACTGAACGAGTTAATCAAGTGTTAGAAGATATTCTTTGTATGTATTGTATGGATCAACAATACAAGTGGAAATATTATCTTCCATTGGTTAAGTTTGCTTATGATAACTCATACTAGTCAACTTTGAATATGTCATCATTTAAGGCATTGTATGAAAGAAGGTATAAGACACCAATCAGGTGGGATAGGTTGGAAGACAAGGTAGTCTTTGAAATTGAGATGCTTTTAGAAATAGAATATCAAGTCAGACTAATCAAGTAGAGATTGATCGAGGCCAATGATAAACATAAGAGTTATGTTGATCTGAAGAGAATAAATAGGCAATTTTTAGTAGGTCATAAAGTGTTCTTACAGGTTAAGTCATAGAAGAGCTCGATTAAATTCAAGAAGTCGGTGACACTTTCATTGAGATATGTGGGACCCTTAGAAGTGGTCAATCTTTTAGCGTATAGGTTTGCATTGCCACCATCCCTAGATCTATTACATAATGTTTTCCATGTTTCTTATCTTAAAAAATATGTAGTTGATCCTTCACATGTATTGGATTAGAATGCTTTACAAGTTCTGGATCCTAGGGTGGTCATGATAGAACCAATCAAAGTAATTGACACTCATAAGCTTCGTTTATGTAATATAGAGATGTCACAATACAAAGTCTTATGAGACCAATACTCTGAGGATAGTGCTACTTGGAAGGACTATATGAGTTCTACAAATGATTTCCACATTTATTTGCTTGATTTGATACTTCATACTATGTTATTTTTCTATTGAACAATATTTTTAATTCATAACTTATGTTTGAATAAGTGTCATCAGAATGATGACTAGCTTTACGGGGGAAAGATGTTACATCTTGATTCTTTGCTAAGCAAACTTACTTGATTATCTGTGGATATTTATAGTTAGTAATTTGATTTGGTTATTATTAACTAAACTTTGAGTTATATGATGTTATGGGATAGTTAAATATTGATTTGATTACATGATTGCATTACTATGAGTTAGTTGTAGTGTATATTATTACATTATGTTCATGTTGATTTGTTATTTTAGAAATATTTATGATGTATATGTGTCATGATGTTATGGATTGACTACTTATTTATCGTGAGTTAGATGTAGGAGAGACTCATCCCTCATAGCATGATGGAGAGATAACATCATCGGGGAGGGTGACATAGATGGAGTTGTTGGGAGATGAAAGAGGAATAGCTAGAACCTTGCACCAACCACATTAAATAATACATATTAGATGAATAGTTGAATGGTTAGCATTAATATATTGTAATGATTGTCTGCATTTAGATAATTGATTATACATACTAATTATGTGTTATCTTAGTTTAATGGTTGTGTGGAGTTAATTTCGTATGGTTGCATTGTGGTGCTATGTTCTTATGTCATGTTATGGAATTCATGATTGAATGTAGGTTTGCATGATTTGGTTACAATTGCATATAGCCTAACCATTTTGTGTAGTTATAATATTTATGATTTACCATTTTTTCTAATAACAGAATATAATTTACTTCTATTAGTCATATTGATAATGACTTACCTATGTTAAATTAGTAGCAATAAAATGATTTGTTGTAGATAATAAATTAATTACTACTATGATGTTAGAAATATACAAATAGGAAATAAAGAGAATAAATGGAATTGGGCAAGAATGGAACTAATTAGTATTAAAATTAAAAAAATCAATAAATAAGAATAAAAAGAAAAAAGAAAAAAAATCGTAAAATAAATAAAGAAAAAGAAATCAACTTTAAAAAGAGAGAGAAGGCAAAACTCATAAAGAGGAAAAAATAAAGGAGTGAAGCACGACTCAAAGGGATGAGAAGGAAGGAGAAAGAGAAGCGTGACATAGGAGAAAGAAAGAAGAAAATTGGGGAAGAGTGACATAGCTTTCTATTTTTAACTTGGATGCGAATACCAAGTTGGTGGCATTTTAAATTTTCTTATGTAAATCCACTTAATCCTATATATGCATTTTACATAACATATAAATAATCTAATTTAGTATCAATAAGTATGGCGATTTGCTAAATATACACGGTTATAGATTTATTATAAATCCCTTTTTATCAATATTCGATTATATATAAACAATTACTATATATACCTCATATAAATTAGTAATAAGCTTGATTTATAAAATTGTATAAAAATTATAAATAAACCATTGCACATTATATATAAACAATCATTTGTATATTTATGTCAATCTATGCATATGGGGTGATATACCTAAGTATGGTGATCTGCACGGAGAAAAATATATATTAAACTGTATATTATACATAGCAAACTGTATTATTAACTAACTAAATATATGTATATATGTATTTATATATATATATATATATATATATATATATATATATATATATATATCTATATATGTATATATATATGTATAAATATGTATATATGTATGTATAAATATGTATATATGTATATATATATACATATATATATATACACACACATATACATATACATATATACATATATACATGTATATATATGTATATATATACATATATATACATATATATATATATATGTATATATATATGTGTGTGTGTATATATATATATGTATATATGTATATGTATATGTATATGTATATATGTATATATGTATATATATATCTACATACATATATATATATATATATATATATATATATATATGAAATTGATTTAGCCATGGACTTCTTCACAATAAGACTATGTGGCCATCATGAGAAAGATCTTTGTGTATGTAAAATGTAAAATAAAGTTTTGGAATAACTAAAAGCTAACAAGGCAACTCACAGATCATGAAAAAACATCAAGAAAGCACTGGTTATCATTTCATCTCACTAGAATCTCTTTGTGGCAATCCAAATATAGAGATAGAACTACTTACCTAGGAAAATACAATAACTTAAGTATGAACCTATACACAGATTAATGTATCTAATATAAAACAAAATCAACAACTCACACCTATAGGTTTTCTTATATATCTTTGTATCATTATAACTATAATATATAATGAATGAAATATAACATACATAGTGCATTAAATAAAATTTAAACAGTGAATTTGATAGGTGTATACACAATGAATTTTATAGGTATTGATAGTGAATTGAATATAAGCTATATGTTAAGTGCTCTTACAATAAATTTATACCTGAATTTATATATGTTAGTGCTCCTATAATTAGTAAATACATTGTATGTATGTGAAAGTGATAAGTATGTGCACATTTATGCTACTAATTCATTGATATGTTTCTAGTTCAGAATAATGATGTTCACTGGCCAATTTTAGGTATAACAAACTAAGTGATTTCACCATCGTTCATGATATTAATGGTGATCCTTGAGTTATGAGATAATCCTAAAAAGATATTCATGATTCCTCCATAAGTTATATACAACTGTGGGATACTTAATATAATAAACTAATAGATTTGCTAAGATTAATTTATGTTAAGATATTTTTATTTTAGGATCATCAATTAATTTTATGGCTAAATAATAGAGTATCAAGTTGTGTGTATCATAACCATGTAAGAATTAATATATCTACATATTCTTGGCTGAGCACATTACCTATATACGACATAGAATAATATAGAACAACGATACACTAATGGCATAAATTAATATTTTGGTAGGATATATGGAACTACGATGAATTAGAAGAATTTAGGGTGTTATTAATCTGCATTGCGTGTTGTTTATACGAATTCAGGTTATATGGATGCTTAATACATATACAATAAGGATATAATTGAGTTAAATACTATGGCGTTTCTTTATAGAGTTCAAAAGAATAATTAGATCAGTATTAAGGGATATACGTTGATTAAATATGCAAATTACATAAGGATTAAACTATCTCAGATGAGAGGACTTTATTAAATACCATATTAATTGTAACCTCTCAGCTTGATATGTTGAACATAAAACTCTTCATTTATAAGTATATTTACATTACCAGATAATGTAACTCAAAATGTATTACTAAATATTAATCTAGTGGTTAGTGCTTAGTATACATTGTGGTTGTATCATTTAATGATTAGTATATTTACGGACTATGGGTATTGTTAACGATTAGCAGTTTGTAACTTAAACCACTAATACTTATTGAGAACTATTGGTTAGTGTGATGATGTGCATTGTTCCATTGAAAACTTGCATATGATATGTACCATGAGTATACTAGTATATACGAGTGCATATACTTATATAACAAAGAATGAGATGATTGCCTATATTGATAGTTCCATTGATGGTTCAAAACTAAGTCATAATCTTTTGAATAGTAGAACCCTACTTGTGCATGTATACAACCTTCTAAAAATATAACAAATGTTAAAATAGAATATTATGTGTTTCATGAGAACTATGACCTTCTTTATTAGAATTGGCTATTGAAATGGAGTAGTGTATCCATAGAAATTGATGAACTATGGTATTATTATTTGTCATAGAATGTATTATGTTGTATTAACTTACGAAAATAGAAATATGTAGTCTAATAGGTAATATATATGGATAATATGAATTGTAATTATATTCTTTATATTATTTATGTGACAAATAATATAGTGGTGATTCATTCATATATTTGACGGACTAAATGTATGCATTAAGATTGTTTCTATGTTTATTATTTTTTATGACTACTAATAAGAAGTAATATGTATGAATCTATTGGTTATTTTTATGTTAACTAAATCTCACATTGTTAAAACTAAGTAAGTAGTGACATAAACTTCACTAGCTTACTAGTATTACCAATGCTAGATGAAGTTAATCTCATCAAGTGATGTGTTTAAATTTGATTGATTATAGAGATCAATAACTATTGAAAACTTTGGTCAAATTAATGTTAGTTAGACATTATCATTTTATATGTATGATTTACATATTTGTGTAATATCATGTTAGAATGAATTTCTTTATGGTACATTGCATGTTCTTAGAAATCATATAGAACACGTGTACTAGATTGTTTCTCTAGATTCTTGCACTGTCACTATCTACTTATTCATGAAGGGAGGGCTATTCCTTGATGGAGGTTATGTGGGGGATCGATAGTCTGTGATTGGTGTGGAAAAGTTCTCAGATGATGCTCTCCCTCCCCATAATAGTACTTCATTAGATATGACACTTGAGATTGTCATAGATACTAGAGTTTGGAAAACTCATGCTCCATGGAGCCATGTATCTTGTATCTTATACATTGTATTGTATTTATTATTTTTAAAACATTATCACTAATGAGATGTAATTATTTATTTATTTTACACTGACAATAGTGGCTATATGTTTTTACTAGCCATGGCTCAATATCTATAATTACTTTCTATATTCAGTTATAATGTGTTTCTTATGATGATAGTGAGCAATGATGGATGATGTCACATGATTATTTTATAGTTATCATACTTAGATTATTTTATTTGGATTACTACTTATATTCATGTGGTGTAATCTAATGAAAGAATATATATATATATATTTTTAAAACATATATTTCTAGGTAGATCCTAGTGGGGATTTTATAAATAGTGTGTTGTTGTCCTAAGATCAAAAGTTGTTGATCTGGGAGTATGAAATAGTTTGTGAATAAGCTTGATATATTTCACATGAGGAATAGGTACATTATGGGATAATTGGTTTGCTTATATAAATGGCTCATCCACATGGGAAATGAATAAAAGTGGTCAAAAAGTTGTGGAATAAGGCATGAGTTAAGTGCATAAAAAGGGTGGTCACAAGTGCATTATTTTATCTTAAATGTTAATTTACGTGTCTACATTTCCCCCCCCCTTTTATTTTAGTAATGTAGTAAAGTGAAAGTACTAGAGTAAAATGAAAATGCATACATAAACTTACCTCTAAAGAATAATCTTGGATATAGGCCATAACATTTAACTATGTTTCATTCAAAAACCTATAATGAAACATGTATAACATCAATCCTTACTTAATATAAAAATATAGAAGTAGAGACAAAAAAATTATAGATTTTAATAACAAAGAATGAATATACCTAATTAGTTTTGTGAACCATTGTGTTTTTTGGTGAAAAAAACTAGTGATAGTAGAGGGTAGGACCCTTGGGGTTTTCATTTTTCATTGAAAAGCTTGGATTGGACTGTGCATGCCCCAATCCTCATTGATAGGTGAGTATGCTTAAAAATTAAGATGTGTTTGACTCCATCATTACATACCCAAAGTGATGAAGTAGTTTTAAAATTATTTTATGAATTCAATAGATTATTTTTAGTATAAAACTTGTGCAAAAGGTGAACCAACTGTTGTAAATAGAATAAAGTTCATTTTTGGTGCAAAATATAATATGATATGAGTCTAGTGTATAAAATGTGGATAATGACAAACATTACCATTCCATCTACAAAACTAGTTTAAAACTGAGCAAGGAAGTAGTCATATGCCATGCACATGCCCCCAATCTGATATCTGGATGTCTATGGATTCTGAGACTAAGTAATAACAACTGAAATTTTGAGCCAAAACTTATGTGCTAACTTAGAACATATACATGTATGATGCCCCTATACTAAACAAATTTGAGATACAAACTGAGTATTTTTCTAGAAACTGAATTTATATAGTTGTTTCTAACTATTATGTACTATTTATGATTATGGAACTTTCTAGAAATGACTATTTTATGCATGTTGGGATAGTGGCACACTATTTTGGATAGGGTCAGGTTGTGTCCTTTTCTAAATGGAGAAATCTAAAATTTATTTTTGGGTATGGATTGTGATATATTATGTAAAACCTACAAATTTATGTTTGTGTACTACATTGTATGAGCTTAGTCTCTGAGACAAGCCACTATGTATGCCCCCTCTTTTGAGGTGACTTGTTAAGCTTGTGTAATAACTTAGGTCAAAATAAAAAGTTATGTGAGATATTATAAAAATATGTTAATCCGAGTAGTAATGATAACATGGAAGAGCATGGCATCATCATATATATAAACTAATCATAATAGTAATGTGAGATGCATGTAAAAATAAGCCTACATAGTGACATTATCGAGATAAATGTTAGAAATTAAGCATACAAATAAGTGATCACATATGAGTATTGAAATTTGAATGAACCTAATTGAGGATGGATGCATAATATCCATCATGGCATCAAAATTGTGGGAAGATGCATGATGTCCATCATGACATTGAAAACTAAGGAAACATAACAAACAAGTGTCATGGCCATGACATACATAAACAATGAGTACATGTAAAGCACACAAAGCATGCAAGAGAAGGTTAAGAAGCCACATACAAGGGACATGTTCAAATGCCACTTACATGCATAAAAACATATAATGAAGGCTTTTGAGCCACATAAGGACATCTTCAAATGTCCATAAGCCAAATAGAGAATACACATGATACATGAAATGAGGAAGCAAACATGAAAAACATGAATGAATATATGTAATAGATCAACATAATCCATTTGTAACACTAATATCTTTAATAACTTAGGTAAGCAATATGTGAGCAATATAGGTAGATTTTATGTAATGTAAATAACTCGTGTATGAATAATAATGGATAGCTAAATAAGGATAAAACATTTGTAGAAGATGCCCCTGGTGAGCTTGTTGGTGTTTATACAAGCTTAAAGAGTGATATATCTTGTTTGGATATGAGAATTAATAGCATGTGATCACTAGGATAGGGCTGGTGGAGTAGGACAACAATGCAGGGCACTCCTATCTTAATAGGGCACTTTTGTTTATTTGTAATTTATGAGTTTGAGATAGTGAAATAAACCGCAACTGGGTCTGTAAATGGAAACATGTGTGCTCTGCATTCACTCATGTACACTTGTGAATCATGTATGATATGAAACTACATAGTTATATGTACTAAACAATTGTGCACAAATTAATTAATGTAAATAAACTAAACATGCACATGACTTAAATTTAGTATTTTATGGAATATTTTATTTATTTTTGTATATATGTATTTTTAAAATGTATTGTAGATTGTCTATGTATATATTGTCATAGATGCATAATGTTCATGGGGTTATTGATTACTTTACCATCATGTTGGCTTCACCAATATGTTTTATAAAAATTTTAAAACTAAGTGAATTGATTTTTTAGATAAGATACATTATTGTATAAAATCAGAATGTTATAAATATGTAGTAAATGACACAAGCTAATTTGAAACTTACTAAAATTTGAAATATTCTAAAAGGGGAAAGTACTAAGTAGATATAACTTAGCTATAAAAATGAAATGTAGGACTGTCTAAAATTGAAATTGATTAGGAAGCTATGTTGACTAAATGTGGATCCAAAACAAGTTTTTGTGGGATCTCCAAATAAGAACATTGTATCTAGATAAGGGTGCAGGGTGTTGTTGTCCTTAGGGAGTATTGGTGTCCTATAGATTATGGTGATATGAGATTTTTGTGACATGATCACCTTCACCTATGTGTTCTTTATAATGTACAAGAGTATTTTATCCATCATAAAAAATAATGTGTATCTTCTCCTTCACTTATAACCCTATCCCAAAAGATCAAAAGAATAAATTTAATCACGAGATAAAAATAGGTTATGAATTTGTGCTTGAACTAAACACCCCTTGTGTTAAGTTATATCTATATACCTATTGTCATAAAATATTTCACCCTAGATTTGGTTGTTCAATCTTACTCTAAGATTTGGGTGACATTGGAATACCTCTTGGCCTATGGGTTTCATGTGGTAGAGGTATACCTCCAGGTTTAAGGGCTAACTCCCTAGATTGATCATTAAGTGTTTATCACATAAACTAATTATTTGATTTGATAAAAAGGGATATAAATATACATTAAATTAAGCTAATCTAAGGGGGTGATACACCATAAATATATCCACAAGATTAATATAAGTGCACTAAGAGACATGATTCACAACACTAGTTATAGAAGCCTGAATTATTCTAACATTAGTATTTCAAACATGGAGATGATATGCATGAAACTACTCAAGGTAAGTGAACCAAAGATCATTTAAAGACATTAAGGCTCTTGTACACTTTAAAGTAGACCCATACACATGAAAACACTTCATGTGAGCTATTAGAGTGGAAACAACTTGCATCAAACATGGAAGGATTGAGAGAAAGTAAGGATATATGTCAATCACTTGACCTCTCACTATACATCACATACTTACACATGATAGTTTATGAAATCAAAACTATATTAAATATTATATTTCAAAGGCAAAGTAAAATATCAAAGTATTAGGGTTTTGTCATATCAGGTGTGGAATTCAAAATACAAGAACCAAAATGGCTTATATTTATAGAATGTGTGAGGAGAGAGAAAGAATGGAGCTAAAGGGTCATAATGCCACATGTAAAGGCATGAAAACTAGTTAAATTATAGGAAAATGGAGTATGAAATAAACCATGAAAGGTTTCCTTGGAAAAATGTTCATATGAAGCAAGAAAACTCTCCAAAACTAGTGAAGGGTCTTCAAATGGTTTCTCAAAATTGCCTTCATGATTAGGCATCATTTGACTACTCAAAACTAGAATAGGGAGATTTGAAACATGTGAAAAATATTAGGGGGGTTAGAAACAATATTCAATAGTCATCATATACATCTCTAATCACTATCCATCTCTATGACACTTGTTCTCACCATTTGCAGTCACTCATTGGTCTTCTAGGCCTCCTTCTTCACATTTGTCATCCAAGAAGCCTTTATTTTTTTAATAAAATACATGAGATAGGTGTTAAAACACCTATATAAGACCTCTCTACCTTCCATTCCATGAGTTAGACCTTAAAAAGGTCCCAAAACTAACTTCTCATTCTCTCACTTGGCAATCACTCTCCATTTTCACTATTTGCCAAAGACTATCGAAGATGAATGAATTGGAAGAAGTGTTTTCATGTATATCTGTTATGATAAATAGATTTAATGAGTTATTTAAATTACCAATTGACCTCCCCAAATTATTCTGACTCTTCAAATCTCCTCTGCACCTATAAAATACATAAAAACCTACAAGAAACCTTATTTTCACCCTGTCTGTACAAGTAGTGTACATACCAACTAGATGAGAAAGAGAATGAGAGAGTCATTTACAATTTACAAACACTTTTTAGGTAAAAATACTCCCTCTAAGTGCATCTGCAGTGGTATTTCCTTCATCGGGTCAAAACCAAGGGTTTATGAGGGTTTTAAAGGGTTTGGACTGTTAAGTATTGTTCATGAAATCTTGATGTCGAACCCCCCAAAAAATTCCACAAATTTTAAGCTCAAGACCCTAATAAAATTTACCCAACTCCTTGGGTCACCATGAAACCAAACAGTATACGTGTGAGCTCTTGAAGTTAGCCTCTTGAGATTTTGAGTACATTTTATGTAGGTCTGAGGTGAAATATGTCAAATTTGACCAACTTGGAGATGTTCTCATACACAAATGGTTAAAAATAATCCTATATATCTCCTTGAAGGTCATAAAATAGGATATAATGGTCATATGGTCCTAGGAAAGGTATTAGACCCCTGTAAGGCTTAGGCTTAATTCTAGGCTTATTAAGGCTTGATTGTGTTTTAGTTGTTTATGACCACCACTAGGTACTCATACTAACTAAAAATCTCTCTCCATCTTTTATCACACTCAACACAACTTTATACACCATTCTGAGGTGATCCAAGACTTCTCATATTGTCCTCCCATTATTTACTTACCAAGCTTGTAGTCATGTTTGCCTGGGAATGCCTTTTGTCTGGGACAAAATAAAGGGCACTTCCCCTATTTTTACAATGATTTTGAAGTAATGAGAGGCTCAAATAGGTCATAAAGAACATATGTATTGAATTTAAATATTGGGTCACCTTTCTAGGGCCCTTAAACTCCACAAACTTCAAAACAGACTTGAATGACAAGACTGTGCAGGGTCTTGAAAAACTTCCAAGGTTGTGGTTATGGGTTGATATTCCTGCCATGTTTCCTTCCATATAAGAAACATATGACCTTAACCCTACCATTGTGATATTGGTTTCCACATCTCAACACCCTATCTTTATACCAACTCTCTCAATGTACACTCTCCATGACTAGGCCTAGTCTACAATCAGACTATAGGCTCCTATTTTGGGTGGAGATTGGATTCATGTAGGTAGGTTTTCATGTTGGAACATGGAGTTTCATGACTTAGGTTATTTTTGGAGCCTCTAATCTCACCCTCATACTTGAACATATCCATATCATGCCTTAGTCGATTGCCAACATCCAAATTATCATGCTCTAATATGTTACTAGTTTACAGTCAGCCTGTAAGTGCTCGTTTGAGAATAAAAGAGACCCCTGTAGGTAATTACCTATGTCTCAACATTGTTTTACAATCCATTGGATTGATCTTTGAGGTCATATATCATCTCTTATTCAAATATAATTACTTATCTTGAGGGTTGTAACCAAAGTGTCATGTAGCATTGAAAGGTCATTTGAGCTTAAAATACTGTAGATTATACTGATAGTCTACAGTACGAATTTGCTTGAGATGGAAAACCCATATACATTACCTTATCTTGACCAAACAACCAATTTATCATGTCAAGGAATTATCATGTGCTTGGGATACATTATGGGGACATTTGAGCCTATCTAAACTTCAAGACATTCTACTATGGAAGGATCAAATGTAAGGCATAATCCTTATTTCAAAAATGTTTTGGAAATATGTCCCTAAGTAACTTTCTCAACTTGTGGATAGATGATCTCAAGTTTGCCTTATGGATTGATGGATTTACCATTGCCTCAATGATGTTATCAATGCTCTTCAACTTAAATAAGGTTTCAAACAAGTTCCAACACCTTTATTCAAATTTGTCCAATCCTCTGTGGAAGCTTCCTATAGGTGCACATGTAGGATACAAGGCAGTGTGTGGTGAATTAGTTCTACAACCAATCTTAGGCCTCCTTGAATAGTCCAAACTAATTCTCTCCACCTTAGGAGCCTTATCAAGACTTTTAAACCTCCATGCTAGATCATCATGACTATGCAAGACTCAATTCCACCTAACTATGATGACTATTTGCAAAGAAGTCTGATCGTGTTTCGTAACTTGACTATTCATTCAGTTGTACCCAACGCACCCCATTTATGAAAATGAGGACCCTTATTCAAAATTATACAAATTTGTGTTATAAATTTGACATTAAACTTGATTAGGAACTAATATTGAATACCTTATGTTGATCTAGTTTACATGGGTTTGTTAGCACATAATCTTTATTTGACTTCATCTAATGTTGCTAACGTTTGATTCTTATGTTTCCATGTTGTAGGTTTAATGGGGTCTCATTGGTGTGAACATGACCTAGGTTTTTACACCCTAATGCTAAATTAACTCTTTAATTTTGGTTATCCCTTGGTCTCTTATTGATTAAATTGAATCTATGTTTTAAAATCATGTTAAAACCTTATCCTAATTTGTTTAGCCTAAAGTCCTTTTGAAATAGATTGAAAATTTACGCAGGGTCAAAATTACTAGGGAGCACTTTATTATATTATAGACTTAGTTTAAGATTTTATCCTAGGTCCTTATCATGCTTTTTAACATGAAAAAAGTCTTAGTCTAAGATCTTTATGCTAAGACCTTTATGTCTTATGGTCCACGAGGACTAAATTAACAAGGGGACTCTTTTATTATGTTTTGAACTTAGCGTAAAATTTTATATTAAAGTTTAATCATGATTTTTAACATGACAAAAACCTTAGTCTGAATTCTTTATGCTAAGTCCTTTAAAGTCTCCAAAACACTTATGAATTTAATTTTATGCCTACAAAAATTGACAAACTTGAAGGCGACAAGTGGTGAGATCTCAATGCCTCAAAATAAGATCAATGACCTGCAATAAAGGTCAATTGCCAATATCTATAGTGTGCATTAATTTGTGGACCAAAGATTTAATGATGCAAGATCAAAGTTGAAATGTCAAAGGTTCAAAGAGCCCCATGAGAGTGATTTGTGTCACCATGTCGATGGGTAACCTTAAGATCCAACAATTTGTGGGCCCTTCCTTAGAGTCAACAAGTTAATAGATTGAAGCCCCCATGGAGCTACCAAGTGGCACATACACAGAGCATAGGGTCTCGAAGAAGTGATAAGTGTCAAAGATTACAAGAGTTAATTAAGTCAAGCACCTAAGATCTATGGTACACATTAACTCATGTATCAAATATCTAACGATATGTAATCAAAATCAAAGCAGTAAAGGCTTTCAAAATGGAATGTGGTGGTGACAAGTGTCACCATCATGAGAGTACTTAATAGAGATCCAATGACCTATGGGTAGAAGCAGGGCCAACAAGTCAAGGATGTTGATAATGAATAGGGATTGATAGGTGGAAAGATCCTAGTAATTGATTGTAAATCAATGGTTCACGCTTGATCTTAGATTCATAAGATCAACATATTGCATTGATGTGTATAAGTGGGATCAATGGTCTGAGACCAACATAGACTTTTCAAAAGTCCTTGAACTAGTGAGAAACTACCATGTGACATAAAAACATTCAAGCTAGGATTATAAGGTACATAAAGGACCCTAAAGAACTCCCAAATGGTATTCAATCATACAGAATTAAGATCGATGGAGTGTGATTATTTCATGTAATTAAGATCGATGGTATAAACTGAGACAAGCTTTTCAAAAGTCCTAGAACCAATATGAAGCTACCATGTGGCATGTTTTCATGAGCTCAGAGATGAATATCAATGGTATAAAATTGATCTATCCTAAGGGAACATGAAGTAAAGACACATGTCCAAAGGCAACATCTGTCACTTTTAAAATCAAATGGAAAGCTCGACATGGGCATTATCACATAGACATAACACGTAGATCTTTTGACACTTAATCCTTTGGGTTTTGTAGTTAAATTAGATAAGTAATATTCTTTTATTAACATTTTGAGAAGTAATGTTATGTTTTGTAAAGGCAGGGGCAACATGTAATGCACAATTATGATTATATTAGTCATAGTTAAATAGTGTCATTTGTTTTGAGATATTTTTAAAGGAATACTTTTCCTTCATATGTGTCTGAATTCCATTTGAAAGTGGCTAACTTAAAATATTTGATTGGTTTTTATCACAACCTATAAGAGAAGGTATTGTCATTTAAATGCATATATTTAGTTTTCATGCAATTCAAACTATAATTGTAAAAGTTGCCCTTGTTTACACATGTATGTATTGCATAGCTTTTACAAAGGCTAACTTAAACTGATAACTATAAGTAGACTCTTATACAGTTTTGACCAAAATTAGAATTCAAGTTTTGAATATCACATGTAATGAATTTCCATGAACTTGGAGGATGAGGCAACACCTTCCCCAAGCCTATTTAAATAATTGTAATCCACTAGTTAGAAGAATCATAAAATTTTCAATGAATGTGTTTGTGTATTCTCTCTCCAATTTCTATGTAATTAGGCTTATCTTCTTTTGGTTGTGTGATTCAATCATTCTTAGTCTACAATAGTTGCAATGATTTATTTTTTGCCTTGATTGATATGATAGTATTAATGTGCAATAAATATTAAAGGATTAGTAAATTACATTGATTATTGGCAATTAAGTTGATTGATTCATGTTCTTAAGTGTGTAGAAGTGATTTCTTTTGATATAGTTTTCTATGTGTGTGTAAAATCTACCTCAGATACCTCATTATCTCAAGCCATAATCTCCTGGTTAAGGGTGTGCAACAACTGATCTAAAAGGGGAAACCTTTAACTGAGGCTTATGAGTTTCCTATATCAGTATCCCCTTAAAATTTTAAGTCATGTCTAACTGTTAGTGTGTAAAAGTTGCTTGCAACAATCATAGGTTTTGAAAGCACTTGTCCATTTAGAAACCAACCAGAGAGGTGATTCCTTAAAAAACAAAATCTTGTTTTTTGCCTTACCCTTCCCTCTTTTTTGAGTTTGTTTTTGAGATTTACCCACTTTAGATTAGCAACCAGTCGTCCGTCTAACTCACATAGGAATTCACTACTTTTTAAGAGACCACACCTCCATCCAAAAAGACCTTGTTAATAACCTGCATGCCCTATCAATTATTCCACCAATAGGTTGCTCAAACCACATACTTGCAAATTGTGCCTTGGAGTGAAATTCTTCTTCAGTGAGATCCTAAAATGTTAAAGGCTACCTTATTGACTGTGGTGTGCATCAAACTTGCATCAATAGTTTCACTAGATTTAAAAGGAGGGCTTATCCATAACCTTTGATAATAGTAGTTATTATTTATGTAGAGTTACATTGGAGTTACCTAGGAGAGTGATTGGATCTATTTCTTAGGCTAGTTTTCGAGTCTCACCCTTATCAAATCATAAGAGACCTAGAACTATTTCAATAGCCCTAGTTCACAATAATCCACCTCTTCCAAATGGGAACCCTTTACTGATTAATTAAACAATGGCTCAACCATTGTGGTTAGTTGGATATGATATTACCATCCCAAGAGACATGCATGATTTACCTAAGAACCTTGAGAACTATCTACCATCCTTTTCTCCTTTAGGATCAAGGATAATAGAGGAACACATCAAATAGTTCAAAGATGCTCTAAGATTAATGAATGTTGTTGATGAAGATGTAGCATGCAGGTTATTCCCTTTTACATTAATGGATGTTGCTTATGATTGGTATTTAAATCTAATGAATAAAACCATCACTTCTTAGGATGGATGTCAAGCTACTTTTCTTGCATAATTTGGATAGGTTACAAACCCTAGTTTGGTATACTAGCACTTACCAGCATGAAAAGAGAGCCTAATGAGACTATTCAAGCTTTTAATGCATGATTTAAAAATATGTACAACTACTTAACACCAAGATATAAACTAGAAGCTGCATTGGCATTAGAGATGTACAAAAATGCTCTTGACCCAATCACTACTATATTATTGAGAAGGGAAGCCATGACTAATAATTTGGCATTAACATATGAAGAGGCCATCAACATAGATAGACATCTCAGTCCCTAGATGCCTGACATACCTAATATCAATAATGGCTTCCTAGCATTAAATCTGATACCACACATGAAGTAAAACATTTTGGAATTCAATTAGAATCATTTCTACACACTACCTCTATTGACATAAACAACACAGCCAAATTTTAGCTTCTTGAATAATCATGCATCAAGCAATGGTTACCAATATAATCAACAACTAACTACACTTCCCACTACTATTTTACAAGGTATCGACTCTACAAAGGTTGAACTAGATTCTATTCAGAAGATGGTTCAAAGTTTAGCAATAACTTCTTAAATATGCAATGGAGGATAGGCAATGCTAATGTCCCAATTGGTAGTTAGAACACTAGATTTTAGAGATACAACCAACCATCAAATAGGCCTACAAATAACATGGAGTAGTCTAACAAGTTTCTAGAGATCAACATGGTAGAAATGGTTCTTCCCAATTGGTGTAGAATTCACAATACTTTTGATCATGGTGAGCTTAATTGCATTGAATTTCACATAGCATTTGAAATCTTTCAAAGATAGGTGATTAGGAAAGACCAGATGTATAATTTGCCTGAGCATCACCTAGATCCTAGCCCTTCTAGTACTACCATGTTATTTAATTATCATGATTTTCCCTTTCCAAGTGAAGATGATAATGATCCAGAGGATAACACAGATGAAGTTAACGCTTTTTAGAAATTTAAAAAAGGTGGATATAATATAAGATATAAGAAGCCACTCATAACATCAATGCCTTCAAATACTACTACAATTCTACCTAATCCTAAAGCTGATAATGATCCACCTCCTCCAAGAGGGAGTGATTAGCCTTAGACCAAGGATGAACCTAGCAAGGGAAGATATAACATTGTTGAATACATGAAGAAGATCAAAACAAATATAACTCTTCATGAGTTAGCTCAGATTACTGAACAAAAGGAGTTGCTCTATAATTTTATTACAAGGAAGACACCTATGGAGAAAGCAAATGTGTCTATGGATAAATCAAAAGCAATTAACACCAATGTTATCTATAAGAGCAAGCTAAAAGTTCCACCCTTACTAAATATCAGGGCATTCAATAAGAATATTCATGATTGTTTGGTTGAATCTGGAGCTTATACAACTATCATGCCTACTTCCATATATCAAAAGCTTAGTTTGATGCCAAGCCCTTCAAAGAGGATAGTTTCACAATTGGATAAGATAGTAGTGCCTATAATTGATGAATTAAGGGACGTGCATATCCAAGTAGTATCTGAACTATGCATTTAGATGACCATTGATATCTTGGTGGTGGACATACCTAAAGGCTACGATCTACTACTAAGTAGAGACTAGTCCAAAACACTCAATGGGTATCTTTCTATAGACTTTTCTCATATATGGCTGCCATGGAGAGGAATTTTAAATCAAATCAAAATTGATACATAGTTGAGAATGAAGTATTCCATCATGGAATATAATGTCAAGAATGAAGAGGTAAAGTATAAGTCTCTTAGCCTTGGTATTTATACTTTTACTTCTCAAAATCAAATACAGAAGCTAGAACCTACAATTTCCAAATAGTTATGGACTTTATACTTTGATGGTGCTAGATCCAAGCAAGGATTAGGCATGGGAATCAAGCTAATTGATCTATAAGGTAAAAATTTCTTGGTAGCATACTGATTGAAATTTCCATGCATGAATACTAGAGCTAAGTATGAGGCTTTAATTCTTGGATTACAATTTGCACTTAATAACAATGTAAAATATATATTAGTATTTGTTGACTCAGAGTTGGTGGTCAACCAAGTCAGAAACAAATATTAGTGAAAGATATCTTATTTGAGAAGATACAAACATAGAGCATGGGTCCTAATTGAAAGCTTTTCATATTTCAACATAGTAGCCCTTCCTAGAGAGCAAAATCAAGTAGTTGATTCTCTAGCTATTGACATTACTGATCTAGAACCGCTTCAAGAATCTAAGGTAAAAAGATTCTCTATCCAATTTGTACCTTGTCCCTTTATTCCTGATAATGTAGAAAATTTTCAAGTTTTTGATGATAACTAATAAATTTTTCATTATTAACCAATTTAGGGTAATTTGAGTCCCAAATCATTAATGATAAGGATATTAATCACCTATATCAAGAAGAATTAGATAGGAAAGGTATTCTTCAACTCAAAGAAAATTACATCCCAGATGGGTTGGTCTCTTTGGAAAGATCATTTGATATAAACCCCCAAGCTCAGTAGTTTAGGCAACCCAAGATCAATGAATCAAGATTCAAAAGATAAAATCTAGGAGATGAGCACAACCCACAATATGTTAATATCAATTTTAGTTTCACCCTAGAAGAGAGACAATGACTGAAGGATCTAATCACTCGATATAGACATATCATTACTTGGACATATGAATATTTAAGATTATATGACACATAAGTCATTAATCATATGATCCCTTTGAAGCCAAATCATAATCCATTCGGATAGAGGTAGAGACCAGTCAATCCTATGTTAGAGCCTCTCATTCATAGAGAAGTGGAGAAGCTGTTAAGTGTAAAAATCATTTTCTCGATTAGACATTCTACTTGGGTGGCCAATTTGGTCTTAGTAAGAAATAATAATGGTGAGATAAGACTCTATGTGCATTTTAGGAATATGAATAAAGCTTCTAAAAAGGACAATTATTCCCTACCTTCTATGGATGAGGTGATACAGATAGTAAGTGGTTCCAAAATGATGTTCTTGGATGGATTTTTAGGCTATAATCAAGTACTATTATAATCTGAGGATAAAATGAAGACTACATTTACCATAAAATGGGGAACTTATGCATATAAGAGGATGTTATTTGGCCTAATAAGCATGGGAGTAACGTTTCAATGCATTATGGATCACACATTCAAAGGACTGATAGGAAAATGCATAATCATTTACATGGATGATCTTACAATGTTTTCAAAGAATATGAATGATCACATAAGCCACCTCCAGTCCATATTCAAGAGATACAGAAGGTTTGGTATTTCACTAAACCCCAAAAAGAGCATATTTGGTGTCACTGAAGGCAATCTCTTGGGACACATCATCACTAAGGCTGGGATCACCATTGATCCAAATATAATTCAAAGAATTTTAAGGATTGCACCACCAAACAAAAAGAAGGAGCTCAAATCATTCTTCATAAAGATTAACTTTTTAAGGAAGTTCATCTCAGGATTTACAGATATTGTTAGACCCCTGAACACCATGCTCAAGTAGGATGCTAAAATAGAATGGATGGTTGAAGGCCAAAAATAATTTCAAGACATTAAAGATGCAATATCATAGGCTCTAATATTAATCATTCCAAATTTCATGAAAGATTTTTACCTGTATTCATTCACTTCAAAAATACAGTTGCTATTGTTATAACATGAAATAAAGATGAAACTAAGCATCTAATTGTGTTCATGAGCACAAATCTGAAAGATGTAGAACTTAGGTATTCCATGATTGACAAATAATTTTTTTCCCTCATTAAAATAGAAAATAAATTTTGAAATTACATCTTGAGGAATAAAATCATTGCCATTACACATGTTCCTGCTATCAAGTTCACCCTATAATAAAATTAATTAGGAGAATGCAGAGGCAAATGGATGGCAAAATTATAAGAATTTGATATATAAATTAAGCTTGCAAAAATATTTCGAGGTCAAGACATCATTCAACTTGTGATTGAACCTGATCCATGCATCACCATTGAAGAGATATGCGAGGCTCAAGTATCCAAAAGAGAATGGTATATCTATTTCATACAATATATACTTATAAATACTTGTTCCTTGAAACTTAACAAAGAATGAAGGAAAGATTTAAAGATTAAAAATTCTCATTACATGATTAATAAGGGAGTTTTCTATAGAAGAAATTATGAAGGCATTTACCTTAGGTGTGTGTCTACAGATGAAGCTAAGGAAATTTTAGAAAACTTGCATCAGAAAATAAGTAGTGGTCATCCTTATGGGAATACCACAACCCATAAGATTTTAAGAATGGGCTACTATTGGACAATAATTTTCAAGGATGCTCATGCTCACATGAAGACGTGCCACGAATGTCAATATTTAGCCAAAAAAGGAAATACACACAATAATGACCTTACAGTTAGTTGTTAAAAAAATGCCATTTGCCTAATGGGGTTTAGAATTCATTAGCATCATAAACCCAAATTCCTCTACAGGCCATAAATTCATGCTTACTACTACTGATTACTACACTAGATGGATCGAAGCTATAGTCACAAAAAAATGCAGAGCACAAGATGTGATTCATTTCTTATAGGAACACATAACAACCATATTTGGCATGCCTATTTATTTGGTTTGTGATAATGGATTTGCTTTCATATCAAAAAAATCTATTGAGTGGGCACATGACAACTAGATTATTATCAGGTCATCTTCTAACCATTACCCCCAGGGAAATTGACTGGTAGAATCAATATACAAAAACCTGATAGATGTAATTAAGAAATTAGCAGGGGACAAGCCCAGGGACTATCACAACTTGTTGAAGTATGCTATTTGGGTAGATCTAATGAGATATAAGCAAGCCCTTAAAGCTTCACCCTATTTATTAGTGTATGGATGCAAACCTATATTCACAATTATGCCAAAGTTACCCACTTATCAGTTCATGCAAGACTACATGGAACCATGTGATGAAATAGAATTAAGATTACTGGACATAATACAAATAGAAGATTCAAAGATTGAGGATTTTAAGAAATTAAAAAAACACTAGGATGTGGTCAAGATGTGTTTTGATAAGATATCAAATCTCAAAGCATTCAAAATTTTGGATCTAGTGCTACTTTGGGATAAAGCTCATGAGAAGAAAGGACAACATGATAAGTTTGACCCACTATGGATTGAACCATAAAAAATTTTAGAGATCATGGGAAAAATGCATTTTGTGTGAAGTACCTGCAAGGCAATGAGCTTATATATCAAGTAAATGAATAGTTATGGAAGCACTACTTCAAGGTTGTGTCATCTACTGATGTTATTGAGTAACGAGGGATAGATGAATGTAGTTGTAGGATTATATTAGTTTCCTACTTTTTTAGATTAGTTTATTTATTTCTTAGATTAATTTCCTACTTTATTAGATTAATTTCCTAATTTATTAGTTTAGTTTCTTGCTTTCTTAGATTAGTTTCTTTCTTTTATAGATTAGTTTTTAGTTTTGTTATTTTAGTTATTTTTTTTGGCAATTTGCATTGTGTTTGCTCTAACTGTAACTGAGCTAAAGATCCCAACCAACTTAGCTTATGAATTTTATAAAGGGAGAAAATTAAAATTTTATAATTTGGGATTAGTTTAAAAATTGGGTATAATTTTATGTTTTTGAGTCTTTAGGATAATGGTTTGTAATCATGAACCATTTTAGCTATTATCACAATTGAATACTTTCATAGAAGTTGCTCTCAGAGTACTTCATACAAATCTAGAAAGTTTTCTTATTTTATTTTATAAAGTGCACTTACAACATTAAGTACATGTTGGAAATGATAATTTTGGATATAGGTGTAGCTGGCAGGGATGTTCAGGTAATGATTTGTTTTATAATTCTACTAGCTCACTAGGGTTCTAACTCTTCTCTTTCCATTCAAAACAAAGAGCAAATAAAAGAATAAAAGAATTAATGGGTTCAAATAGAAAAATAAAATCTAAATAAAATCAAAAGGCTCATATGATGAAATAAGGTCAATGTACCACGCATCATGATTAAAATAAAATGATGGAAAGAGGAGAAAGGAGCCTAAGGTATCTCTAATGGGGCTATGGACGCCTCACTGGTAGTAGAGTAATACCGAAGCTTCCCTTGTTTTAATGATCTTTAAGAGATACTGGAATGAAACCTACAACTTTATCAAGCCTTTGAAAAACTCATCACAATAGGGGTTAAATTAATCACACATTTGACACACATAGATCCAAAAAAAATGGAAGGCAAGTATGTTGTGTGAAACATCTTTGGAGTCTCTTTCATATTTATGATTTAAGTATTATTCTATGACACACTTCATGATTGATTTAAGGATTGATAACCAAAACTTTAGGTTCTTGAATACTCAGGAGTATTCCCCTTGTGAGTCATCATTTATTGTAGCCAACACACCCCATTTCTGAAAATGAGGACCCTTGTTTAAAATTTTGCAAATTTGTGTTATAAATTTGACATTCAACTTGATCAGGAACTAGTATTAAATACCTTATGTTGATCTAGTTTACATGGGTCTATTAGCACATAATATTGATTTGAATTCATCTAATGTTTCTAACATTTGATTATGATGTTTCCATGTTGTAAGTTTAATGGGGTCTTGTTGATGTGAACACTACCTAGGGTTTTACACCCTAATGCTAAATTGACTCTTTGATTTTGATTAACCCTTGGTATCATATCTATTAAATTGAATATATGTTTTAAAATAATGTTAAAACCTTAGCCTAATTTTTTAATCCTAAAGTCCTTTTGAAATAGATTCAAAATTTATGCAAGGTCAAAATTACTAGGGAACACATTATTATATTATAAACTTAGTTTAAGATTTTAGCCTAGGTCATTATCATGCTTTTTAACACGACAAAAACCTTAGTCTAAGATATTTATGCTAGGACCTTTATGTCTTATGGTTCATGAGGACTAAATTAATGAGGGGACTCTTTTATTATGTTTTGAACATAGCTTAAAAATTTATATTAAAGTTTAATCATGATTTTTAACATGACAAAAACCTTAGTCTAAATTCTTTATGCTAAGTATTTTAAAGTATCCAAAACACTTATGAATTTAATTTAATACCTAAAAAAATGGAAAAAACTAAAGGTGATAGGTGGGAAGATCTCAGTGCCTTAAAAGGAGATCAAAGACCCACGATAAAGGTCTAAAGTTAAAAGGTTAAGCACCAAGATCTACGATGTATGTTAATTTGTGCACTAAAGATCTAATGATATGAGATCAAAGTTGAAATGTCAAAGGTTCAAAGAGCCCTGTGAGAGTGACAAGTGTCACCATCTTGATGGTTAGTTTGAAGATCCAATAGTCTATGAGTCCTTCCCTAGAGTCAACAAGTCAACATATTGAAGCTCCCATGTCAAGTGGCACATGCACAAAGCAGAGGGTCTCGAGGAAGTGATAAGTGTCAAAGTTTGCAGGAGTAAATTAAGTCAATAACCTAAGATATACGATTCATGTTAACTCATGTACTAAATATATAAAGGTACATAATCAAGATCAAGATAACGAAGGTTTTTCAAAAGCGAACATAGTGGTGATAAGTGTCACGATCGCAGGAGTACTTAATAGAGATCCAGTGACCCACATACATAATTAGGGTCAACAAATCAAGGATGTTGAGAACAAATAGGGGATCAATAGGTGGGAAGATATCAATAATCAATAGTAAGTCAATGGTTCATACTTGATCTTAGTTCATAAGATCAATGGATCATGTTGATTTATATAAGCAAGATCAACGGTTCGAGACTAATATAGACTTTTCAAAAATCATAGAACTAGCAAGAAACCACCACATGGCATAAAGGCATTTTAACTAGGATTTTAGGGTACACAAAGAACCCTAAGGAACTACCAAGTGACATACTGGTGTTTAATCATATAGAATTAAGTTCAATAAATTGTGATTACTTCATGCAATTAAGATCGATGGTGCAAACCAAGATAGGTTTTTCAAAAGTCCTAGAACAAATAAGAAGCTATCATGTGGCATGCTTTCATGAGCTTAGATATGAAGATCAATGATATAAAATTGATCTATCCATAGGGAACTTAAAGTAAGGACATGTGTTTAAAGGCAACAATGGTCACTTTTTAAATCCAATGGATATCTTGGCATGGGCATTACTACACAGACATAACACGTAGATCTTTTTACACTTAATATTTTGGGTTTCATAGTTAAATTAGATAAGGAATATTCATTTGTTAACATTTTGAGAAGGAATATTATGTTATTTAAAGGTATGGGAAACATATAATGCACAATTATGATAAGATTAGTCATAGTTAAACAATATCATTGGTTCTAAAGTATTTGTAAAGGGATACCTGTCCTTCATATGTGTTTGAATTCCATTTGAAAGAGGCTAACTTAAAATATTTGATATGTTGTTCTCACAACCTATAAGAGAAGGTATTGTCATTTAAATGCATATATTTAGTTTTCATGTAGTTTGAGCTATAATTTTAAAATTTGCCCTTCTTTACACATGCACATGTTGCATAGCTTTTGTAAAGGCTAACTTAAACTTATAACTATAAGTAGACTCTTATATGATTTTGACCACAGTTAGAATTTAAGTTCTGACTATCACATATAATGACTTTTCATGAACTTGGAGGATAAGGCAACCCCTTTCCCAATCCTATTAAACAATTGTAATCCACTAGTTAGAAGAGTCATAAAATTTTAAATATACAGGAGCAACATTAACTTTGATTATTTGTAAATATGTTTGTGTATTCTCTACAATTTCTATGTAATTAGGCTTATCTTCTTTTGGTTGTGTGATTCATTAATTATTAGTGTGCAATAACTACAATGAATTCTTTTTTTGCCTTGATTGATATGTTATTCTTAGATGTGTAATAACTATTGAAGGATTAGTAAATTACATTGATTAGTGGCAAGTAAGTTGATTGATTCATGTTCGTAAGTGTGTAGAAGTTCTTTCTTTTGATATAGTTTTCTATGTGTGCATAAAAGCTACCTGAGATACCTCATTATCCCAATCCATAATCTCCTAATTAAGGGTGTGCAAAAACTACTCTAAAAGTGGCAATCTTTGACTGAGACTTGAGAGTTTCCTATATCAGTATCCCCTTAGACTTCTAAGCATGTTTGACCGTTAGTGTGCAAAATTTGCTTGTAACAGGCATAGGTTTCGAAAGCACTTGTCCATTTAGAAACCAAACATAGAGGTGATTCCTAAAAACATTAAATATTTTTTTCTACCTTACCTTTCCCTCTTTTTTGAGTTTGTTTTTGAGATATACCCACTTTAGATTAGCAACCAATCATCCATCCAACTCACATAAGAATTCACTACTTTTTAAGAGACCACACCTCCATGCAAAAAGACCTTGACAATAACCTACATGCCTTACCATATATTCCATCAATAGGTTGTTCAAACTACATACCTAAAACTCATGCCTTGGGGTGGAGTTGTTCTCCATTGAGATTCTAAAATGTTAGAGGCTATTTCGTTGACTATGTTGTGCATAAAACCTGCATCAACACATTTCATCAATAGATGACTTTGAGACCAAATATCCTTGGGGAGAATGAAAAATTTATAATGAAAGATAAACACAACATGTTACCTTTGAATTACCATTATTATAAAGGTCAAAATAGGGATATAATCCCCTACAAATGATGGAAACCATTTGCAGACTAATAATAGAGTTCTCAACTAACAAAGTGAGATAGTTATACTCAACTCCTTCACACCACACATGAATATAAAATAAAGGACGATGTGATAAGGAAGATAAAACTCCTCAAAATCATGTTCAATAACTGGTTTGTATAGACCAATCCAAATAGAGGGGGAATTTAAAGGGTATGGGGATGTGTATGCAAAAAAGAGTCACTAACACTATAAACAATGGCTCATAGAGCAAAATAAACCAATATTTTGAATCTTTACATGGATTTTAAGTAGAAAAATAATACTATCTCCCACCAAGTTCATTTGATCGAACTCATTTCCCCCTATCTGGAGCATGTAAAAACTAGTTGACTATTTTTCCTTGTCTAGGAGAGTGATGAAGGAGATAGGTTAGTTTTGACCAATTTCAGGTCTATCAAGGATTCTCAAGCATGGAAATTAATTGAGATTATTTAAATATACATTCCTAGAGTAACTCTACATGCCACATATATTGCAAAGGTCGTACAACAACTAAAAATTGTCTCTTAACTATTTTCTTAATTTTAACATAACACCTGTAAATTTTATGTTATGAAATAGTCTATTTGACATCTAATAAAACATGAGATATTGAAATATCCTTATACATACTTATCCTTGATTGTAAATCCGTATAAGTCTATTAAAAGGCCCAAAAATGACCTGTAGATGACATAAAAGCAACTAAGGACTAAAAATGATTATGACCAAGATGAAATGCACATTTATTGACCTCATAAGGACCATGGTACACCTTTTACACCCTATTATATCCTTATATAAATTTTTAAACTATAGGGGGTTAACCTAATTTGAGTTGTTGTCAAATTAGTCAATATTCTTTGTGATTTTCTAGGGTTGGCAAACCAGCTATGCCTAAGACCAGTAGCCTAATCCTATCCATTGGGATATGGAATCATCTGTACATAGATATGAAACTATATTACCTCTAAAATAACATTAAACACACCAAAAAACAATAAATAACACATGATAAGACACCTAAGCAGACATACATGTTTTTAAGAACACTTAGGGAACACATACATAATAGAAGCAAGGATACATACCTATCTTAGTATATACAAGACCTCAATAATTGAGGTGAATAACAACTCACCATGCTTCAACCAGGGTCAAAGATGGTACCTTTGGCATCCTTGTTGCTCCATTAAAGCAATCTATTATGTGGAACATGTTTGTCAACAAACACTTACTCATGTTGATGGTCAAATGACTTACCACCTTTAGGTCTTCTTCTGCCTACAAGTTTGCTACTTTGAGCTCTCAAGGATGTTCTATTTTTCTTCCCAAGGATCTTGTTTGAAAATTCAACCTTATTGAATTTTTCCATGTTTGATTGGTACTTTTCAAATTATAGATTAGGAGTGATCAAGACTGTCTCAACTTTACTCTCTTCTAGGACACAATGTACCTGATGTACAAGATCATCAAGTTCATCTTCTTTCTACTCTAACACATCTAAAAATGGTTCAAACTCAGGTTGAGGTCTTGACTGCTCCTCATACATAGAAATTTTTACCTTATTCTCATTTGGCTTCTTCATGGATATAACTTCTTTGATAGTAGCTAGATACTCAACCTCATTCTTAATAAGACATTCTCTTTCATACTTGATAATACACTCAACAACCTAATTGTTAGGCTCATCAAGATACTCATTATCATTAGATATACACTTCTTAAGAGAAGTAGTTCTTCTCAACTATTAAATTTTTTTACTAATGGCATAGAACCTTTGCCAGAGGTCATCTTCCTCTTCATAGTTTTCATGTTCAAAGACTTCTCCATCAAGTGTAGGTAGAATGACATTATTTTTATCATCATATTGATCTATCTTGATTTGAAAACTATCATCATCATACATGTGAATAAGGTAATTGCCCTCAACATCTTGTGGAAAAGAATGTTCAATGCTTAGCTCAGAATGTTCATATGGTCCTTCATGGATGATGTATGTGCCAAGATCCATTTACTCAAAGTACATGTATGGATCATGCCTATAGGTGTCTGCACTATACTCATATAGAAAATGGTTATATATGCCCTCAATATTAGAAGATGTTCCATCATCCAAAATGGAATCCTCATGATCATTGATGACATAATTCAAATTAGAACTTGTTTCTACATATGGCTTAATATGAAATTTAGCTAGTGGTTGAGTTCTAATGGTTACCTTTACTCCACACCTTGTCCTGAAGGCCAAGAAGGACCAATTAATTGAGAGGTATTCTCCTATCTTGGTTGTGAAATCCCTTGAGAGGAAAATAGAAAAGTGAGTAGGTAATTCAATAACCACAATGTATTGAAGGATGGGGAAGCTAAGATAATCATGAAGGAAAAATTTCAAACTCTTGACTAGCCCTACTGACTTAGCAGGTGTCCCATAAAGTTGAAGCACCCCTTTAATATATGGTTCATACTTTATGCCCAATTCATCAGCTACAACCTTGGGCATCACTGAAGTACTAACCCCACTATCTACTATGTAGTTGTGAACAAGTTTGTCTCCCATAATGAGAGTGAGGTAGAAGGGTGGAGGCTTTTCAGATTTAGAAGATGGTTTAGTAATGTGATTGGGAACATTGGTGAGAGTAACATTACCATGGACTGATGGTTGAGGGCTGACATGAATTATGGACAACTACTCTTGTAAAAGTTATTTTTAACCATGTAAATTAAGCACATTTCAAAGAGAGAGTATAGAATTAACATTATTCAAAGAGTAAAAAATGTTCAAAATAGGAGCATTAATCTTTTCTTGTATTCTTGAAGGCAAAGAAGTGTGTTGAGATTAAGGTGTTGGAATACTTTGAGTAGCTATTCCAATATTATGATTTGAAACATGTGCAAAGTTGTAGAGACTACCATACGTGTAGTCATACCTTGATACCTTGTAGGAGGTCAAATTGAACTTGTATGAAAACCATGGGCATCTCCCAAGGCCTTCCTCTATTCTAAGATTGTCTACAACTAAATAATTTTGATTGAGAACATAGGTGTCTTCTACTAGAAAATTCACAAAGTTCGCTCCTTGAGGCTACCATCCTTCATTTTATTGCATGATAAATTCATCTTCTATTGATATCTAAGGAGTAACCCCTCCTTGGTCTACCAAATCTTGGAACCTACCTTCATTTTCATCTATGAACTATCCTTGATGCCATTCTTCTCCTTGAATAGATTACTATGCACCAATACCATATCTCTTATATTAGATGTGGAAGTAGGATTGTATGCATTGGCAGACCTATTGAATTTAGGTTGTCCTTGACCTCTACCTTGGCCATATTAATGAGGTGGGAACCTATTTCCTTTTTGAGGATAGGGATATGGGTTTTTATTTATACCATACTTCAGATTAGGTTACCCAGTTTGAGCCTCTAAGGTTTGAAATCTTGCCTTCTAATCAGTTATCTCTTATACCTGTTGTCACCAAATATTTCACCCTAGAAGAGTTTGTTTAGGCCTCTTCTAGAGTTGGTAAACATGGGAACATTTCTAGGTATGTGGATGTACTTATATTGAAAATAAGCCACTTGATTTTTAAGGGCTAGCTCCTTGAATATCTTGTGCATTGATTATTACTTAAACTATTGCTAATTTATGGGGAAAAGAGTTATATAATGCATAAATTGAACCTAATCTAAAGGAGGTGATGAACTAAAAATGTCATCCACATTACCATCATATTTCTATCATGATGAAACAAAACATACAGACTAGTCTCTAAGCTTTAATGGGTTTGAACATGAGTATATCAATATAGAGGTGAGATGTGAGTAGCAACATAAGGAAAATGAACCAGAGGGTAGATTACACACTCCAAGGATAATTATACACTTGAAAAAAGCTTTACACACTAGACTACATTCTATATGACTTATTAGACTAGGAACTCTTTTTCAAACATGATGGGATAAGGGATGGAAATATAGAGAATTATCACTTCTCATCACCATACATCACTTGTAGACTTAGATAGTTGTTTAAAACTCAAAAATAAACTTGTATTAATGTTCAAAGGAAAAATATAACATCAATCTAGTAGGGCTTCACCATATATGGTGTGGTGGTGTTTATCAGGGTCAAAATGGCAACTACTTATATAATTTGAGAGAAAGTGGGAAACAAGAAGCCCCAAAAGGGAATCAAATCAGTTCAACCTCATTTAAACTGTGGTTGCAACTACTTCTATAATTATGCTCCTTCAAGCTTCCTTATTGATCTAGGATACTTCTCATGGTTACAAAGTTACATTGTTTTGCATTTATGCTCCTTGATAGTTGTAATGGCTGGATCAAGTGGTTTTGAGCTACATTTTAGCATCAATGTAGTTAGAATAATCAGATCCATCTATTATAAACTCGTCCTAGTGCTAACTACTCAAAACTAATTTGTCATGATGTGTAAAATTGAGAGAAAAGGTCCATTTCATGTAGTTAGTCCTGGAGATAAAACCATTGGAGCCTATGTGTATGGCTTCACAACATCCATCAAATTTCTAGCTCTTTTTCCAACTAGATCATCCTTGAATTGATCTCTATGCTCATGGGTCTACTATAGATGGAAAACCAATCTCCATACTATTAGTTTTCCTGTTAGGTCCAAATAGATTGTGCACATATCCTTCTTTTAATAATAGCGAACATAGTTATAGAAATAATCCTACAAGCCATAAAAATATCAAAGCATATGTCCACACTAATCTCCAATGGCATTAATTTATATTCATTATACTTGACTACATCACTTTGACCGCTAGATAGTGTTTGAACTAGCTTTAATGGCATCAAGATGACCTTAAAAAACCTTGTTTCCCTTGGTCAAAAATGGCTTCTTAACCTCTGTCAAAGTTCTTTGGCTCACCTTTGTTCTGATTGGCCATCAAAATCCAACTCAGTTCATTAACATATTGACTCATTTCACTTTATTGATTTTAATCGATATGAATGCTTGAGAACCATCGATCCTCTACTACTCGAATGCATCCTTGACACTTATCATGTCCACATCACTCTTGAGATTCACTGACCCTTTGACCTTAACTTATCATTAGATTTGAGTGTATGATTGAACATGGACTGTTAGATCAATTAGGACCCATTTTTTGAAATCTAATGCCTAGTTCATGATCTTAAAATTGATGTCCTCACTCTCAACACATGACGTTTGCATGATCATCATTAATGGTTGTGAGATCATCAAATTTAAGCTCAATAGGATTTATCTTGATCTATTTTAAAGTTGACATCCCACTGATAGTCATTTGGCATCCTGCAGAATGTAATTAACATCCTACAGACCTTCAAATTTAAGAATTAATAGATTTTTCCGAAGCTCTATTTTAAAGTTTGCACGAATTTCTTATATTATAGGTCCATTTTTGAAGGTTTATAACTTGAAGATCAAAAGTCATGGAGTGACCAAACTTATAGGAGATGTTCTTGAGGCCAAAAACAACAAACCTCATTATATCCACTAGTATCGAGAGCTTTCCAAGTGAATATATTAAATGCTCAAGTTGGTTGGTCCATATCTGATCCTATAGGATGTCCTAGCAATGATCAATCTTATTTGGCTAAGTATGCAAAACTTAGAAAAATCTAACTAATGATCCAACTTTGTACATGCATAAATCCATTTGCACTTTGGTGTAGGACCTAGGACTCAGTGCATATGTTCTCAACATAGATGTGGACAACCCCATATAACCATTTTACCTTATAACTACCACACATGTGAGATATAACTTTGTAAATATGCTCACTCAACTCTAATGGAACCTCTTGAAAGTGGCCAAGTATGGGAAAACATGTAGAAAGTGATTGAGGAGCCAACTTTGATCATGCATAACTTTTATCACACTTCGGTGGATGACCTGAAACTTAGGGTGTAATAACTAGGGACTAAGATACACAAACCCATATGATCAATTTTTCTTGAGACTACCACATGTGTAAGAAATGAAATCATTAATATGCTCACTTGGCTCTATTTGAGCTTTTTCAAAAGTGGTTAAGTATGGAAACTAGTAGATTTTGCTTGAGAGGCCAACTTTGGGTCTTCATATCTTCTACTACACTTAGGTGAATGACTTGGCACTTAAAACATATGTTATTGGGACTAATGTGAATAGACATAGATGATTAATTCTCCTTGACTTGTCTACACATGGAAATTATGATGTCAATAAGGTACCTACTTATAATTTTTTCCACTAGACCCAAGATGTCTAGATGAATATAATGAAGAACCATGTAAATACTAGGAGTTTATTAAGTCATTATAAGTACTCTTAACATCCCATAGGGTATATATAACACTCTTCATCAATCATCCATTGAAAACTTGATCCATGCTCTAACTGCATTGATCACCATGGAGACCTGCCACTTACATATATGACTCTAAATTGGTCCCTTAGATGCCAAATGACTTAAGGACCAAGCTAGACTATGATAAAACTTAGAATGACATATGAAATGACATAAAATGAGCTGAAACATAGCCTATAACATTATTAAAATCCCTTAAACAAGTTTTTTATTATAGGGGGTTGACCCATTTTGGCCTATGGGGAAAAATGGTCAACATATTTGGCAATTTCCCAAGGGTGGTATACTTGCTATGCCATGACCAGTTACCTTATCCTATCCATTGGGTTATTGAGTCACATGTATATAGGCTATGTCAGGATCTTGCTCCACCAAAGGAGCACAATATGATTACCAAACCAAGCAACTTAATATGCGGAAATTAACCAGATTCACCAAGTAACTAGAATTCAGAATAACACATGATATGAGAGACAATACACAAATTGTATTAACACTTTATACAAAAAAGAATACAATAAAGAAGATGCCACTTCTTCTCCACCACCTTACAGAGGTTTCCCACACCTCAAGTGAACAGTAAATCTTCTCCCCAAAGCTCTCCCTCTCAGGTCCCAACACCCAACTCAAATACAGAGTTGGTGTTCACCTCCTGTGCTCCACGCACACCACAAGTGCTCCACGCACTCCACGAGTACTCCACGTACTCCACAAGTACTCAAGGTACTTCAAGTAGATCTCCCATGAACCTGCAATAACCTGCACTTCAACAGACCATACTTATGGAAGGAACTCCCTTGCCTTCCTCTCTGCTCTATCCGAGTACACACCTGTACTCCAAGTACATCCTCCCTGATACTGCTCCCTATTGTGTTGCCGTCTATATGATCTTGCACACCTGCAAATCAAACACGGTTCTGCACACATGTGAACCTTGACCTTGCACACACATACACCTGCAGATCAACGATCTTACTTACCATGTAGATCACTCTACACCCTGAAGAACCCTTGTCCTTGCCTCACCAAGTCCTTATGATTCTCCAACCAGTACCAAGCTTGGCACTGATAGGGAACTAGGAGGAACACCCTTACTCACTTCACACACAGAAGGAGCAAACTTTGCTCAACTCAAACTAGAACACTTTTCCAATACAACCATGAGTCTATTATATAGATCTCATCCAAACAATAATTAGACATCTAATTACAATAATTAGATCCGCAGCTCTCAGTCTAAAAATAGCTCTAATCATGCAAACACTTGGTTCGTTAGCTAACTGCCCGTAATTAGCTCGCAGTCAAACCACACAGGCGACTGACGTCGGTCCCTGTCTGCCTGGAGGTGACCGACGCCGGCCGATCCCTGACCGACGTCGATTGCTTCTCTTCACTGTCCTGCCGACGTCGGCTGATCAGACCGATGCCGATTTCTATGACACTTAGCAACCTTCAGCAACCCCTCCAATGACCTTCTCCATGTCTGCATCAGTGAAGCTTTTAGCTCCACAACCTAACAATCTCCCACTTGGAGATAAACAGCTGCACTGTACCTGTACCTATACCCCATCTAATCTATTTCCTGGTTTGTATCCCTCTTCAAGCTCAACCCTGAAGACAACCCACCACACAACTTGTGATGTACCTCCTATCATCCGAGTACCCTGCCACATCCGAACCTACAAACACATGTAGTGAAGTCCTGACCCTGCATAGCATGAATCCCTGCTGCCGGTCCCTCTCAAGTACCTGAGAACTCACTTCCCTGAATTGGCTCCTAACTCTCTGACAGCTCCCATTGTATGGGAATACTCAGGTCTATACCAGACCTCATGTGATTTTAGACACTGTACCTGTCCAACCCTTAGTGTGCTCCAGCTCTGCATCCTGAACCTCGCCAACACCTAATTCACATCAGCTCCCACTTGAGACAAAATCAACCTGTGATCTCCATGTCTCCCATGTCAAAGAATTTTGCTGCTCTAAATTCCTCCTGACATGCCACTGAACTAATCTTACCCTTAGCTCAGCAAAACCCTGTATGTACACCCCTGCTAGCTAGCATACTATCCACATACAGCAACAGAATGATGTCATGACTCATCATCCACCTGGTAAGACAAACCACAGTAGTTACCCTGACATTGACTGAAGCCATGCTTCGTCCTCCACCTGTCAAAACCTGTACCACTGTCCTGCAGCTCCTCAAGACCATATACCTAATCTTCCATCTCACGTATCCGTTCTCTCTATTCTTCTACTAAGGAATCCATTCGTCTCTGTGCTTTCATACCTGCTAGCAACCCTACCAAAACACACCTGTTTGGTTCTCCTCCAAGGAATCACATTTTCATCCATGCCAAGCTCACACCTGTTTCCTGGATCCTTCCTGCTCTACAATTAGCAACATGTATAAAGAAGAGGAACAACGAATTTGAGGGCCTACTTACGTCTTCAGTCATCCGTATGGGTGTTTGAGACTCCTTGACAGCGTGCTGTCCACCCAAAATCTGTTATAGTGACCGACCTCGGTCACCCCACAGTCTGCATCCGACTGACGTCGGTTCCATGCGTCTGTCCCTGACTACCGTCCCTGTGGTGTCCCTGCTGCCGACGTCGGTCCTGTGACCGACATCGGTCTTACATACTGCCAACGTCGGTCCCGTGACTGATGTTGGTCTTACCCTGCCCGACATCGTTAGCTTCAGTCTGCACATGACCGACATCGGCACCTGTCTGTTCGACGCCAGTTCCTCCTGACTGACGTCGATATCTGTGTTCGCCTGTGAGTGATGACTTTTTACCCGCGAGCTCCTTTGAATCAATACCCATGTCCAAACTGCCCTGCTCAAAAGTATCCAGCACCAACCACTGGGTTCTGTCCGCCATCTCCTCCATAAACACCAAAGCTTTCCAGTTCTTAAGCCTGTCAAATATATCTGTCTTCCGCTTAAGAACATGCATCTCCTTCCTACTCATGTGACCAAGCCTACGAAGCCACGTCTTCGCAACAAAAGAAGAATCAGTAATATAAACAAGTAGATAAAGAGTACCTATTTTCTTACCACCAGCTAATTCAAGTGCATCCGCTGTGAGAGTTCTTGTGCATCTCTCATCACCCAATCTTTCTGAAGAAATTAGCCATATCTTCAAACCTGGGACCTGCATGACCTTCATCAACACCTGTGTGTTGGCCACCTGCAATTTCAGCTTCACTTTCCCTTTGCCAATTCTTTGCCAAGGCTTACCAGCTCCTCTACCTGGGGCTGCATGAAAAGAGGCAACCGAATCTTTTATCCAAGATTCAACTTTATCCAAGAAACCTCCCAGAGCATCTTGTGCAACAACACCTGCAACATCTGCTTCTTCAGTTTCTTCATGCTGATCTGCTACCAACCAACAATATTCTTTTACCTACTCTTTCTTTCCATAGGACCGTGAGTAACCATCTGTGCTTTTCAACTCCTCCATTCTTAGCTTACTTTCATCTACCATTGCTCTACTCCCACTCAATCAGAAACCCCTGAGAGTGACCTGTAATCAAAACACACTACCCAGATCTAAACCAATCTGTTAGTATCCCAACCAAAAGCTCTAATACCACTTGTCAGTGGTATCAAGCTATGAGCTAAGAACCTGGCTCTGATACCACTTGTCAGGATCTTGCTCCACCAAAGGAGCACAATATGATTACCAAACCAAGCAACTTAATATGCAGAAATTAACCAGATTCACCAAGTAACTAGAATTTAGAATAACACATGATATGAGAGACAATACACAAATTGTATTAACACTTTATACAGAAAAGAATACAATAAAGAAGATGCCACTTCTTCTCCACCACCTTACAGAGGTTTCCCACACCTCAAGTGAACAGTAAATCTTCTCCCGAAAGCTCTCCCTCTCAGGTCCCAACACCTAACTCAAATACAGAGTTGGTGTTCACCTCCTGTGCTCCACGCACACCACAAGTGCTCCACGCACTCCACGAGTACTCCACGTACTCCACAAGTACTCAAGGTACTTCAAGTAGATCTCCCATGAACCTGCAATAACCTGCACTTCAACAGACCATACTTATGGAAGGAACTCCCTTGCCTTCCTCTCTGCTCTATCCGAGTACACACCTGTACTCCAAGTAGATCCTCCCTGATACTGCTCCCTGTTGTGTTGCTGTCTATATGATCTTGCACACCTGCAAATCAAACACGGTTCTGCACACCTGTGAACCTTGACCTTGCACACACATACACCTGCAGATCAACGATCTTACTTACCATGTAGATCACTCTACACCCTGAAGAACCCTTGTCCTTGCCTCACCAAGTCCTTATGATTCTCCAACCAGTACCAAGCTTGGCACTGATAGGGAACTAGGAGGAACACCCTTACTCACTTCACACACAGAAGGAGCAAACTTTGCTCAACTCAAACTAGAACACTTTTCCAATACAACCATGAGTCTATTATATAGATCTCATCCAAACAATAATTAGACATCTAATTACAATAATTAGATCCACAGCTCTCAGTCTAAAAATAGCTCTAATCATGCAAACACTTGGTTGGTTAGCTAACTGTCCGTAATTAGCTCGCAGTCGAACCACACAGGTGATCGACGTCGGTCCCTGTCTGCTTGGAGGTGACCGACGCCGGCCGATCCCTGACCGACGTCGGTTGCTTCTCTTCACTGTCCTGCCGACGTCGGCTGATCAGACTGACGCCGGTTTCTCTGACGCTTAGCAACCTTTAGCAACCCCTCCAATGACCTTCTCCATGTCTGCATCAGTGAAGCTTTTAGCTCCACAACCTAACAGGCTAGACATACAAAACACCTTAAACAATATACAAGACACACAAAAATAATAGGAACAAAACACAAAGTAAGAAACACACATGTGCTCAAGAACACTTATTAGAACACAACACACATAACAAAAGAAACACACACCTATTCTAATATTTACAAAACTAACCTCTAGAGGTGAAACATCTGATAATACCTCAACGAAGGTAAAAAAATGGTTCCCTTGACATCTTTATCACTCCATGAAGGCAGCCTAGCATGAGGAGCATGCTCATCACCAATCGCTTGCATATATTGGTGATCAAGAAGCGTGCCGCCTTTGAATCTTGTTAGGTATATAATTGAACTATTTGAAACCTTAATGAATGGTATGTATTAATCTATAAGAGCCTTTATTGGAGCTACAATCCTCTTGATCATTACCATATCTGATATACATTCCTCATATCATAGAATAAGAAAGATGACATATGCCTTAAACTTTCTGTCTTCTTACACATGATATAATTGATACTTGGGAGTATCAAGTTCCTTTTCTTTATGATCTAACCCCTCTAAAAATGGCTCAATACTAGATGGGTCTCCTAACTGTCCTTTAGGCACAACAACTTCTACTTTGACCTTTCTAGGTCCCTCTAGAACTATAGGCTTTTGAATAATAGATTGATGTCTATCTTCCTTAACAATATACCATTTACTTCCATACTTTGCAAAACACCTAGGAGCCTGCTCATTAGTTTCATCAACAAACACATCAGACATACATTTATTGGGAGAAAAAGGAATATCGCCTATCTTATCAAATTCTTGACATGTGGCCTCAAATCTTATCCATAAGTCATCCTCGTCCTTTTCATGAGTGTCACCATCTAGAGCATCTTCATTAATAGCAGGAATGAAAACATCATTCTTCCCATTATGGTGCTCTATTAGGTTCATAAACCTATGATCATCACATTTTTGAATCATGTAGTTGCACTCAGCAACATGAGAAATTTTTATGCTTACCTCAGCTTCTTCAAATGGATACTCATGCATAATGTAAGTCTAAAGGTTAGTCTGCTTAAAGTACATTCAAGTTTAAAATCTCCCCCGTCCACATTAAGATCCTCTTTCCCATGAATGACATACTTTAAGTTGGAGCTTGCATCAATGTAGGGATCAATATGGAATTTAAAAAGAGGTTGAGTTATAATTATCACCTTGGTCCCATACCTTTTCCTAAAAGCCAAGAAGACCTAGTGAACTGAGAGATAGCCACCTATCTTGGCTTTGAAGTCCCTTGATAGTTAGATTGTAAAATGAGCTGGGAGGTCAACAAAAACTACATCTTAAAGGATAGGAAAGCTAAGACAATCATGCAATAAAACCTTCAATCCTTTTATCAGCCCTATGGTCTTAGCAGGTATACCATATAGTTGGAGCACTCCTTTGCTATGTGGCTCATATTTGAGGCCTAGCTTGTTAGCTATAACTTTGGCCATGACAAAAGTAGAGGCTCCACTATCAACTATGCAATTTTTAACCAATGTATTACCTATAATGAGGGTGAGGTAAAAGGGTAGGGGTTTATTAACCCTAGTGGATTGTTCAATAATGGTATTAGGAGAATTTACAAGAGCTATATGGTCATGCCTTTGATTTGAGGTTGAGGCACTAGCAGGGATAATGGATAATTGATTTTGTAGGAGCTCTTTTTGACCATGCATATGAAGGACATCCCAAAGAGAAATAGATGTTTTAATATTCTTCAAAGAATCTAAAATGTTTAAATAAGCCATACCTACTTTATCTTAGGATTTTATAGGTAGATAATTATTTGGAACTTGAGGAATACGAGCAAGCCTTACCATATTTTGACTTGTTGGAGGTGTAGGAGATTTTGGAGCTATCACATTTTTATCCATGACTTGCTACCTTATAGGAGGATCAAATGATCCTATGGGCATGATGCTTCCACCTCCTAGAGCCTTCCTCTTGGCCCTTGTATTGTCTACAATAGAGGATCCTTTATTTAGCGCAAAATTGTATTCAACCAAAAAATTGGTGAAGATCTCTCCTTACGGTTGCTAATCCTCATTAACTTGCATCATTACATCATCCTCATTTGATAGGAGGGGAATAACTACCCCTTGAACCACCAGAGATTATTATTCATTCTCATTGGCATTCTTGGATTAGTCTTGATTCCAATCTTCTTCCTGTTCCAGATTGCTATGAATTGCTACCATGTCCTTTGCATTGGTGGTAGAGTTAGGATTGTATGTATTAACATGCATGTTGGGATTAAACTGCCATTGACCTCTCCCTTCTTTGTATTACTACTAATAGGGGTGAGAATTTTGATAGGTACCTTGTTGCATATTGCCTCTTCTAAGACTAGCTTCCAATAATTGAATATATGCATCTTTATCCCTCAAATTATCTACCTTCTTGGGATCAGCCTTAGGCTTGGTATTGGCATTAGGAGTTTGATCCATATCTAGAGCATTGTCAGAAGCTTGAGAAAATGTAGGCATAGACAATTTAGGTGGAAATCTTCCATCTTGGATGATATTATTTTCAGCTTTGATAGAAATCTCATATGCTTTAGGAAGGGTGGATCCTCCCATAGACTAAAGCATGATAATAATTTTAGTCCTAATGGTTCTCAAATAAGTAGGGAATAGAAAACTAGTAGGTGGTTTCATCAGATGAGGCAACCTATACCAAGTCTTCTGAAACCTTTCATTGAAGTCATCCATTATTTCTTTGAGTCCCCTTTGTATCACATTGAGATGATGTATGAGGGAAGCATGGTCACTTTCATTGCCAAATCTGGAAGTTAACAACACTCCAAACTCATCCCATGTTGTGATGCATCCACCTTCTAGAGTCCTATATAAATCAAGGGACTTCCCTTTAAGGGACATGGCAAGGATTCTAATGGCAGTGTTCTCTTGAACAATATTTTGGAAATTACAAAAGTTAGAAACATCTCTAATGTGCTCACTAGGTGTGATATGACTCTCATTATTAAATGTGGGCACACCTTTTGTGGTATTAGGAGGGATGGCATCATATGCATGAATTTGGATTGGATTATCAGTGTTGAAGGTAGGGAAAGCATGAGGTCTAGCCATGTCTTCCTCTTCAATATCCTCAACTTCTTTAGCCTCTTCCTCCTCTTCCTCCCTATCAAAATCTACTCATTTATCAAAGGGTAGATTAGGTTGTGGATACTAAATTACAAGATGGATCTCAGGCTGAATGGGTGAATTAATAGGATTGGATGTTCTAGCAGAGGATGACCTAGTGAGGACCATGGATTATGTGGGAAATTTTATAAAAAAATAATGGTCTAAAACTAGATTTACTTTGAGGAGTCACCAAATGCTGATTAGCACAACAATTTGCATATGGTATTTGTCAAGACCAACATTCACCTTGAAATCTTATTTTGAAGATAATGTGTCCCACCTGACATGCCATAACTATTGTCACCAAATCTTGCACCCTAGAAGAGGTTGTTTAGGCCTCTTCTATATTTGGGCAACATGGGAACATTTCTAGGTATGTGGGTGTACCTATATTGGAAATGAGCCTATAGATTTTTAAGGGCTAGCTTCCTAAATATCTTGTGCACTATTTATTACTTAAACTACTAGTTATCTATGGGGAAAAGAGTTAGAAAATGCATAAATTAAACCTAATTTAAAGGAGGTGATGCACCAACAATGTCTTCCACATGACCATCATATTTATACCATGATGAAACAAAACATATAGACTAGTATCTAAGATTTAATAGGTTCTAACACAAGTATTTCAATATAGAGGTGAGATATGAGTAGTAATATAAGGAAAATGAACTAGAGGGTAGTTTTCACACTCCAAAGATAATTATACACTTCAAAAAATCTATACACACTAGACTACACTCTATATGACCTTTTAGACTAAGAACTCTTGCTTAAACATGAAATGATAAGGGATGGAAGGATAGAGAATTATCACTTCTCATCACCATAAATCACTTGTAGACTTAGATAATTGTTCAAAACTTAGAAATAGACTTGTATTAATGTTCAAAGGCAAAATATAACATCAATCCAGTAGGGCTTCACCATACATGGTGTGGTGGTGTTTACCAGTGTCAAAATGGTAGCTAATTATAACATTTGAGAGAGAGAAGTGGGAAACAAAAAACCCCAAAAGGGAATCAAATCAATTCAACCTCATTTGAATCATGGTTGTAACTACTTCTACAATTATGCTCTTTCAAGCTTCTTGATTGATCTGGGCTACTTCAAGTGGTTGCACAATTACATTATTGTTTCATTCATTCTCCTTGATGGTTGCAATGGTTGGATCAAGTGGTTATAAGCTAAGTTCTAGCAACAATGTAGTTAGAACAATTTGATCCATCTGTTAGAAACTTGTGCTCATGCTAACTACTCCAAATTGATTTGTCATGATGTGTACATTTGAGATAAAAGGTCCCTTTCATGTAGTTGGTGCTAGAGATGAAACCATTGGAGCCTACGTGTATGCCTTCAAAATATCCATAAAAATTCTAGTTCTTATTCTAAATAGATCATGCTAAAATTTGTCTCCATGCTCATGGGTTTACTATAGATGGAAAACCAATCTCAGAGTACTGGTTTTCCCATTAGATCCAAATAGACTATGCGCAGGTCCTTCTAATAATGGTGAACATAGTTGTATAAATGACCCTACAAGCCATGCAAATATTTAACTAAAGGTCTGCACTAAGCTCAAATGATAGTCCTTTATATTCCTTATACCTGACTGCATCACTTTGACTACTCCATGGTGTTTGAACTAGCTTCAATGGCATCAGGATGACCCTGTAAAACCTTATTACCCTTCATCAAAATTGGCTTCGCAACCTCCATCAAATATCTTGGGTTTAGATTTTTTCTGATTGGCCATAAAAATCCAACTCGACTCATTGACATATTGACTCATTTCACTCCATTGATTTTAATCGGTACAAATTCTCGAGAAACATCAATCCTTTACTAGTTGAATGTGTCCTTGACACTTGCCATGCCTACATTCATTTTTGAGATTTACTAACCCTTTGGCCTTTGCTCACTATTAGATATGAGTGTATAAGCAAATGTGGACCATTAGATCAACTGGGACCTACTATTTGAAATCCAATAGCTAGTTCATGATCTTAAAATTGATGTCCTCACTCCCTTTAAGTGATGTTTGTGTGACCATCATTGACGGTCATGTGACCATAAAATTTAAGATCAATAGGATTTGTCTTGATCTATCTTAAAGTTGACATCCCACCAACCATCATTTAACATCCCACAAAATATAATTAACATCCCATAAACTATCAAATTTGAGCATGTATGGATTTTTTCCTAATTTCTATTTTGATATTTGCATGAACATCTTATGTTGTAGGTTCATTTTTGAAGGTTTATAACTTGAAGAGAAAAATTCATGGAGTGACAAAATTTTTAGGAGATGTTCTTGAGGCCAAAAAGAATAAACACATTTGATACATTAGTCTTGGGAGTTTTCCAGGTGAAGATATTTAATCCTCAAGCTAGTTGGTCCATATTTACTCCTGTAGGACGTCTTGATGACATTGAGCTCATTTGGATAAGTATGAAAAACTTAGAAAAATATGATTGAGGAGCCAAATTTGCACATGCATAACTCCATTTGCATTTGAGTGAAAGACTTGGGGCTTAGTATGTATGTTCTCAGCATAAATGTGAACAAACCCATGTGACCATTTCCCCTTACAACTACCGCATGTGTGAGATATATCTTTGTGAAGATGCTCACTTGGTTTTATTGTAACCTCTTGAAAATGGCTATGGGAAAACATGCAAAAAGTGACTAAGGAGCTAACTTTGATCATGCATAACTTCTATTACACTTCAACATATGACTTGAAACTTAGCGCATAACAACTAGGGATTAAGCTACATAAACCTATATGATCACTTTTTCCTAAGACTACCACACATGTGATATATGGTGTCATCGATATGCTTACTTAGATCTATTTGAACTTCTTCAAAAGTGGCTAAGCATGGAAAATTAGTAGATTTTGCTTGAGAGGCCAAATTTGGGTCTTCATATCTTCTACTGCACTTAGGTGGATGACCTAGAACTTGGTGCATATGTTCTTGGGACTAATGTGAATAGACCCAAATGATCGATTCTCCCTGACTCATCCACACATGATAATTATGATTTCAACAAAGTTCGTACTTAGAATTTTTTCCACTAAACCCAATGTTTTTAGATGAATACAATGAAGAACTAGGTGAATAACAAAAGCTTCCTAAGTCATTCCAAGCACTCTTAACATCCCATAAGGTCTTTAAAACACTCTTCATCACTCATCCATTAGCAACCTGATCCATTCTCTAACTGCATTGATCACCATGGAGACTTGCCACTTGCATATATGACTCTAAGATGGTCCCTTAGATACCAAATGACACAAGGACCAAGCTAGACTATGACTAAAACTTAGAATGGCATATGAAATGACATAAAATGAGCTAAAAAATACCCTATAATATTATAAAAACCCCCTATATAAGATTTTGACTATAGGGGGTTGACCCATTTTGGCTTGTGGGAAAAAATGGTCAACACTACCTTCTTAGGAGCAATTCTGATCTTGGTATTTGCATTAGGAACTTGAGTAAAACTTGAAGTATCAATAGACATATTAGGTATCAAAGGCATATGAAATTTTGGAGGTAACCTTCCAAATTGTATTAGGCCATTCTCAACTCTAATGGTAAGGTCATATGCTTCAGTTAAGGTGTAACCACCCATAGAGTGCAACATTATGGCTATGTTAGTTCCAATAGGCCTTATATATGTAAGAAACACAAAGCTAATATGTGGTCTCATGGAAGGAGGAAATGTATGCCAAGTTCTTTGGAATCTCTTAGTAAAATAATGTATAGTTACTTAGGGTCTCTTTAAATCATGTTAAGTTGGTGGATAAGTGATGTGTGATCACTTTTTTCTTCAAACCTTAATGTTAACAGCTCTCCAAAATCATCCCAAGTTGTGATACAACCTCTAGGCAAAGTCCTCTAATAGTGAAGTGACTTCCCTCTAAGGGACATATCAAGGATTATAATGGCAATGTTGATCTTAGTAACATTATGAAATCTAAAAAAGTTTGAGATATCCCTAATATGCTCACTATGAGTGACATGATCTTCAACATTAAATATAGGAACACTTTTGGTAGCATTAGGGGGTATATCATCATATGCATTAAGGTAAATGGGATTTTTAGTGTGAAAGGATAAGAAAGCATGCTAATTAACCATGTTATCCCAAATTATTTTTCACTTTATTTATCTTCTTGGCTTGTAAAGTCTTCTTATTCTTCAAAGGTCAAGATAGGTTGAGGATGTTAAACTTCAAGAAGAAGTTCATGTTGAAGGAGTGGGTTTATAGGATTGAGACCTCTACTAGTAGATGACCTAGTAAGGACCAAAAAGTATGAACACAATAAATTAACAAAACAATGGTCTATAACTAGATATTACCTTGAATGGAGTTGCCAAATGTTGAGTTGAACACCATGTGCAACTATGATGTTGTCAAGACCAACACTGACCTCGACAAGATGTCTTTAGGACAATGGTCCCATAGGGCATTCTAGAACTATTGTCACCATATTTTTCACCTTAGATTTGGTTGTTAAATCTTACTCTAATATTTTAGTAACATCGGAATACCTCTAGGCTTATGAGTTGCCTATTGTAGAGGTAGACCTCTAGGTTTAAGGGCTAGCTCCCTAGATTGATCCTTATGTGCTTATCACGTACACTAACTATTTGCTTGGATGAAAAGGGATATAATTAGACATGAAATTAAAATAATATAATGGGGTGATACACTAGAAATATATCCAGAAGATCATCATACAATTTCACTAAGAGACATGACTCACAACACTAGTCTTATAATCCTAAATTGATCTAACATTAGTATTTCAAACATGGAGGTGATATGCATGAAACCACTCAAGGTAAGTGAACAAAAGATCATTTTTAGAAACTTAGGCTACTTGTACACTTGAAAATGCTTCATGTGACTTGTTAGAGTGGAAACAACTTGCATCAAACATGAAAGTATTGAGAGAAAGTAAGGATAGATGTCAATCACTTGACCTTTCACTATACATCACTTCACATATTTAGACAAGATAGTTTGTGAACTCAAAACTATATTTAATATTAAATTTCAAAGGCAAAGTACAATATAAAACTAGTAAGGCTTCATCATACTAAGTGTGGAATTCAGAATACAAGAACCAAAATAGCTTACACTTATAGAATGTGTAAGGAGAGAGAAAGAGTGGAGCTCAAGGGTCACAATGCGATATGTCAAAGCATGAAAAATAGTTATGTTTTAGGATAGTGGAGTATGAAATAGGCCATGAAAGGTCTCTTTTTATAAATGTCCATATGAAACATGAAAACTCTCTAAATTTGGCATAGGGGTATTCAAATGGCTTCTTGAAACTATCTTCATAATTAGGCATCTTTTGACTACTCAAAACTAGACTAGGGAGAATTAACATTTGAAAATAATGAGGGGGGTTATAAACAAGCTTTAATAGTCATTAGATGCATCCCTAACTACTAGTCATCTCTATGATAGCTGTTCTCACCATTTGCAGTCCTTCTTCACATTTGTCATCGAAGAAGCCTTTATTTGCTCAATAAAATCCATAAGATAGGTGTTAGGACATATTTACGAGACCTCTCTACCTTCCATTCTATGATTTAAACCATAAAAAGTCATAAAAATGAACTTCTCATTCTCTCACTTGGCAGTCACTCTCCATTTTCACTATCTGCCAAAGAATATCAGAGATGAATGAATTGGAAAAAGTGTTTCCATGTCTATCTATTTTTATAAATATACATAGGGAGTTAGAAAATGTCCCAACTTACCTCCACAAATTATTCCTAATTGACCTCCTCAAATCTCCTTTTCACCTTCAAAGCACATAAAAACTCGTAAGAAGCCTTATTTTCACCCTGTCCATACAAGTAATGGTACATACCAACTATATGGGAAAGATGAGAGAGTCATTTATAAGTTCCAAACACTTTTCAAGTTAGACTATTCCCTCTGAGTGTATTTCCATTGGTATTTCTTTCATCAAGTCAAAACCAAGGGTTTAGGAGGGTTTTAGAGGGTTTGGAATGTTAAGGATTATTCTTAAAATCCTAAAAAATTCCACGAATTTTAATATTAGGAATATCCTCAAATTTACCCAAATCCTTGGGTCACCATGCAACCAATCTGTATAGGTGTGAGCTCTTGAAGTTAGCCTCTCAAGCTTTTGAGTGCATTCTGTGTAGGTTTAAGGTGAAATAGGCCATATTTGACCAACTTGGAGATGTTATCTACACACCAATGGTTCAAAATCATCCTATATATATCCTTTACGGTCATAAAATAATATGGAATGGTCATATGGTCCTAGGAAATGGATTAGACCCCTATAGGTCTTAGGCTTAATTCTAGGCCTATTAGCCCTGACTGTATTTCAATTGTTTATGACCACCACTGGGTACTCATACTAAATTCAAAGCTCTCTCCACATTTTTTAATTCTCAACACAGCTTTCTACATCATTCTAAGGTGGTTCAAGACTTCTCATATTGTCCTCCCACCATTTACTTACCAAGCCTGCAGTCATGTTTGCCAAGAAGTGCCCTCTGTTTGAGATTAAACATAGGGAACTTCCCCTATTTATACAACCATTTTGAATATATTATAGGATAAAATAGGCCATAAATACTTTCTATACTAAATTTAAATATTGGATTACCTTTCTAAGGTCCTCAAACTGTACAAACTTCAAAAAAAACTTGTATGACAAGACTATGTAGGGTCTTGAGAAACTTTCAAGGTGATGGTTGTAGGTTGATATTCCTACCCTATTTACTTACATATAATAAACACATGAAATTTAACCTACCAATATTATAATGGTTTCCACATGATCAATACCCAACCTTTCTACGAACTCTCTTAATGTACACTCTCCATGACTAGGCCTAGTCTACAGTCAGACTGTAGGTTCCTATTTTGGGTGGAGATTGGATTCTTGTAGGTAGATTTTCATGTTGGAACATGGAGTTTCATGACCTATGTTATTATTGGAGCCTATGAACTCAAATTAATACTTGAACATATCCATATCATGCCTTAAGCCATTGCCAACATCCAAACTATCATGCTCTAATATGTTACCAGTCTATAGGCAGCCTATAGGTGCCCTTATGAGAATAAAAGAGACCCCTATAGGTGATTACCTATGTCTCAACATGGTTTTCCAGTCTATTTGATTTCTCTTTGAGGTCTTAGATCATATCTTATTCAAATATAGTCACTTGTGTTGAGGGATGCAACCTAAGTGTCATGTAGCATTGGAAGATCATTTGAGCTTAAAATACTATAGAATATACTGATTGTCTATAGTGAGAATTTGATTGAGATGGAAAACCCATCTACATTACCTTATCTTGACCAAAAAACAAATTTATCATGTAAATGAATTATTATGTGCTTGGGATATATGATGGGGATACTTGAGCCTGTCTAAACTTTAAGACATTCTACTATGGAAGGATCAAATGTAAGGCTGAATCCTTATTTTAGAAATGTTAAGGTAATATATCCCTAAAACAACTTTCTCAACTTGTGGACATAGGATCTCAAGTTTACCTTATGGATTTATGGATTTACCATTACCTTAATGATGCTATCAATGTTCTTATACCTCAATAAGGTCTTAAAAATTGTTCCAACACCTTTATTCAAGTTTGTTTAGTCCTCTGTGGAAGCTTCTTGTAGGTGCACATGTAGGATAAGGCAATGTGTGGTGAATTGGTTCTACAAGCAATATTAGATCTCCTTTAACAATAAAAAATGATTCTCTCTACCTTGAGATAATTTTTAAGACTTTGAAACCTCTATGCCTAATCATCATGACTATGCAAAACTCAATTCCACCTGACTGTGATGACTATTTGCAAAGAAGTTTGACTGTGTTTCATAACCTGACTATTCATTCCATAAATAAATGACTTTGAGACCAAATATACTTGGGGAATAATGATCAATTTTTAATTAAATACAAAAAAAATAGGTTACCTTTGTATTACCATTATTATGAAGGTCAAAATAGATATATAAGCATCTGTAAATGATGGAAACCATCTGCACACTAGAAATGGATCTCTCAACTAGCAAAGTGAGATAGTTTTGCTCAACTCCTGCACACCACACATGCATACCAAATAAAGGACCATGTGATAAGGAATATCAAACTCATCATAATCATGTTCAATAACTAATTTTAATGGACCAATCCATATATAGGAGAAAACTGAAGGGTACGGGGATGTGTATGCATAAAAGAGTCAATAACACTCTAAGTAATGGTTCATATAAAAAATGCAACCAATATTTTGAATATTACATGGATTTTAAGTAGATAAAAATTAATACCTCCCACCATGTTCATTTGATCCAACTTACCTCCCCCTATCTGTACCATGCAAAAACTGGTTGACTATTTTTATTTGTCTAGGAGAGTGATAGAGGAGATATGTTAGTTTTAACAAATTTCAAGATTTTAAAAGCTTCTGAAGCATGGAAATGAATTTATGGGAGTTAAATAGACATTTATAGAGTAACCCACATGCCAAAACTACTACAAAGGCTGTACAATGATTGAAAACTACCTCTTCTCAACTATTTTCTTGATTTCAAAGTAGTACCTACAAATTCTTAGTTATGAATTAGTCTATTTTACATCTATTGACACATGGGATGCTGAAGTAGCCTTGGAAACAATTTTCCTTCATATTAAATCCATAAAATTCTATTAAAAGGCCCAAAAATGCCCCCTAGATGACATAAAACCAACTAAGGACTAAAAATGAATAAGACCAAGGCTAAAGACACACTTATTGACCTCACTAGGACCATGGTACACCTTTTACACACTAGTAGACCAGTTTTAAACTATAATGGGTTGACATAATTTGACTTGTGGTCAAATTTTTCAACAATTCCAATACTTTGAAGAGGGATCAAACTCTATTTATTTCTCCAATGCTACAATGGTGTGTGTGAAATACTAATACAAATGTTAAATGTTAGTAAAATCCTAGTGTAATTAAGTGCTTTGACCATTGATTGTGACCTTAGAAATGTAATCATATCTTATCTTATGGTAATTAAGGTTGTGTGTATTCAGAATTGTGAGAAATAGGGGATTTTCTCTCTATGTGCAATTAGAGTTCTTGTGTTTGTCAATAGGGAAGACTCTTGTATGAAAAATGATTTGAAATGTGAATTTATAGTGATATTTTTGGAATTTCGTTTGATGATATTTTATAAATTTTTAGAATAACCCCTTACATGAATTTTAAATTGAGAAATTAGCTGTTATTTGGTGGGAGGACAAGAGCAATGAAACTGGACACTTTTGGGTAGAATCATTATCCAAATGGTGTATTGTTGTCCTGAGAGCAAAATCTATTGATCTCAGAGTATGGAAGAGTTTATGGATAAGCCTAAACTATTTTTCATGAGGAATAAAGACATTTTAAGATCATTAGTTTGCTTATAGGAATGGGTCATATGCATGGGAAATTAAGGAAAATGGTCAAAAGGTCATGTGCATGAGTTAAGTGCATAAAAAGAGTGGTCACAAGTCTACTATTTTAGCTTAAATGTTAATTTATATGTTTACAACATTACATCAATTAAATTATGTCCTTTATTGGGTGTTTATTTTACCATGAAATTGCTTAGTTCTATTTGGGCCATCCCTTGAAAAGGGTCTGTATTGAAGTTGATTTATCAAAATACCACACTTGTTTTTGTTGTCAAGCTAATGATCACAAGATAAAGGTGTTATAACCTAGTATCCTATTAGCCATACCAAACCTCTTCAAACTCTACCCCACAAGATCCAATATAAAATGCTCAACTCACCAGGGAGTCTACTCATATCACTCAACTCGCTAAGGAGATTGTTCATACAAAATTTGAAACAACTAAACTCATGTTTTTTTAACACTCCCATGGTTTATAATGTTCTTTATAGTTTATAGGTATCTTCCCAACTAATCTTGAAAGATATTTCTCCTGATTTTTTGTCTCTTCCTTTTTTATTGCATGTACATTTTGGAGCTTATTGGAGAAAAACAAATCTTAGCACCACATTTATATCATCTGAGAAAGGTAAAGTTACTTCATTTTGAAACTCCCTAGTTTCTCATAGTATTACCCCATTTTAGTCCATGTAATGTTTATGAATGTGATATCTACTAATGCATTAGACAACTAGCAAAAGGGAATATTGTTTTTATGCATAATAAATATGGATTTTATGACCCCAATACCATGCGTCATCCTATTTTCTAAGTTTTTCACCCTTAATCCAATCTTTGAGGTGGATCTCATCATGTACATAAGGGAATTGATCAGGCAATGCTTTCCACATAATTATACTTCTCCTTTGACAATGTTTTTTTTTTGTCGATATAAGCCATGCTATATTTTGTCCTTTCAAATCATTTTCCCATCCACTTTCACATCACTTAGAAATTCAAGTAGCCCAAAGTCCAAAAAATATAAATTTTCCTAAATACTATACTTTTGGAGCACAAGCCCACCATCACCCACATTCATAGAGTTTGAAACCTCATACCTCTACTAATTAAGCATCCAAGTTGGATCTAATGGTGGTCTAATTCACTCACACGTATCACTCTATTTCTCTAAATTTATGGCCATCATCTAGCAAAGATAAGGCAACACTCCTATTTTGCCATTTCCTCTTAGCTGAGTCATGTGGTGGTGGTACTTGAACAAACCCATTTTTATGACACTCTACAAGTGTTAGACCTTAGGATCACCTTCAAATTATAGACAATTATAATTCTTGAGGGGGATCAAATATGAGCTCATTTACATTGGTTTAATGTGGACGAAAAGTTATCCAATGAATTATTTCACATTCTCAAAGTCCAACATGATACTCAATAGATTAAAGCCATTCGGGATATTGTCCAATTCCCTACTAAAGTTTCAGATTTGATCAAGGTATTTGTGTGGCAATAACTACAAGTTTTCAAAGCCTAAGAACCATCCTCTAAGTGAAAAGCCTTGGGCCAATGCCTTTAAGTTATTCCCTGCAAGTTAACTCCTACATAAAAATTTAATTATGATAAGATGTTCTCCATTGAATACCTTTAAGATACTATCATGCAAATGGATAATGACAAAGCTTATGGGTGTGATGGATTTCCATGTGAATTCTATAAAAAAATTTGGGACTATTAGGTCAGACTTATATTAGGTTTATCTCAGAGCTTTCAATACCCATTCCTTAGGGACTAGCATTAATAAAGGGTACATTAAATTCATTCCTAATTAGGGATACCCAAATCTAATTGGTAATTTTTAGCCTATCACTTTACTTAATGTCTCATACAAGATCATTGCTAATGCATTTATGCTTCATCTTTGCCATTTATTACCCTTAATTATCAAACCTAAATAAAGGAGATTCATTCAAAGTAGATACATATTAGATACTATAATTCATATGTGGGAAGGTATGGAATAGGCTTGTAGATCCAATGAAAAATCTATATTCATTAAAATTTATTTTGAGAAAGCATAAGATCGTATTGAATGGCCCTTAATTTTGGCTATGTTAAAAGCCTTAGGTTTTGGCTCCACTTTCCTGTAATCAGTTCAAATGATTTTTTTATTTGCTTTGGATTTTATTTCCATTAATGGTATTAACTATGATTAAATTGTTATCTTTATATCCATTCAATAAGAATTCCCATTGATGCTTACTTTATATATGGTAGATGTAGAAGGCCTCAGATATCTATTGGCCAATGCTCAATCTCAAAGTCTTATTCATGGCATTTATCTCCCAATCGAGGAACCCTCTCAAATTCTCAATGGTAATTTCATGGATAACTCCTTTCTTAATATTATTAAGGATGAGATTAATGTTACTAATGCTATGCAATGTCTAGACACTTTCGACCTTGCCTCTAGATCTTATATTCAATGGTGAAAATGTAGTGCTATAGATAATGCTTCCTCCCTCCACTTCCTTAGGTGGGTCAGTATGATTGGAAATGGCTTCAACATGGTGATATTTTTAAATTTAAGGGCATTCATTTTTCATTTTAGGATTCCCCTTATGTCTTATGGAAATATGTGGCAAATCAAGTTACAAAAAATCTCTTTTATTGGATAACCAAGCCCCTATACCTTGTCAAAATTTTTGAAGTGTGCTCTAAGATGCTTGTGACTACTCTTGTTTAGTATTCTTCCTATTGGGTTCCTTCCAAAAAATTTGTTCATAAAATTTAAAAGATTCTCAAATATAATATTTAGGCAAGTTATTTGATTGACAAAGGTTTTCATAGGGTATCATAGGAGTATTGTTGTCTCCCTAAGGGGGCTAAAGGGATGGGGTTGATTGACATTTCTCTCTAAGGATTAAATCTCTATGCTAAATGGATTATCTGTGGCATCAATAAGAATGGGGCATGAAAATTCTTACTCTGACATTATATCTCTAAGGGTAATCCTCATGGTTGTTCCACTTTGAAAGGGTTAGGATTTGATAACATTTTAACTCTATCTACCTTGGGAATTTTTTTGTGTTATTTTTTGCTAAAAATATTTGGAAATATTGGAGAAATATTAATCCCCAATTATTATGGAATGGTAATGGATTAAATATGGCATTTATATCAACTACCACTCCTTATGGTGGTTCCCTATTATCAATTTACTTGTTGTTCCTCTTGCATAAGTTCTTTGGAATCATTTCCTAAATTTTTGTAGAGGAGGAATTTGAACTATGCAAGATTTATTTTGAAATAAAACCTAGTTTTAGCTACCTTAGGTGGATGTGAAATCTAAATATAAATTGTCCTCTACAGATAATAAGTCTTATAAGGAGATTATTATTGTCATTCCCATAGATATGCTACACAAAATTGTTGTGACCTCTTCTCATCCTTGGTGGAAGGACTAAAAATGGTATGTTGACACCCCTTTATAGAATTATGTTGCTTGTAAGGGTTATAAATGGTTGTCCCCTTATATTTTGATAGTTTACAAGCTTATTGTTAGATGGGATGTTTAGTCCTCCCTATCTACTTGGATATTTGGACTACTTGTGTTGAACCTAAGATCACTCAATTTATGCAGTGTTTACTCCATCAATGACTTCTACTTGGGAGACAGTTGGTGCATTGAGTGGTTTAGTCATCATGCCTCCTTTGTAGACATTCATAACTCTAGTTCATTTATTTTGTTTTTTCTCTAAGGCTTAAGATGCATGGAATTGGATTCATGATTTATTTATCCCTTTTCATCAAGAGCCTTTTAGTTGGCATCATATTCTCCTCTATGATATTCCTAAGATGCTACTTAAGTACACCCAAGTTTGGTATATTTTCATAGTGGAATTTTTTTTTAGATATGGAAAGAAACAAATTCAGGTTTATTTTCTAATATTATTGTTGATCATCACTTTTATATTTATAACAAGTCTATGGTTATATCTAATGTTGTTTTGTAGATTTTAATTTAGATGAATAATAAAGAGTTATTGATCTCAAACATCTTCAAACATTACTTAGACATTGGGGTGATTCCTCATGTAATGTGGTTAGCATCCCACCTTTCCCTCTCAAGAATGCTCCACTGAGAGGCAACATTGGCACTCTGCAAGGTGGGAACCATCACAACCATTCTCATGGTCACTCTCATAGGTAGGCCTGGGGATCTCCCTAGCACTACCATTCTCCTCTTCCAACTCTACATGGGGTGTGGGGATCTCCACCTCCACTTCCTCCTCACACTCAGGGTTGGGGCTCTTTACCTCCTATGGGGCAACACAAATGGAATTTTCCTCTAGGGAGCTCATAAGGTGGTTGGCAACTACCACTTGATAATTTTTTTTTAAGGTTAGTGCTAGTGATTTCTCCTTGTTACTTTGATCAAGATGAATATCCTCATGAGGAAGGTGATCATACCACCATCAATTTTGGTTGGGATCCCTTTTTAGGGAGGATAACCTACCAAGATATATGTGTGGTAATACCCATGATAAACACCCCCCTTTTTGTTTGTATTTTTTATATGGCTACTTAGTCTTCTGGTGGTTGATTTTTTTATGTTATAGATCTTTTTTAGGTCAGACCTAATCTTTTATTGTGTTATTCCTAGGCTTTGCCTAATTTGGTGACTATGTGGTGTGCTCTCATACCACATTTTTTTTGTGAAGTCTTTTATATTTGTTATATTAATTAATATAATAATATCTATTTCATCAAAAAAATTAAGATCCTGTCAACAATAAATTTGACACCAAATGGTCAAAAAATAAAAAAATATAAGACTATAACAAGGGGTGCACCCTAACTAACTAGGACCATACTAAATGTTGACTCTACAATTTTAATTAAGGCAATTGCATAGGATTTATTGAGACATGATTAGGAAAAAAATTAAGGATCCCAAGGCAAAAAATATATAGAAATAGTGGTGAATCTTATTGGAATGAGATTCACTGGAGTGGTGAATCTTTTTAAAATGACCATCATGTCAGGATGAAAATGGAATCAATAGAGAAGTTTGTTGTGTATGTAGAGGTGAATCTTACTTAATTTATATAAATTAGTAAAATATTTTGGTAAATTTTAGTTGTGCTCTCTAGGTCATATATAAAAGCTTGCAAACAATATAAAATTGTCACGTAACATACAAAATGATTTATTATTTTTGGGAATAATGGAGTTTTATTCATATTAAATAAATAGGGTCTGAGTAGGAGAAATTAAAAAATAATATTTGTAATTAAATCTACTAATTTGCAAAGTTAAATTACAATTAGACCTTTTCTAAAAATAGCAGTGAGAGAGAGAAAATTAAACTTAACTTATTTTAGACTGTTTCAACTGAGACAAGGTCTAAAAATTTGTGTGCAGGACTGAGACACTATCACAAACAAGATCCTTGACTTCATTTTTTGATTGGATAGGAGTGCCAAAACTAGATAACTTGGGTTCTGATGGTGTATTCCTTTGGTGCTATTATTTTGGGGATTTAAGCTTTCTAGGTTTTGTTCACCTACTTAGTGTGAGCATGTGTACCAATTTTTAGGTCCTCAATGTCAATAGAGATCCTTATAGATCTGATTATTCATGTACTTTTATCTTTTATATAATTGAAAGAAATTTGGAAAATGGGTAAAAGGGGTTAGTATGTGTAAGATACACTAGATGTGCTTCACACCCTGTGTGTGGGCACGCTACTTACATACCAATAATCTAAGGAGATATCAAGCCATATGTAGTTCTCCCTTTAAGAGTGCTTAATGCAATAATGAATGAAATACAAGAAATGCTAAAACTGGGTATGTTTGAGATGACTAGGGACTAGTGTAAGGATTTGAATTGGCTTGAAAGTGTATAGGCTGGCTATATACAGAGAATAGGGAATATTGATTGACTGGTCTTGCTTGTTTGAGTGATATTTTCCAACCCTTTCTAAATGATCTTTGAATGGGATTATATATAGATCTATTGGTCATGGGTTAGATGAAACTGGATTAGGTTGACATAATGAACAAGAGAAATTAGGGAAAAATAATAATCTGGGCTCAAATTATGATTGGATGATAGCATTGAAAAAGAGACACCCTAGGGTCTAGTGCTACAGTCAAACTTTGGTGCTATTGTCATGAGTATATGAGAGTTGGGGGGATGGATTAGTCATGAAAAGAGGGTCCTAGCTCAGTTGGGGTCAACTATGGAAGGCCAAAAATGACTAGGAATTAGTGAAAACAAGTCTGAGAGGGTTTAGAGAGAAAGTAAGAGGGACCTAAGGATTGGGTGTCATTATCCATGCTCAAGTTACTAATTTTTGCATTTTATATGACTAGATTACACCCCGCTTTATTCTAGTGATACAATAAAGTGAAATAGTAAGATAAAGGAAAATAGAAAGTGTACTTGAACTTACCTACAAAGGTGAATCTCATGAAGCTTATGATGCTGGGTAATGTTGGATAGTACATAGAGAGCACATTGTGTAAGTGTGAATATACAAAAGGAAAACAAAGAGTAGATAAGTTCTTATTATATGCAATATAAAATAAGAATGTACAAAGCTAGGTAAGAGAGGAAGAGAAAGAAATGAATATACCTCACCAAGTACGTGAACCAATACAAAACCTATTGTGATACTAAGTAAGGCTAAGTAATGCAAAATGTGTTGGATGACGCTATACCAAAAGATATATCATGAATGGAGCTGAGTGATCAATTCCCTAGAAAGTGGTTCAAGAATGCAAAGGATGGCCCTTTGGCTCCATCTTCACCTACTGAGTGAAGCTAAATGATCATGCATTTACTAATAAATGTGTATACTATGTGTCCAATCCATCTAAATAAGTGGATCAAGAATACAAAGACTAGCCCTTTGGCTCCATCGTTGCCCCATGTAGTGAAGCTAAGAATTGATACCGATTTGTATGAATGTGTATGTCATATGAGATGGCTTCTGAATCCCCTAAATGTTTTAAAAATTTGACAATGTGGCATGGATAGATGAATGTATGTTAGAAACTAGGCCAATGTTGGCCAACTCAAAAAAGATGGAGATTAGGCTTATATAAAAGCCACTCCAAAACTAAAAATTTGGGTTATGTAGAAGCCACTTGAGAACGTGGGTACTAAAAAATGTGGAGATTAGGCTTGTATGAAAACCACTCTGAAATGATGCCAACCACCTACATATGGAATAAGGTACGCAACTATGAATAATGCCTGGGTAATGCTGAACTCAAAAAGAAAATAAGAAAAAGTGTTGTGTAATCTACCCCCAATCATTGGTATCTAAAACATGGATTTTGATCTGGAAGTTATACCAATTTTCATATCTAAAACTAGATGTGAGAACTAATCATGTCATGCATGATGCCCCCTATGTCTAGATTCTCTTAGAAAATTGTACCAAAAATTGTTGATCTAAACTAGTCTGATTGTGCAAAACTATAGATAAACCTACCTTTTTACTTGCTTCTAGAAAACCTATTTTTTTTGCTATTTAGATAAGATCACCAAAAATAAACACCTTGGGGTTCGATGCTATAGTCCAGCCTTAACACTATTGTTCTAGGCTGAAACTATTCACTATTCTAGCATCTTGACTATTTTCCTAGTCTATTCTAAGTGGTTTGATGACTGCTGGTTGTTCTAGTTGTTTTAAAATTGGATTTTTTGATCGATAGGAGATTTGATCTCTATAACAAAACCCCTATTTGTTGCCCCCACTTCTGAGGGTAGGAATAGGTACCCTACAATGACTACCCTCAGAAGAAGAAACCTTGTAAGTGTGTTAAGTTGGAAATATACATGATATAGCAATGATAATCAATAATATATCTCAAGATATATCATGGTTTGATTTGAGAGATTGTTAGATCAACAGGGGTATGTCTAGATAGATGTAACAATGTAATAACATGTGTAATTTTCTTGAATTGAATTAAAACTAGAAATGTTAGTTATTAGTTTGTTAGTTATTAGTTGGAGGGATGGAACATGATGCCCATCATGGCATCCATGAGAATAGGAAAGTGCATGATATGGATCATGACATTACAATAATTAAGAAGCAATCGATTAACAAGCACACAAAGCAAGAAGCACACAAGGGTGGCCAAGGGGCCACACAAATAAGGGACATGGGCACATGTCACTAAAACATGTTCAAATGCCACATACACATACAAGTGAAACAAGCAAGTTGGTATAAGGGCCACAGGCTCATAGAAGAGTACAAAAAAAGGACATTGGCAAATGTCCTAAGGCACACACATGAATAGAAGTACATGACATTGAAAAATATCCTAAGGTACATACCGAAGACAAGTAGGAATTGGAAATACAATCCAACAAGCCACGATAAGCAAAAATAGAAAGCATGTAATGACTGGAAAGATAGAATCACATCTAATTAATTAAATCAAGAGTGAAAGTATGCAAGACATGTTTAGTACAAGACTAGGTATATGCTAAGAGATACACAAGTGATAGATACTAGTGAAATATCAATATAATAATCTTAATCATCTAGTAAGTAATGTACATCAACATGATAAATTTGAGTGTAGTGTAGGAATGACATAACCTGGATAGTGTATTCATGTAGAAGATGCTCCCAGTGGGTATATATATTGAAGTGTGTCTTGAATGTATAAGTAGGATGTTCCCTCAATGGGTAGAGTGAAACAATCAAGTAGTTGGATGTCACTGCACACACTCAAAGAAGATCAAGTGAAGCATGGTAATGTAGATAAATCAACATACAATAGCTTGAAACAACAAATGTAATTCCTAGCTTGATATTAATAATGTAAAATATGGATGATGCATACAATTGAAATGTGTTTTGGTGTTTTGTTATATTTGAATGTTTTTGGATTTTTGAAATGTTATATTATTTTTGTATTTTGAAAATTTTGAACCACGTATAATCAAGTAAAAGAGATTATGTATAAGCAAAGTTGGAAAGAGATGATTCTAATCGATGAGTCTCATGTGAGACTCCTTATCATGGTGTCTTGTATCAAGGAGTAAAATCATGCATGATTGTGAAGCATGATGGAAATGCTGAGACTATGGATCTAAAATCTATATATGATATAAATGTTCTAAAATATTTGAAGTAAAATTTGACCATGGGGTCCCTCTATAACTCTGAGATGTGAATGTAACTATAGGGCTCTTAGGGACCCATATGGAAGTAGGAGAAGCTCTTTGAATGTGTGCTCTATGTGTACATGCATGAGATCTCAATGAGATTGCCTTAGGTGTAAATATTGTAGTTGAAAGTTGTCTAGAGTCCTGAAGCTATGGAATTGTGTGAGCCCTATATACTAGTGATGGATGCCTCAACTATTTCTAAATCTAAATTGGAAGAGGAACTAAAACTAGAAGAGAATCTAAGACTGGTGGCAAAACTAAAATTGGTGGCAAAACTGAAACTAGTGGTGAAACTAAAATTGGTGACTGCAAACTGGTAGATAGCTCTGAAGTGGGGAGTGGTAACTCATATAAAACTCCATCGACTGTAACAACATGATTAGTGTGAATTAATTTCATGCATCTATGAACTATAGAAGGTACTGCTCTAAGTTTTTGAATCCATGATCAACCAAGTAACATATCAAAAACTCTTGCACTAGAAACTAAAGTGAATGATGTGGCCACATGTGTAGGACCAACCTATAGTGGAAGTACTATCTCACCCAATGAACTCTATATATTCCCATTAAAATCATTAATAACTATGTTTATCATAGTGATATCCTTCTCTAAATAACCCAAATGTTGTAGTAGTGTTAAGGTGCACATGTTAAGACTCAAACCATTATCAATAAACACACTGTGAATAGTAGGCTGATTATGAATGTGAGCTATGATAAAGAGTGCATGATAATATGAATCATCCTCGATGATCTCTTGATTTGAGAAGGAGATAAAAGGTCTAGTTATAACTCTAGAATTTTTTGCACTGATCATTTTGCTCAAAGGATGTAACTCAACTGAAGGTGCCTTGTATGTATCTAGTGGTAGATGTGCATGATATACATGATGAACTCTTGATGTGTCCCCTATATCCTATTTTTAATGTTATATAAATAGATCTGAGAATATTTTCAATGCTTAATCTTTTGTTTTCTTTATCAGTAGAGGCTCAAATGAAGTGCCAAGATCAATAGCATTTGAATATATTACGTCTTATATCTTATGCTTTAAACTAATGCATCTATTTGTCATATAGCTTGGTGCCTTATGGTAGTCATAAATGCCTATTGATCATATCCCTTTGGAAGAGGCTCCATTGGATCAACTTCTTGTATAGGAGGGAGAGATATGATATTACAATCCAAAAGCTATTGTAAAACTCTAGGTGGAGAAACTGGAAGATATGAAATAATACGTAGAGGGGGTGCTAACAAAACTATTTGTTGAGGAGGCTTTGAAGCTGTATTAATTATATGTTAATTCTAAATTTTAGTATCATTGAACTTGACCTTATATGAGACTTTACTGTTACTCTTATTAGTTGTGTTTGATGTATTAGTGTATTTTAGTTTGCCCATTGAAATTAGTTTGACTTCTCTTTCCTTTAGTGTGTGATATAATTCAATGAAGGAAGAGAATCTTTTGAACATGATTGATTCATGAAGTGTTAGTAGAAGAATTTATTTGAAAAGGTCTTGTAACTCTTGATCTACCATGGGGCTAGTCATCTTAGCCAAGATGGTCTTATACTGAAGAACATAGTTTATGAGATGCTTATTTGGTTGTTTTTGTTGAGAAATTTGAACATATAAAACCTTATCAACAATGTTGATACTAAAGTGTGTTAAGAACATGTCAACTAAAGGATTGAATGCATTGACAGACTGATTCAGTAGACTATAGAACCATTATAAAGCATAATCCTTTACACTCTCTGGAAATAGCTTGGTAAATAGCCAGTCATTTGGTACATAGTCCAAGCATGCTGCATGCAAAGACATCAATATTGTCTTTGGATCACCCTTTCCATCATAAAGAGTAAGCTTGGGTTGATCAAAACCTTATGGCAAGGGTGTAGAAGCAATGTGATGTGCCAATGGTGTATGCAAAAAGAGCAAAAGATTCCAGAGCTTGCGTAAGTCTAGTGGTACCTTGCTCACGATGTAACACCTTGGATTGAAAAGATCTTATCTCTTGCACAAGGGCTGCCACATTAGGAGATAGGGATGTACTAGATGTAACTATTGGCATAGAGGTAGGTTGGGCTACTATAGGGGGTTGGTGAGACATATTTGCCCTCCTAGTGTCATTTGTAACTAGTTGGTTTATGGTTTGAGAAGATTGACCATTGTTCATTTTTTGTTGTTCTTCTTGTAGAATTCTAAGCATGTCATCTTGAATATTTGGATGTTTGGTTAAGATTTCTTGAAGTTTTCTTTTATCAGTTTCATCAAAACTAGTATATTGGGCCATTGTTAAAGTAGGAAAACAATTTCAAATGTTTTGAATGTTTTGTAATAAGTTTTAATAAGTAATGTGCTAGAAATGGAAAGTACTAAATATAAGAAACATAAAGTCTTAAAAATAGTGAATTAAAATTTGCATAAAAAGGATACTGAGCTACCAAACATGTAAGGTGATACCTCAAGAAGCAAAATAAGAGCTAGTATATGCAACTAAGGATTTTTCAACACTATTTTTGCAAAATACTATGAATTTTTGAAATTGGAATTGAATTATTGAATTAAGTATTCAAGAAAAAAATTATAAATTTATGGGAATGTGCTTGATTTAATGGGACCTAGTAAATGCAACTAGTGTTTTGAAAAAAATAAATTTTTGAAAATTACTATGAATTTTTGAAGTTTGAAGTGATTTTATGATTTTAATATGCAACAAAAATTTAGAAAATAATTAGAAAATAACTAGGAGCTAGTTGATGCAACTAGGGTTTGAAATAAATTTATTTTAAAATTTACTATAAAATTTTAAAATTTGAGATAAATTTTTGATTTATATGTGTAAGAAAAAGACCAGGAAACTATTAGATTAATGCTAAAAATTATTGGGACCTAGTGTATGCAACTAGGGTTTGAAATAAATTTATTTTAAAATTTACTACAAAATTTTAAAATTTACTACAAAATTTTAAAATTTACTACAAAATTTTAAAATTTTATATAAATTTTTGATTTATATGTGCAAGTAAAAAATCAAGAAAATTTTAGATTAATGCTTGAAAATTACTGGGACCTAGTGTATGCAACTAAGGTTTGAAATAAATTTATTTTAAAATTTACTATAAAATTTTAAAATTTGATAGAAAATTTTGATTTTAATATTCAAGAAGAAATTTAGAAATTAATGGAAAAATTAGCTAGGTATTTACCTTAGGTTTTTTATGTATAATTTAAAGTAAGTTAGGTTCACCAAATGATTTGTTATTTTTGGGAATAATAAAGTTTTATTCCTATTAAATAAATAGGGTCTGAGTAGGATAAATTAGTAAATAATATTCCTAATTAAAGCTACTAATTTTTCAAATTAAATTGTAGTTAGACATTTTCTAAAAATAGCAGTGAGATAAAGAAAAGTAAACTTAGCTTATTCTAGACTGTTCTGACTGAGACAGTGTCTAGAAATTTATGTGAAGGATTGGGACACTATCATAAATAGTATCCTAGACTTCATTTTATAATTAGATAGGAGCACCAAAATTGGACACTCTGGGCTTTGGTACTGTAGTCCTCTAGTGCTATTATCTTGGCGATTTAAACTTTTTGGATTTTATTTGCCTACTCAATGTGAGTCTGTGTATAAATTTTAAGGTCCTCACTGTCAATAGAGCTCATTGTAGAGAATATTATTCATACATTTGTATCTTATATGAAATTGAAAAAAACTTTTAAAAATGGGGAAAAAGGGTTAGTATGTGTAAGATGTACTAGACGTGCTTCACACCCCATATGTGGGTACACTATCTACATACCAATAGTTAGAGGATGGATCAATCCATATGTAGTTATCCCTTTAAGAGTGCTTAGTGCAATAGTGAATGAAATGTAAGAAATATTAAAATTGGGTATGCTTTAGATGACTAGTGACTGGTGTAAGGACTTGAATTAGATTGAAAGTGTATAGACTGGCTATATGCAGAGAAAAGGAAATATTGCTTGGGTGGTATTACTTGTATTCTTGATTGTTTGAGTGATATTTGCCAACCCTTTTCAAATAATATTTGAATGGGCTTATATATGGATATATTGGTTATGGGTTAGATGAAATTGGACTAGGGTGACATAATGAACAAGAGGAATCAAGGAAAAATGGTAATATGGGCTCGAATTATGATTGAACAAGAGCACTAAAAAGTAGACACCCTAGGGTCTAGTGCTATAGTCCAACTTTGGAAATATTATCCTTAGTAGATGAGACATGAGGGGATGAATTAGTCATGAAGAGAGGGTCCTGGCTCAGCTGGGGTCAAGTCTAGAAGGCCACAGATGACTGAGAATCAATGAAAACAATCTTGAGAGGGTTTAGAGAGAAAACAAAAGGGACCTAGGGATTAGGTGTCATTAACCATGCTCAAATTACTATTTTTTTCATTTTATATAACTACACAAAGACATTACATAACATATAAAAACATCACATAGAATTAAAAAACACCCTTTTTGATAAAATAGGCAAAATAATGCATATGAGCAATGTATTTAGATATGAGATCAAGAGCAAAGGCATATTTGAAAAAAATGAAAGATATACATGAGAAAACCTCTAAGAGGTAAAAAAAACCCACAAAGATTAATAAGAAACTAACAAGTACTCAATATAGTTTCTTCCTCTCACATATTCTCAATAAACCTTCACATAACTTGGAAATATGTTCTCCACATTTCTTCATTTGTCTCAACTCTCTCTTTTTCTTTTCATCTTATAATTTAAACTCTTTATTTATATAGGCAAGGTAATTTGACCATTATAATGTGACATTTTTAAACCATCACATTAATGGGTCATACGTCTCCAAAGGTCATTTAATATATTTTATTATTTCTTTACATGAGGATAAACTCATGATAAATAATAAGATATATTATTATTTAACTAATGTAATTTAGTGTATTAAAGGTACTTAAATAACACATTTAACCATTAATTATTATCACACTCTCCCTTAATGTTAAGTTGGGATACATGCCGTAATCACCTTTAAAACAAAGAATTTATACTCCATGAACCATCCAAATGATAAGTTTTAGGAGGTAACAACATAATGAACTTACACTCTGTGCACCATTCATATGATGAGTTTTAAGAGATAATAATTGAAGGAAACATCCTTCATCATGCCATAGTCACCTTTAAAAGAATTATGCTATGTAAACATAATCACCCAAAGGTATTACACTATTTAACTATAGATATCTAAAGGTATTACACTATGTAACCACAATCACATAGTCACCTTTAAAGGAATTACACTTTGTAACTATAGATACCCAAAGGTATTACACTATGTAACCATAGTCACATAGTCCCCTTTAAATAAATTATAGGTTTTGAACTATCTCCCTATAAGTACCTTTAAAGGAATTACACTATGTTATCCTAAACCACTTAGAATGAGTTTAGACTAGCATGATCGTGAGACTACATCCCATAGTGAGAATGCATCCCATAATTTCTCATGAATAATAAACCAAACATATTAGAATCTTTTATAACATAAGGACCTCCATATTACTATGAATTTGGTACAATGTATAATTCTATATAAAGTTTACCAAAATCACATAAAGTGATGTATTACAATGATTTACAATGAGAAGAAGTATAGAGAGATAGAAGGAAACACATGACCCACACGACCTTAAGAAGTGGCATTATCATGCACACTCCCCCTCAATAAAAACTTTGATAGGTCCAATATTGAATTAATTTTAGTGGGCTTTAGTTTGGTGGTGCTGCACTAGATTTTTCATCAAAGTTATATAACTTTGATTATCACCAAGAAGGGTGGTATAATGATGAACTTCCACATGAGATTCTTCTATCATCCTTCATAGCCACAACACTTTTTTAGCAACTTACACATGAAGTGCTCCATGTGATAACACATAAACCAAACATACAAACATATCTAGAAGTATACTCATCATAGTATGGTTAGCATCATAATAACTAAATAAATTAGCATTATCAAATGAAGAATAATATAAACCAAAGTTTTTAGTTCTTTTTATATATCAAAGTATCCACTTTGCTAATTTTCAGTGATCCAAGTATAGATCCTACATAAATCTAGAAGTAATATCGACATCATATGAAATATCTATCATAGTAATGGTTAGATAAGTTCAACTACCAACAATATGTCTGTAAAGAGGGGTTAGCTTTATCACACACAAGTTTTGGACCAAACTTAACATCAACTTCAGTAGGAGTGGATGTAGGCTTAAAATCAAGTATATTAAGTTTAAAAAATATGTTTTTTTATGGACATACAATAAATTCACTAATAATATGATATTTAGTTATCCAAACATTATACATCTTATTAGGAATAACTCATATTATAATTTGAGTCATGAAGATTTCTTCTTCCTTTTAAAGTTGACACTACAAATTTGTGTTTTATACTAAAAATTTACAAATCAAACTTTTTAAAATATTTTATACTTTATTTTGTAGTAAAAACAAATATTTTAGTGAGTAAACAACACCAGCCACTTAGTTGATTGCAAAATAATTTAAAAAACACAAAGAACCACATCAAGGGCAAAAATCACAAGTGTTGAAAAAATGTCACAAGTGTTGTAAGATAACTTATACACTAAAAGAACTATAAGGAGGGTTCAAATAAAATAAAGGACCATCTCAATACATACTAAATATGCAAAAAATTAAATATCGGATAGTCATATGATCATATTTGATAAAAAATATGACAAGTCAAGAGTTTTGAAAGTGTTGCAAACTTCACACATGAGATTTTACATGGATAATAACTAGAATTTTTTACTAATTATTTTAAAATAAATAAATTAATTTTGAAAAAAAATAATATTGGGATTGAGATTTGATTTAGGACCTTGGATCTACAAGTGTGTTTCAAAATTATACTAGCCAACTTCCCTTTATCCAATACAAGACTTCACATGCAAGCTAGAAATTTTAAAGCAAATTTAATTAATTATGATTTTTAAATCAAAATATTAAATGCATGTAAAAAAACTATTTGTTGATTATATAAAAAAATATTAAATATTTATTTTATAAAAAATAAGTCAATAAAAGTGGGACCCACCATTGCTTGCATGGAATAAAGTATTTATTAAAATCAAAGATTTAATAAATATTTATATAAAACATTTACTAGCCATTATATTTTTATTTTCATGGTAGTAGGTAAAAGTATGACATAGGGAAAAGTTTGGAAGTAGTAGGGGAGCTCAGGGATATCACACTAGGTCCTAAATCACACCTCAAACGCCTTGCATAGGGTCTTTCAAGCACCAAACACAATCAAATCTGAGGTTAAAGATAAAAAAATGAATTTTTCTATTTTTAATACTGTATAAAGTCATACATATGTGCTCATGTGTGAGCAAAATACTTATAATAATGATAAGCTGCTATAGATGACTCCAAACCATTTTAGCAGGCTTAAAAACAAATAGATCAACCTTTAAATACAAGAAAGAGATTGTAGATTGATCAAGAATAATTTTTATTGTATTTTTCATTTAGGGAGTCATACCAAGCCATACAATGGTGCTTGTGGGGAGAATACAAAATTAAAATGAGCCAAACAAGTGCTTCACAAAGCTACCAAATCTACCTGTGTCTCCCTTCTAGACCATGAAAGGATAAAAAATTATGCAGGGATTATTTTTTTAAAGTTTTCTACCTCTCATAAGCTATATAAAGATGCTTGGGAGAAGAGAGAAAATTTTAAATCAGCTATAGGGGTCCAAAAAAAGCAAAGTAAAGGCAAACAATGCTTGGAAATGGCCAAACTAAGTAATTAGAGTGATTATAATTGAGATTTTCTACCCAAAAACTAATATTTTACTGATTTTTGGCTTTCACATGCTAAAAAAATTGTGCTTGAGAGGAGAGATAAAATATAAAATCTTCAAAAATTACCTTAGAGGCTCCTAGGAAGCTTAGAAAGGCTAAGGGACAATTTTTTGAGTAATTTAGATGCCAAAAAATAATAAATAATAGTGAAAATCATTTTTTATTATTATATCCTTAGGTAAAAACTATACCATAGGCCATGAAAGCCCTTCATAGGGTTAAAAATGTTTTAAAAATAGCTTTGATTGGTCAGATCTACCAATGAATGCTTGTAGTGCACATATCACAAACTTGATGAAGAGAGAAGCCCAACAAAACACTAATGAAGATGTCAAAATATCTACAAGTAGATTTTTGAGTAGAAATGAGCTTGAACACAACTCAACAAGCCTGATCTACAACCTTGTCACTCGATCAACACATCACAAGCTCTGATATCATGATAAAAGAGGCTAAATAATGCATACGAGCAATGGATCTAGATATGAGATCAAGAGCAAAGGCATACATGAAACCAACAAAAGATATACGTGGGTAAAATTTTATAAGGTAAAAAACCCACCAAGATTATTTATATTATGAGAAAATAACAAGTACCTAATGCAGTCTTTCTTCCTCTCACTTCTCCTCAATTAATCTTCACATAACGTAGAAATGTGTTCTCCACATTTCCTCATTTGTCTCGACTCTCCTTTTTTATTTTCATCTTACAATGTAAACTCTTTATTGTAAAGGCAAAGTAATCTGACCATTATAATATGACATTTTTCAACCACCACATTAATGGGTCCAACCTCTCCAAAGGTCATTTAATATATTTTATTATTTATTTACATGATGATAAACTCATTATAAACAATACAATATATTATTATTTAACCAATGTAATTTAATGTGTTAAAGGTACATAAATAACACCACTTAACCATTAATTATTCTAACAACTTTTGCATTAAAAATCATCCCATAAAAATGTCTTGTAGTAATAGAAAAAGTATCACAACAAATAAAAACATTGTCTACAAGATGACACTGAAAAAAACATCGCATGAGGGAAAAAATATTTTAGGCATCACATAGCATACAAAATCATCACATATAATAAAAAACATTATTTTTTCATACAAAAGCATCACATAAAAACATCCCATCTTAATAAATAAAAAATAAAACTTTCACATGCAAGATAACACTAAAAAAATCATTGCATAAGGGGAAAACTATGTTAGGCATCACATAGCACACAAATGCATCACATAGAATAAAATCATCACTTTTTCATATAAAATCATCCCATAAAAATTCCTCATGGTAATAAATAAATTATCATAACAAATGAAATATTTGTGTGTAAGATGGCATTAAAAAATCACTGCATAAGGGGAAAACTACGCTAGACATTCAATGAAAAAAATAGTGTGAAGTACAATGAAAGAAGATAATGGAAATAAGGCTAATTAAATAAATTGAATTTTAATTTATGTGTTAGGAGTCTAGACTCCAAAATTATAAAAATATGAGAAGAGTCTTATTCACAGAAACAAGAGTGAAAACCCTAATTGGTATTTTGAATCTTTGATGATTAAATTGAGAGGACTTTGGAGGACTATAACAAGGAGAAAAATAGAGCAATGACACCCATGTCTAGGGAAGAGTTGGATGACTTGTGAGAGAATATGCTAGACATGGAGGTGTTACAAGAGCATTTTGATCAACTCAATTTTTTTTCAAAGCTTAGGTATGTGGAAATGGGAATTGAATAAAAACCCTTTAGAATGGAGGGATCCATGATATCTATTTGAGCCACCAATTATCTACCATTCCCACACATGGGTTTATGGATGATGCAAGATCCAGATAATTCAAGCAAATTAGAATTCAAGAATGAATACAAGAAAATGGAAGAAATAAATTATGGCAAAATTCTTAGGTTACCCTTATTTGGGTTGATGAATGATTTCATAGAAATGTTACTGAAAAGGATGTTAGATGGAAAAATATGGTTTAATTTGAATCTAATTATACTATTTAATGAAAAAACCCTAGTTAGGGTAACTAATTTGCCTAATGGAGGGGGAATATTGATCAATATAGGGAAACGAGCCTATTCCATATAAAAATAGAAGATGGGAATGAGAGTTGTTCTCCTAAGAAGTGTGATTCATATGATGGTTTGAAAACTCATTAAGCATATTAAGGATCATTTTTGGCATACAACTAAACATTGAAAATATGTCCCACCAGGCATAATTGTTATTGCACACTAGATGATGGCTTCCAACATAAAATTCAATTGCCTTTTGTATTTTGCATTTAAATTGTTGGAGATACGTGCAAAATTTTTTAGGTAGAATACTTAAAAAAATTTAGTATACTTTCTTTCTTGTTTTAATACGATTTGTTTACTAGAAGACCCCAAAAGGACCAGTGACTCTTTCATCAAAATATGACCCTGAAGTAATATTTTAAAAGTAAGTCTTTTTTTAGGAACAATGGTATGAACAGTACAAGAAGGCACAATTATTTTTGGAAATTTGGCTATTTGTGTTAGGATTACCCTTTATTTAGCATAATTTATTTTATCTTAAGGTACCTTTTATGTATGATGAATTTGTATTTATGTGAATTATTAATTCACATAGATCTAGATTCTATGGGATGTCACTCACCTCTTTGTGCTCCCTTAGGATTTGGGAATTACTTGCATGAGTAACTCTTTCCCCCACATGGCACACACCTCCCTTCACTATATAAGGGACTAGGACACAAGTGGCACACACTTGGGAGGCTTGTAAGGTAATAATGATATTCCATTTAACTCTCATTTTCCTTCTCTATCTCTATAAAAGTGCTATTCTTCTCCTCTTTTCCTCACTATAATTTCTTATCTCTCTTTATTCTTCACTTTTGCTCTTGATTCAATCTTGTACTTGTGGAGATTTTGGTTGCAAGCCTTTTAATAAGATCACGTGGGTTTTTTTATGATACATTCGGTTTACCACTTTAAAACTCTTGTTTCATTTATAATTATTCTTGGGATAATCCTTCATGGTATTAGAGCTAAAATTATCTTATTAACATTTTTTTAAAATAATGTGTAAATTTTTAGGGAGATTTTATGGATTTGTTTTGAAAGGGCTCCACCCTTGCTACTCATTTAAATCCACATCTCTCTTTGTTTTCTTGAATTTAGTGGTTTCTAACTCATTCTTGTAGGTTTTTTGAAAAGTCCTTTTTCCTTCTATGACCTGATTAAGAGGCAATCCATTTGCACATTTAGCAATAAAAAAAATCTTTTTTTTCTCTCTATTTTTTTTCAAATCAGTATTTTTTTAATATTCTAACACTAAAGTTTTTCCTTAGAGATACTTATTTTTAGAGCGTTTAATTTGAGCTCCTTCTTATCAAATCAATCAACATTTTTTGGTAGCTTAGATTGTGTTTCATTTGAGATCATTTTTTCCATTCTAACTGTTTTTATTTCAAGCAAGTTCTGGACTGCATGTTGTGAGCTATTTGTAAAGAGAAGAGTACATTGATGCCCCCTCTGGGTCAAGAATTATGAATAGTTTCAAGAATCAGGATGCCTTTTATATGCTTTCCCTTCTTAAATTTATTTCAATTTTTATTACTACATTCCATTTCAAAGCAAATGCATTTCAGTTAGTATTTTTTCAAAAGGCACTTCTACGCTTCTTATCTACCTGGTGTCTTAATTCCACTCTATTTTGTTTTTCCTATTTGCATATTAAGACATACTTGGTTTTCCTTTCCTTATTTTCCCCATGCTTTACTTATATTCTTTTCCATTTTTTGCTGAGGTGTTTTCTATTTAAATCAATCTCTTTTCCTTTCTGGTGTCATCCTTTGCCATATGTCCTAGGTGGCATTATCCATTCCATCCTCTTTGGAATTCCTTGTTGGTGTCCTAAATTGCATGTTGTGTGGCACTTTTCTTCTTCCTCCTCATATTTATTTTTGCTTGTTGTTTGATTTAACTACTTAACAAAGAATTTTTTGTGTTATTTAAAAAAAAATTTAATCATCTCTCACAACGCCTATCTATCATATGTTTGACATGATTATTACGGTGGTCAATTTTGTTTTATTATTTAAAGAATGTTGAGTGCTCACACATTTTTCCTAGTAATTATTTTCTCTCTTTACTAATTGCTTCTTTTTCTCTTTACCAAAATAAAAGCGACTGCTTTAGTTTTTTGTTTTAATTAAAATTCCATCAAAAAATTACTTAAATTTCACTTTACTTTTTATTTTATAATATAACATTTAATCTCATTGATTGTTTTTAAGTTTTTCAACTACATGGTAATGTAATTTTAAAATTCTTTTTTTTGTCAAAAATGAAAAAAAACCATCAAAAACAAAAAAATCAATTTAAGCCTTTCCAATCAAATCAAAGAGAGTTTTACCATTATAAGGTTGAATGTTAAAAGTTTTTTCCTTATATTATTGGATGTGGGCTTTAAATACCACTCAAACATTGCTTAGATTTAATTTTGGATGTGGGATTTAAATACCACTCAAACATTACTTAAATTTAATTTCAATATAAGCTTGTAATATAATTGATATTATCTTTTCCATACCAACTTGGGAGATTTTATATCCATTTTTTAAAATTATTTTCCAGCTCATATTTCTCGCTTGATATTTTTTTAATATTTTGGCTAAGTCTTTTCTTTAGATTTCTTGCCCCTCCTTTGCACCTCCTTTGTTTCATTGATTTTGCCTATTCACTTTATGATAATTGGGTGAGTTACAGCATAAAGACTTAATTATTACATGAATTTAAACTCACATCTACCAATTATCATCTATGGAAATCACATATGTAATATATTTTCATTTTAAAATATTTGGTGTACGTATTAGATAACATGAACCCCAAACCCGATACAAAGACTACCTTCATTGAAGTTTAAGCGAAATGAAAACTAAAAAATGATGAGGCCTTAGTACTGTTTAGCATGGCCATGACCCTAAAATTGCATGTGCACATTGATGGTTTTTTTCTTGCATCCACTACTTGATTTAAGATTAAATCTATATATGACATTGTGAGTGAATCTCGTAAAATTTAAATTCGAGATTAATTGTCTAATTTAAAGGACAATAACTTCAAAAATATGGATGCTTTTTTAAATTAAAATTCATTCTTTATATTCTCAATTATCTGGTTTAGGTGTTAAAATTTTTATTTGAATTTGATTCATATTATCATGAAAAAGTGTTTCCCTCAACCTTTTCAATAGTTTATTACTAATGCTCATTCACAACTAGATTTTTATACTTTATCTACTTTATTAACTTTGAAATTATTTTATAATTTGTTGCATCAAGAAGAATAAAATTTTATTCAATTTGGTAGTCTTAAGACTAATGGACATTATTTTGTTTCCAAACACCAACATAAGAATGGCAAAGAACATACTAAGTCCAATAATATACATGATAAGAAAGATAAAAAATCTAACTCTAAACCTAAAAAAATTTAGAGAGTAATTATTATGATAAAATACTCATGATGAAAATCACTACTTTAAAAAGAAACGTGACATCAAAAGTGGAAAGCTTAAGTTCAAAGACAATGCTAACACTAGTAATAATAAGACACAAGCTAAATAAAATTTTAATACTAGAGCTGCTTTTAATTGTACTTTGCATGCTTCTCCTGTTGAATGGATTATTGATTCTAGTGCTACTCAACATATGATATCTAATGCCAAGTTGTTTACTTCTTGAGAACCATATCTTTCTAATAATCATTTAAGTCTTTAAAATCATACTTTTTGAAATGTTTAAGCCATAAAAACTATTAAAATCCCTAATGGTGAATTGCATAATGTCTTATTTTTTCCTAATTTGAAATTGAATTTACTTTCTATATCTCAATTATGCAAATAAGACTATAAAGTATAATTTTTCAATGATACTTATTATGTTAAATCTACTAAGCAAGATTTTCAAGTATTTACTACTAAGAAATTGATAATTTGTTCAAATTTACAGGATTCTCTTCCTCCTCCTCTTCTCATGCTTTGCTTGTTTATCATGATGATAACTTGTGGCATGAAAGATTAAGACACATAAATTATCAAAGTATTGCACTTATAAACAAACTTAATATGGTGAAATGTTTTCCTAAAATTCCTCTCACTACTTCTACTTGTAATGGTTGGTAAAATTCATAGAGAATCTTTTTTTAAGATCACTCTTGGTGTACTATTTAAAAGCTTTATTTAGTTCATAGCAATCTCTTAGGCCCTATACAAACTTCTATTAATGTTAATAAGTATGATTTAATTTTTTTTGATAATTGCACTAACTAATTTTGGATTTATTTCTTGAAAATAAAAGATCAAGTTTTGGACACTTTTATTGAGTTTCATGCCTTTGTTGAAAAATAATCTCATTATTCTTTACACATATTATGCATTGATAATGGTAATAAATATGTCAATAATAATTTTCTTGTATATTGTAAGCAACATGATATTAAACATGATAAAATTATGTCCTACACATCTGACCAAAATGGTGTTGCTAAATGTAAACATATGACTATCACTGCTAGATGTATGTTGCATGCTAAAAATAAGCATTATAAATTTTGTTCTAAAGCTATGTATTGTTCTATCTATCTCATTAATAGGACTCCCACTAAATCTATTTTAAATATTACACCCGAAGAAGCTTGGAGTGGTAAAAAAACTAATTTAAAGCATTTACGTGTTTTTGGTTGTGATGCATTTATTCACATTCCAATTGAAAAATGTAAGAAGTTAGACTCTTAAGAAGACACTTTTACCTTTGTCGGTTATGATGAATCATCTAAAGCTTTCAAGGTGTATGATCCTCAAACTAAAAAAATCAAGATTAAAAGGGATGCTAACATTACTAAAAATGTACTTGATTGTGCTTCTATTTCATATTCTTTTGATATAGTTTCTGCTTCTTTTCCTTTTGAAACTAGTGATGATCATAATGATGTGTTGCATAATGATATTCTTTCTCAAGTTCTTTCTCCTTCTTCTAGTCTTGTTCTACCTAAAGCTATGCATAAGTAGGCCAAAACTACTATAGAATATTCTAGAATTGATGTAGGTCTTAATGATAATCATATAACTCGGCAACAATTTTGTAACTATGCTTTGATGTCTAAATTTATGTATAATAAAGATCTTCAAACTTTAAAACAAGCTCAAAGTCATTCTCATTGGGAAAAAGCAATGCATGATGAATACAACTATTTAATTTCTAATAACACTTGGGACTTAGTTCCACTCCCTAAAGGGCATCATTTGGTAAGTTGTAAATGGTTATTTAAAATTAAGTTCAATTCTGATAATCAAATTGGAAAATATAAATCTAGATTAGTTTCTAAAGGTTTTTCTCAAATTGAAGGAATTGACTATAATTAAACCTTTGCTCCTATTTCTAAGATATTCATAGTTAAAGTTGTTTTAGATTTAGTTTCTCACATATATTGGCATGTTTATCAAATAGATGTTAAGAATGCTTTCTTAAATGGTGGCTTGCATGAAGAAATTTACATGTCTCAACCCCATGGTTTTATTAAGCAAGAAAATGAACATCTTGTTTGCAAGTTAAACAAAGCTATTTATGATTTAAAACAATTTCCTAAATAATGGTACTCTAAAATATATCAATTTTTTGTAGCTCAAGGATTTACTTGTAGTTCTAATGATTCTAATATTTTCATCAAAAATACTCAAAATGACATAGTTATCATTATTTTGTATGTTGATTACTTAATTGGTAGTAATAGTTCCATGGTTTCTTGGACTAAAAATGCTATTAAGAATACCTTTGAAATGACTGATTTGGGTCTCTTACCTTACTTTTTGGGCATTTAAGTTTGGAAAGAAAAGGACAAAATTTCCATTTCTCAATATAAATATGCATATGATTTATTATCTAGGTTTAATATGTTAGATTGCAAACCTATTTCTACTCCTTATGAACTTGGTGTTAAATTACTTAATGACATGGAAACTGAAACTGTTAATCCAACTCTATATAGACAAATAATTGGTAGTTTGAATTATCTTACTTATACTCATCTTGATATTTCTTTTTCTATTGGATTGATTTATAGCTTTATGTGTAAACCTCAAGCTACTCATTTTAAAGCTGTTAAAAGAATTATTCATTATATTAAAGGTACTCTAACTTTTGACATCAAGTATACCTTGAATATAAATTTCTATTTAGTAGGTTATTCTAATTTTGATTGGCCAGTGATCTTAATGATCTTAGATCCACAAGTGGTTATTGGTTTTCTTTGGGTTATGACACCATTTCATGGAATAGTGAAAAACAAACTATTGTATCTTTATCTTCAATATAAATTAAGGGAACTCATCAATAATCTCCCAAGAGAGACAACAAATCTCCATTAATGAGCATATAGAGAATATGTATGTCATATTCATGAGAGATAAAACTTGGGTTGTAGCTACATGACATAAAAAAGCTTATCCTAATTGATTTATATTCATGACAATGGAGGATTTGTTAATACAAAAATTTACATGTTGTTTTACCCTAATTTGGTTTTAGAAAACCTAATAGGATATAGATTAGTAGAATAATGATTAATTTATATTTGTACAATATACACAAATAATCATTAAAACTACTTGAAACTATGATACAATTCACATGCTAAATATAATAATAAATGTACAGTAAGATTTAAGAATGTTATGTCTTTGGATTTTATAAATGTTTTGTGTATGGATCATTCTAGCATGTTGTCCCATAGTCACTTCCATCAAGTTGGGTCAATATCGATAGTCGATACCGACCTTACATACATAAAGCCATTATTTTATTTTAGGATGATGCACATATGACTAAATTTCATGTTTCTACCTTTTATTACCTTCAAAATTGAGTGGATGTACTTATATGGTAAAAACCTTAATTTTTTACAAGCAATCCGATATCAAATGAGGATGTCAGGTGAAAGGGTTGAGTTGGACCAACCTTTGTCTATCCTCATTGACTAACCAAGGACTAAACTACATTGCCAATAATCTAAATAGGATTAAAACTTAAATGTAGGTCTCCCATTAACATGCATGCATGTAATTATGGATGCAATCCTAGATGTTATTTATCTTAACTTTCCTTTGGTACACACATGTAAATGCCAATTAAACTTTTTAGAATTCAAATTTAGATCTAAAAATTCTATAAGTGTAATATGTAATCTTGTCTAGCTCTTGATAATATAAATTTCTTGTCCCCAAATACATTATAGTGAATTTGTATATATAGAAACCTATAACTTTAATTTAAGGACCTAATGGCATGCAAATTCAACCAAAAGAAACTCAAATGTGCCCAAACAATGATCACAAAGTTAAATGTGCCTAAAAGAAGTTGAAAATATGCCTGGGTCACTTCCATCATCTTTGACAAGTATCGATGAACGATGCTAACCATAAATGGTGTAATTGACCTGAGGCCTAAAAAGACTCTAGGATGAGAGAATGGCCAAAGATATCTCTAATATGAAAAATAAAGGTAAAGATGATAGAATAAGGGTGTCCATTCAAATAGAATCAGTATGACCATTGAAAGACCAAAAGAGATTGAACCACTAAAGAACTAGTTCTTAGTTTGATTTTTATACATGAAGACTTGATTAAAATAATTGTGAAACAAGGTTTGTACCAAATTTGGGTATCCACATTTTCCTCTTCACCCCCTCTTTAATCTATCATTTTAGTGGACTTATAAATACTAGATAAAAGGGGAGAAAAAAATATAAGCATGCATCGAAGATTGTGAATTTAGACTTGTTATTTGTTTTAATATTTCATGATGTCCAAGTGCTCTTGACAACAGATGGTTTATGCGATTAGATAGGTTTTTGACCAAATAAAGTAGTATAGTTATAATAAACAGTTAAAAATATAATCAAAGAACAACTACACCTGTATGTATATTATATGGTGTTGTTCATGGAGTGTGCTCTTGTATATATTTTTACCCTAATTGGGTTTTAGAAACCTTATTAGGATAGAAACTGGTATTTGAATTCATATTACTAAATATGGAATTCAAGCATGAATTTGAATGTAAAATCTTTAAAAAAATTGCAATGATTTGGCAAGTGGAATATTCTAAATATAAAAAGTATAAAAAAGGGATAATAAATAAGTTTTTTCGAATAATTATCAAACTATGATTATGTTTTGATAGTGGAAAATAAAATGAAGCAGGCATGTGATTCATTTGGTTCAAGAACAGGGTTTATGTCTGCATAGGGTCATTCCTTTTGATTTGGGTCAGTATCAACTGTCAATACTAACCTAAGTGGTCAGTGTTAAAATATGGATTTGTCATCGTATGGTCATCTTCACCTATTTCTAAAAGCTTTATAGGTGTGATGTTGATGATGCATGTGACTCCATAAATCAACCTCCATCACCTTGAAACCCTATGTGTGCTTATGAGGGATAGAAAATTATAACAAATAGGAAAGTGTAATGGGTTGAATTAACCCTGATCACCTTTATTAATGATTAATCATTTTCTATGTATCCAATACTCCAAGGAGGGAAATCAAGCCACACATAGTTCTCCCACATAGTTTGATTTTTAAATTATGTCATTTTCTATATGAATGCAACTAAATATTTGGATTTGATACTTAGCAATGTTTGATTTGACTTGGATTTGATATGCTTCAAACTTGTCTTATGACTACTCCTAGTGATTGATTTATAAATTGGGAGGAATAGGAAAATTTTAATCAATTTTCATTAGCATGTATATGCGTACAAGATAAGTTCTAAGTCCCCTATTAAGTGGGATATTTATTTGTATATATATGTAAATGCTAAAATTTGATCTATATAGTACCTCAATCTGGTGCACTTGGAAAATACCTATCATGGTTGTATCTTTTAGTGATAGACCTTCCCACTCCTAAAAGGCTTGTGTTCACTATTTGTTTGTGTCAAATTTATTATCTCTTAGCTTGACCATTATTATTATGATGACCTAGGACTTCTATACTATGTAAAAATATTTAAACTTTATTATTATCCTTCACTACCTCTTTTGGACCTGTACCTATTTTCTTGCTCTTTAGACAATTACATCCTAGATAGACACTTGCATCGATGTAACTGTCCATTTTCCTACAAAGTGTCTAGTGCCAAAAAGTCATCCAATTTCTAAAAGAAACATATCCAAAAGGTTGGCTTGAGTGTTTTAATATGAGATATTTCCAAAAAGGATTTGTATATATACAAGATCAATCCTCGTTCAATCTTTGCCTGTCAATCACATACAAGTCACAAGGCAATATACTAAAAATCACTCAATCAAGCATTCAAGTGAGGAAATTTTCCCTATTTATCCCTATTTACATATCAATCATATAGGTAGTATTTATATAGATCTAAAGCATTTAAAAAGTATCCTATGAGCCATACTTTCTAAGTTATAAGCTAGGTAATTGCATATATTTAATTATCACACATTATATCCTTATGCAAACATAAGCCAACATGTAGGGGAGAACTAAAATAGTTTGAGGCCCTCTTTATAACATTGGTTATGTAGGAAATCCCCATTAATAGAGGGGTATTTAGGTTCAAATTAACAATGTGAGCTTTCTAACCCATTTTCCCCATAGTTACTCTAATGGTGAAGATCTAGGGTTTGGTCATTTGATAAAGAGAGAAAACCTGTGGGTGCAATTTGAAGATATCAGAAGAAAGATGATAAAAAACCTAGAAGGCCCTATTTTGTCACATCCAAACCTAGTCAATATTCATACATGACACCTATGGTAGAGTTAGACACCTATGTTGATGCAATTATCCATATCTAATGCAAGTATCTAAGGCCATAAAAAAGATATTTTCAAAATTTGATGACTATTCTAGGAGCATGATCCAGCTAACTTCTAGCTTATTTCTACTCAAACTTGCATCTACATAGTAAACTAAGTATTATTTACTACAATATTTATCAATAGTTATATTTTACTATTTTTAGCAATCCTGATGGTATAAATTTAGAATTTGTTTATCTAAGTTTTCTATTAATTGGCTTGTTTATTAGATTAGTTCATCACCCTTGTTTATAATATAATCTAATATTCTTAACCCTAGATACCCTATTATCTAAATTTGGGGTTAATTATTTGTGTACCTAATATTTAGTCTCAAAACCCTAGATTGAACCATGTTTTTTATTTTTTCTAATTTTTGATTACTGTAAAATTGTTTTTTCAGATTCTAAATTTTTCATTTATAAGCAATGGAAAATATTAATAAAAAAAATCATTTTCAAATGGAAGATAAAGAAGTACTAGTGAATCATCTCAATAACAAAAAGACCTTAAGGATGCATTTTTGTATGTTACAAGAAATGAAATCAGTAAACATGCCAAAACTAAAGCATCCTCACCTAGTGTTGGTGAATCCTTAGTGATACCATAACTGATTCCATACTAATAACCCCCCTTGAACATATAATAACTTCATACATTTAATGGGGGCACATATTATGTTTTTACACCATTATTCCCTAAGGACCGAAATCATATTGCTACATTCTCCATGGGAAATAGTAGCACTTCAACCCAATTACAAATTTTAATGCCTATATCAACTCAAACCATGGGTACACCTCCTTTGGTGGCTTCTCAAAATTCCAATATTAACAATCAAAATGTGCAAGATCTTGTCCAAACTATAAAACATTTTCAAACTAAGGTTACAAATAATGAGCAAAATTCTATGAAGTCACCTTATGTTATTGATTCAGAAGAGGTGTTACACATCCCTCTTGCACCTAAGATATCCTTGCACTCCTTGCCAACTAGTTTTGTTGCACCTAAGTTCACATTTTGTGATAACAAGGCTAATCTTGAATAACATCTTCAAACTTTCTATATGGCATGCCTTGATTATGCTTGAAATGATAAAAATTTGATTAAATTATTTCCAAGAAGCCTTAAGGACTATGCTCTAAAGTGGTTCTATGATTTATCAATCCAATCAGTAAAAGAATTCAAACCTCTTGCAAATAAGTTTTTAGCACATTTATCTATTAACATTACCAAGAAGGTATCTTATGCTCAAATTGCAAAGATCAAACAAGGAACTAGTGAACCTATCAATGAATATGTCTTTAGGTACAAGATAATGTTGGCCAAAATGACAAATAAAAATATATATAAAGAATTTCAAGACATCTTCAAGAAAATTTTATTTGCCCCATTACATGAGTCTATTATTTTTAAAAAGTTTAAATCTTTTGATGAATTATTTCATATTATTTGAGATCATGAAATGAGACTTATTTCATTAAACAAGCTTTAGTATGTAGCAAAAGCACCGAATACATGCAATCCTAAGTGTCATATCAAACCAAGCAACAAGGTAAAACCTATAGAACTTAAAAAGGAAACAACTACAACTATTAATGCATTGTCACATCAACCTAATCAACTTGTATTATAAATGCACTAAGGATACAATTTAAATTATTACTTGAGTAACGAAATTCACTACTTAAGAAGCTTTTATATTGTCATCTTATATCTTTCCCTCCTCCCTTAGAGGTTGATATGAGTAGACCTCTACCTTTTGGATATAATGTTAATGTTTATTGTGGCTATCACTAGGGCCCTGATCAGTCTACTAAGTGATTTTATACCTTAAAGCATAAGATCCAAGACCTTCCTGATAACTATTAGTTTAAATTTTTATGATCCTCCAAAGGATTCAAGGTCATAACCTGGTGACCATTAGAACCAAAAGATGTTTAGTGATCCATTACAAGATCATTCTCAGAAGAGTCCAAAAGTATAAATGGAATATAATGTAAATCCCCATCCACCTCATTATGGGCACCCGTTAGATGGGATTATTAGTAATTATACATGGCATATACCTTCTATGGTTTAAAGACCCTCTATTACTTTTAATGACAATGAGATTATGGGTGATGACTCAGATCTTCATTTATTTTTTATTGAAGATACCTTGATTACTAACTTATTCACAATGTTATTATTGATCATGGTGCTAGCAAGAATGTTTGAACCACGATATTACTTGCATATTTAGATATAAACATGAGGATTTGTATCATTCAACCAAAATGATTAGAGCATTCAATAGGACCTCATAGCATGTTCTTGGTGATATTAACTTACCTTTACAGGTTGGCCCAACATATATGGTCACTACCTTCTCAATTATAACTTGCACATTAGTTTTTGATATGTTATTGGGGTGACCTTGGATACATAAACTCCACACAATACATTCAATAATGCATGGGTATGTTAAATACATTCATACCAATAGGGTAAGAAAACTTCTCAAAATTCCATATGAACATTCAATTAAACAAGAGAAGTTTATTCTAAGATAGATCATTATCAAACTTTCTAAGGTTAACCCTCCAAGAATGGGTTATAAACAAGTATTACCCTTTCCTACGCAACCCATACTTTTGAGACCATTGCAGTAGAGATACATAGTGGATTCCATGAAATCCTCATCTACTACTATGCAACATAGCCAGTTATCTAGAACAACTAAACATGTTCCTATTATTTATACTTCTAATAAACTATAGAGCACAAAACAATGGGTTCCATGAACCCTTACTCCTTCTATTACCTCTTCAAAACCACAAGGTCATATGATACATATGTAGAGCATCATAGAACTTACAGTTCTAAATATTACACCTATATATGCTCCTTATAAGTACCACCAATTTGATATACCATATTTCAAGCTCAGATATACCTATGAACATCCATTTGATTGGATAATAAGGTAACTTTTTCTTTCCAAATATTACAAATATACAAAAACATCTAACAATATTTAAAGATATCCTAGTTTTACTATTTTTAAAACATATGTTATTTGATCCATGTTAATAGAGAACATATCATTCTTTTTTATATACACATATGTTTCACACATCATTTGAGTGTGATAAAAACACACCCAAATACATGATATATGTACACATAGATGTTGGGCATTCTTTATACTAATGTCTTAAGTATGTTAGGGGTATCTACTTCTTTGATCCTGATACATCCATGTTATATTATTCTATAACCACTTTCCATTATCATGTTTGAACTTATATAATCACACATGCCTATATCCATGCTTATACCTTTCATAGGGTAACTGATATGATATGTACTTAACATTTTTTACAAACACATATTTTTAGGAACTAGTATGCTATTTGTTTTAACCTTTTAGGGTTTTAATATGTAAATCCTAAGATAGATTAAAGGGATGAGTCTGTTGCTAATATGGAATAAAGTTGGAAATTATTGATTCTATGGAACTTTGCCAAAATAATAAGTATAAGGAGAAAAGGAAATTATGTGGAGATACACAAAGTTTTTTTGTGGATCAAGGCACTAGAAATGACTAAGCAGACATAGAAGGATCTTTCATGTTTTAACTGTTTATCGAGACCTAGATCTAGATAGTAGCACCCCTCTTAAGATAGTAACACTATGTGGTGCTAGTGTCCAATTCTGGTGCTAATATCTTTTTTATAGTGACTATATGTTACTTTTAGGGAAGTTATGGGAGCTTCTAGAGGTCCTGTACGTGATTCTATGTTGCATAAGGGCTCATTTATGCCATTATTTTGGTTGAATATTCTTTAAAACCCTAATGAATTCCTGCACAATGAAATAATGAACTAACAAAATGTATAAAGGAGAGGAAAAACTAGGTTATGGAATGTTATGATCATGTAGAATAAAACCCCTATTGTCCTGATCACTGCCTACATTAACGCTAATGCTAGGGGTATCATATCACATGTAGCTCTCCCTTAGGGAACAAGTACCATCAAATTACATAGTATGCTAAAATGAATTTCACCTAGGCCCTTCTTTGATCAAGCATGCAAATGTCTAGGTGTGAAAATTGAGTAGTATGCAGAGTATTTGAGATATACTATTGGTTAATTTTATGTAAATAAGTGCTAAAATAGTAATTAATAGATGTAAAATGCCTTGTGAGGCTCTTTATATAGGAAGATCTTTATATTTAATATAATACCTTATTCGATGGATAATAAGTCATGAAAAAGATATAAAAAACATAAGAGAAGGTTCATAAAAGGGTTAGGACTCAAACATGGGTGAAAGGGTCATTGAAAACTAAAGCCATAAGTGGACATTAACACCATCTGGCACTACTATCTTGAAAGTGGAGATAATTTCCTAAGGCTTAGAACATAGCAAAAATTAGGGAGGATAGGCTAGAGGTCCCTGGGACTGGGAAAAGGTGACTTGTGATTACTGGGAGGGTTACAAATAGGGAAAATAAGGCATAAGAAAGATTAAAAACTCAAAATGACCAAAAAAACAAGGAATATGACCATCATTAAGACCCTTATGTGCAAGAGTAATAAAAGACATAGTACTTGTGGTTTCTTGACCAAATTAGGGTGTTTACATTTGTGTCCCTTTTATTATAGTAATGCAATGAAATAAAATTACCAAAGTAAAAGAAAATAGGAATGCATACTTGTGCTTACCTATGTGAATGTAATCTATATTTTTCCTACTTTTTGGCTAGAGAAGTGGATAAGAACTAGAGTGTAACATGTGAAAGGGAGTTATATGGTGTGAATGCCCCCTGTACTAAAAATGAGTATTTAAATTGAATGCATGAAGAAACAAGGCTCACTTGTCCCCACTTTGAATCTAAGTATACAAATTAAATGTGTAGAGAAATAAGGCTCACTTTCCCCTACTTTGAATCTGAGTATGTAAACTGAATGCATGGAGAAATAAGGCTCACTTGTCCCCACTCTAAATATGAGTATGTAGACTAAATGCATGGAGAATCCCCACTCTGAATTTAAGTATGTAGGCTGAATATATGGAGAAACAAAGTTCACTTACTCCCACTCAGAATCTAAGTATGTAAATTGGGTTTGGTGTAATGCTATGTATTAACTACTATAGATGATCTTATGACCCGAACTAGTAAAAACTTAGTGACAATACTGGTGATGATATTGAGTGTAACTTGATAAATCAATAAATGGGGACAAAGAACTTGCATTCTACATTGTTCCCCTTAATCTTGATATCTGAAGATGTAGTTGTGTATCTGAATATTTGAATGAGCTAGTATACCTAAGTCAAAACTATATATCTATGTAAAGTGTACATATGAATACTTGTGTAACCCTATGTAGACTTGTGTGTATGTATATTTGAAAATTTGCATAAAATTATGTATACCTATGTATCTATTTATCTAAAAATTTATGTAGACCTATGTATATATATATTAAAAAATCTATGAATCTAAATATCTATGTAAACTTGTGTAGGCTCATGTGTCTATATATCTAAAAATTTGTGTAGACCCATGTATCTATAAATATTAAAATTTGTGTAGACCTGTGTGTCTATATATCTAAAAATATATGAATCTAAATACTTGTGTAAACCTATGTAGACTCACGTGTCTGTATATATAAAAATTTATGTAGACCCTCTGACTATATATCTAAAAATATATGAATCTGAATGCCTATGTAAACTTGTGTAGACCCATGTGTATGCATATCTGAATGCAACTATGTATGACTGAAGTAATTTGTGCATATTTCCCCCCTTTTTTATTGAAATAGCTAAGATTGTGATGAGGACATGTAACCAAAAGTGGTAAGGATAAATTGTGCTAATGTTGATTAGGAGTTGTAATGTTGTATTAGGTTTGAATAATGTATTTTTATGTCAGATTTGATAATTTAGTGTGTAATTGGATTGATGCTTCATCTATTACATTGCTAAATATAATACAATTATTTTTATCATTTTTGAGATTTTACAATTGCTAGGGGATTGTTTTAACTAATATGAGACATAATGTATCACTCTCAAGTCCCATGTGTAAGAAACGGTTCATAAATTGGAGCTACGATTCTTGAGATATGGTGATAAAAAGAGATTTGTATTAGTTAACAAAATTAATGCATATAGGTAACCTTAATAAGATGACATTGGGTAAGTTATGACTTAAATAGTTCATTTTGATTCATTTTGAAATTCATTTAGATCATTTTAGTTGAAATCATTTTGTATCTAAGGGAGAGAAACATGTCAAGGAGATGAGGAGCTTGTGCTATGAGGAGGTCGAGGCACAAATAAAGGCTAGGGAGGAGGTTTGCCTAGTAAGGGACCCAAAAGTTTTCCTATTTTTATCATTTTTGTTATCTTGTTTACTATTTTTTATTGAAAAGAGATTATTTTAGAGCTATTTTTCATAGACTTACACTAGTGTCCCATTCTAAGCACTATAGGTCCTGACACTAGTTTCCAGGGTTTGACACTACTATCCTTTATATGGTGCTAGTGTCTAGGGTGTGGTGCTACTATCCTCTATACATCACTAGTGTCCAATATTCCTAAGATGTGATGCTTTGCATTATTGACTAGTTTTTGATGTATGTTGTTATTTGATGGGTTTAGTTTAGTTTTGTTGATGTCTAATTTAGTTGTAATTTTTTAGGTTGATGATCATATGAGAGAGTTATACATGAGGAAGGTGATGGATACTTGTGGGGTTTGCCTTTGGCTGATGTATATATGAAGGTACTTGAGAGAGAAAACTTGAAATACATTAATTTTTTGTAGCCTATACCTTAGGATAAGCATATGATTATTGAATTATGTGAGAGGTGGGATGCATACACGTACATTTTGGCTACCTAGAGGTGAGATGACTATGACATTAGAGAATGTATATCAAATTATATGGTTACCAATATTTAGGTAATGGGTTATATTATAGGAAGCCACTAGTCCTCAGGCTATAAAGCGGGCATCTAAGTATTTATCTACCATGGCAGTGGGGAATCATCATACAGGGAGTTAGAGTGATATATTATTGATCATGATTATGATGGTTGATGTTTTGTGATTACATAAATTCCTAGTTATGTTGTTGTTATCATTTATTACTATAGATGGTAGTGGTGTCTTAATTTCCTATATGATGCATGAGATAGTGTAGGACATCAAAGAGCATGGTTTCATGTACTCTTGGGGTAGTACCATACTATCTCATCTATACAGGGATCTATACCACTTTACATAGGAGATGAGTGGTGGGGGTATCAGTGTATTAACACTACTATATTATTGGCTATACAAACACATAGCTATGAGTAGGCCAGTGGCACATGCATAAGTTGTATGGGATCATCTATAGGTGTTTACAAAGAGATGGACTAGGATAGGGCATGCATAAAGGATGAAAACTACATAGTGTCAATAATTACTAGACAGTTTGAAAACAGAGGATATCATTTGGATACCCTATAGGAGCTACTAGGGGTGGCCTGAGGATAACACATAATTGAGGTAGATTAGGGTTAGTTATTAGATACATGATTATTGGGATAATGTATATTAGATATTTTAGTATGAGATATTTAGTCAATAGTTTGGTGTTGTAAAAGATGTGCCCCTAACACTTATGGTATAGTTGAGGAGTTCTTAAGCTCTTACGAGGCCAGGTAGTAGGCCAAATACATCTATTACTGAGCTGGCTCCTATGTAATTGATAGAGCATGATTCTAACATTGAGATACTAGATATAGATGATGTTGGAGTGATCAAGGACTATATAACCTAGTGGAGTGACCACATATGAGAACCTCTATTTTTGAGAGCTAGGATGATTAAAAATGAGGTATTGGATGTAGAGCCCCTAAGGGATGTTGATGGTAAGTTAGATATCATGTTTTTATGTTTTATGTAAAGTTGATTATGTGTTTATAGGATAGGATTCTTATGAAATATGTGTATACTTGTAAGCTTAGGAGATGATGAGTATTGGGAGGTCACCATTGAGCAAACACTATGTGAGTTAACATGGGATATCCCTTATGATGCCATGGAGTATGGATTGGTGGAGAGGGCCACCAATGTTTTTGGGGTACATGCCAATTTGTTTGATCAAGATGTGATAGTGAATGTGGCATTTAAATAAACTATGGTAGATATAGATGAATTATGTGTTGAACTACATAGGTGTACCATGCCCGCTCTTGATGCTCTAGGTGGGGCTAGTAGTCATATAGTAGACAACTACATAATAATTCAATGAGAGCATACCAAGTGTATGGCTGAGCTTGGCATGTATTAGGAGAGAGGGATTAGGTGGAGCCATTGATTGAGGTCATGTAGAGATAACAGGGCCTCTAGTTCTAGCTTTGATGTATTTAAGAGTGAGAGCAAAGGAGCTGGTCCCAATAGTCATGTTCACATCATTGAGTGATGCACCATATTTGTATTGAAACAATGTCCTGAGTTATATATATATATATATATATGGTTGTTATTTAATTTGGCATTGTGTATTGGTAACTAGATATTTTTATATTATATATATTATTATGTGGTGAATTAGTTTGATTATTTAAAATGTTGATGTTTGCAATTTGTTTTGGTTAGATTAAATTTAATTAATTTGTATATGTTTTATAAATGTTTTAGGCATATGTGTAGGAGATTAATTTTTTGTATTTTATTAGTATATGGTTTTTGTTTATATTTTATTAGATGTTTGTTAGTATAACATGTGATGGAAATATGTGTGTAATAAAAATGCATCATGTACATAAATCAATCCTAGATTAGAGAAGATAGATCATACTTACACTTCTAATTGGGGATACACTTGTTAAGTGGGAGCATGACCAATATGGGGATCTACTAAACCCAATTAGGGGATCACTTGTCATAACATATCATGTTAGGAAGGGTTCTAAAGCCTACAGTCTAACATATTCACATAATAACCCTAATAAAGTCCTAATTTTTAAAATATTCACTTATTTTGATAACAAGAAAACAAAATCTAATCTAGTGCACATGAAAGATTGTGGCACAAAGTGGGGGTTAGAAAAAAAAAACTAAACTAAACATGTATTAGAAGACATATACTCACGTCAATGTGTATAACATCCTAATACATGGGAAAATAATACAAATGCATTATCTATCTACTCTTACAAAGGAAAAATAATGTTAGGAATACTTACCTTTGAAGATGAACCCATTGAGCCTCAATCTCTCCCTTGGCCAAGGTGCTTTGCAAGAGATTATTGTGGTATGTAAGGATAACCAAGACAAATCAGTTTAGGCTACACAACCTATCTAAGCATCCAAAAGAATTATCTACAAAATAACATATGTACCTCCAAAGAAAGTATAGAACCCTAAGATTTATTCCTCAAGTAGAATGGTCAATAAGTAGATGGTCACTCGCACTTCTTCATTATTAATTCTTCTCTTATGAAATGGTGGGAAATGAAATTATATATAGGTAGATCTTACCATAAATCCTCTTGAGAATGTCAGCTATAAAAGGTCAACCCAATTAACCCAATGTGTTTTTTAGGGAAAAATCACTAGGTCTGTGATAGGTCGACTAAAAGGCTAATATCTAAGAAAGTGAACATTACCCCTAAACTATACTGGGTCAACCCAATCGACCCAATATAGTTGACTACCCAAAAGGGTGTTAAGGCAAGAAAAGGAGGAATGGAAAGAGGAAAAGGTTGGAATAGGTAGAAATAATAATAACAAGTTTAGGGTAAATGGTTTTAGGAGATAAGTGTGTAGATGACAAGTGTAAAAAGGAACAACAATCTTACGAAGCATTGATGGTCTACCCACCCATTTTTTGGTGCACCCCTTAAGGTAAGCACTAAAAGAGATTGAGACTTGATAAGTTCTTGTAAGATACAATGTGTCAGCAATCAATACAATTTTGAAAATATTATATGTATACATATGCCCCACTCAAAGCTCATTATGTGTCACGTAAGTGCAACATGGGATGATGCTTTGAGATAAACATGATAAGACATAATGTTGATGTTAAGTAAAGTGCAGTAAGTAATAAATAAGATAAATGAAAGGATTGAATTGAAAAACACATACCTTTAACTTATCTTAATGTCATAGATAAAGAAGTAGACTGCAAGAAAGTGTGAAGGTGTCTAATGTAGAGAACACTAGATGACCCTGTAGAAGTTAGTGCAAAAAATAGCCAAAAATCATTTTTTTTTAGAAGATAGGCATATATTATTGGAAAAGAATCTCTACGCCATCATGAATCTAATACATTTTATGGTTTACAAAATGGATGAGTAGAAATAAAGATATAAGCAAAATAAGGAATCTGTAGGACAATAATTGAAGAAATTAAATTTGGAAAAGTGTTTTTTAAATAGGGTAAAAGATAATTCATTTGTTATTTTGATTTGTAAGAAAAGGAAAAAAAGAGATCTAGGGACAAAGACAAACTAGGATGGTGAGGAGATGACATGCTAGATAGGGAGAGGATCTAGAGGCAGTAGCAGGTGCACTACATTTATGTAGCTAAAAATCTCAAACCAGTTTTTGAAATTTGCATTGAATTAAGTTTATTTTTAGTAATTTTGAATTTTAAGCATTTCTAAATGTCAAAATGAGGAAAAATTAGATTATATGTGTAGAAAATAAGAATACAAGAAATGGGTTTGGAGGGTTTAGGAAAAAATCAAGAAAATTGCACTTTTTCAAGAAAATGCAAGGGGTCGATAGGTAAAAAAGCATTGGGTTGACCCAATCAACCCAGTAGGCTAGAAACTAAGCAGAATCCATAGTGCCGACCTAGTAGGTATGGGTCAACCCTATACATTCTACTGGTTGAAGTTTTATTTTAGAGTTAATAGGTTGTTTGAAAGGTCCAAAAGGGAAACTTAGTAGTAGGGAGGGGAAGATGAGGGGGTTGACTTAGATTTTCTAGTCAACTAGGTGAAAAGATAGGAAAATTTTGATCAAACTAGTTTGACCAAAGAGTTAGAATGGGATGGAAAAGTGTGTAAAAGGTTGAAAGAGGGATGGGATGGACTAAAATGACCAAGTAAGGTCAAGAAAGATTGAGAAGGCTTAAACTAATCTAAAATGAATAAAATAATGTAGGCATGTTTTTAATGTAAAAGTGTAAAAAGAATGTATTTTGACTATAAATGACATGGAAGAACTGATACATCTTTTATTGTTTCTTAGGTGTAGGGATGATAGAGATTTTGGAGACTTATGGATGTGACATGGTTACTAAACTTGTTAGATAGGTTTTCAAATAGAGATAGGGCTAGACTAAGATCCATATGTCTAGGTGGGATAGCAAAGATGTGCTAGATCCCCCTCAATGTTGACTTGTTAGTCATGTTCCTCAGTTCTTGGGAATGGTTAACTAACACCTTTAGATGGGAGGTGGATGGGGATATAGTAGAGGTGGTTATCATGCTAGAGGATGTCCATGCCATTCTAGGGATACCTATAATAGGAGCATAGGTGACCGTAGGGATACCAAATAGTCTAGAGGAGAGGAGAGCCTTAGCCATGTGGGCTATAGTCTCAAAGATGATATTACTAGGTAGGAGAGTGAGTATGTTTGATGTCTGTACATCATAGATTCTAGATATATAGAAGGATGTAATAGGCCTTATGATACAATAGGTGGTATGTCACAAGTTAGATGACAAGGTATCACTATTCGTGATAACATTAAGCATGATGCTATTAGAGGAGTGAGTTATAAATGACTTAGGCTCCATCATATAGGTCTAGCTAGTAAATGATATGTATAAGATGATGGTCACAGGGTAAAGGACCATAGGGCTAATCATATTACTAATAGCTTGGATTTATGAGAGGTTTTCTATGTATCAGTCAGCTAGGTTACCCCATACAGTCAATTATAGGTCAACTCAAATGTGGAGATAGAGGGAGGACCAAGTATCTTAAGTTGTGTCCCATGTGCCAATGCTATGACTAGTGAGATCTATAGATATAATGTGGCATCCATATGAACACATAATTGCTACATGGGTAAATTAAGACACAGTTACACTAATGATAGAGAGGATAAACATTATTAGACACTATTTTTGATAGAGAGATCCACATCTAGTGGTATGGTGCTAAGATAGATGGGCTTACCTCATCCAACAACATCGATACTAATGATTGAGTAGTGGGCTCAACATATGAGGGAGCCACAAGGGAGGAGAGGACTGAGGCCACTAGTAGTGAGGTTGATACTGAGGCCATGTTGAAAGAGATCATGGATTGGTTGGGCATGATGAGGATATACCAGATGTACCACTTCCAAATCCATAGTAAGATGAGAAATGGCCATCAAAGACACAACACTGATAGAGGTAGGAGGAGAGAGTGGAGACTATTGACATCCTAGATAACCCCATAGGTGAGCTAGGGGAGAGGATAAAGAGACCAATCAGACATAGGCTGAGACTAATATGAGCCATTTCAACTAAGTTGGAGTTGAGGAGGTGGCCTATAAAGGAGGTTGCACAGATGGGGAGACTATGCTAGGCAATCTTGTAGATGATGAGACCATAGTAGCTGAGACATAGATAGGTAAAAACATGATTAATTTATTGCTTTAAGTTTTCATTTGTTAGGAAAAATTGACATTTTGAAATATAACAGTGATCTAATATCCATCTTGTGTGATTTTATAGGTGTAAGTGAGGATGAGGAGGAGAGATGGGGGTCCCTGGTGAGGGGATCACTCCATGATGTTCTAGATGAGGCTCACATCCATATAACCCCATGACATTAGAGTATCCAAGTGTACCATCTATGCTAGCTCAGGTGAGCTAGTTCAAATTAGCTAGAGAGGAAATGAGGTTGATACAGGTGTAGAGAGAGAGGATGCAACCATGAGTTATGATGGGTGCAAGGGAGCTATAGGCATGGTAGGCCTTAGAAGATTAAAAATCTATGCATTTGGATATAATAATGAAGATGATAGAGGTCCAAACCCAGCTAGTGTAGTTACAGATGCAAGTAGCACACCTATAAGGACAAGTAGAGGGATTAAGATATCAAACAACCTCTTTACAGTGTACCATCAGGAGGATTCAGATTGAGGCCTCAGTAGGCATCATGGCTATGCCATGAGATGGATAGGATTAGACCTAGCCATAGAGCTGGAGTATTATAAATGGTTGTATTTGTTGTATCAAATTCATGAGATACATATATATGGATCATTTTGGCATAGTGTTGTTAGATGTGTATGTTGTCCTTATGGATTGATTCCGTTAATTCATTATGGTTGAGGTTGTGGATGCTTTGGATATATTTATTTTTAGCACATGTATTTAGATTTTTTGTATACACTATAGGAAATGTATGAGATGTGGTTTTTTTCTATCATTATGAAAAACATATGCATGGTTAAAAAGAAACAAGGAAAAAGACTTGGAAAAATATAATCAATCAAGAAAATGTACTACACACTATTTCAAGTTGGGAAATGTGTAATAACAAGAAATGAGTAAGTATAAAGAACCAAGAAATGACAAAATAAGATGGTAAAAGGGAATATGTTTTTTAACCAATGTGAAAGATGTTTGCACCAAATTAAAACAAATAAAATCATACTAATATCACATTGGGAAGTAGGAAAACAATGTAATAAAATGGAAGGTATGTAAAAGGGAACAAATGGTATAAAAACAAATTAATTAAGTCAATCATTCATACTAAATCATGATGGTAAGTATGAAAGAAAAACAAAATTGCAAAATTTTGGTCTTAAATTCGTCATACTAATTCAAGCTGGGAAGTATGAAAAATTTAAGAAATGGTTGAAATCTTACACACCTAAAATAAGAAGATAAAAAGTGAAAGAGAAATGAAGTAAGCATAAAACATACTAAATCAAGCTAGAAAGCATACAAAATGATGTTTAACTTCATAATCGATCAAATCTTATCTCAAATTTGACACTTGTAATTTGGATGGTGACTTGGTATTGGAAAATTTTGTGAGGAGGGTCAGGGCTTATCCACGATCTTAGACTGAAACGCGATAAAGAAAACACCATTGGAGTGGAATAAACAAGAAAATCAGGTAAAATAAAATGATGTGGGTAATAAAAAGGAAAAGATGGTAATTTATGAGGAATGTCAGGTCCTATCTATGGTCATACAAAGCAACTCACAAATGAAATCCCAAGGGGAGTGATCAATTGATAAAACAATATTCTCAAGAGGAAACATAAGTGAAAGAAGGGGTGAAAAGGGAGTGTAAAAAGCAAGAGTTAGGCACCTTAGGAGGTAAGAGGCATACTAAGGACATGAAAAGACACTAAGTGACTAGTGGTCATCTATGTATAAAGGAAACCTATTCTCTATAGACATAAATTTTTGAAATAAAATAAGTGTGCTACTAAGATCAACTCATGAACGCAGATTGGTACAAGAAAAAGTAAAATGGACCTACCTTCCCATAACATATTTTCCACTCTTTAGGACCCCTTATAGAGTCTTTAGTCTACTGCAAAGATTGGGTACTTGCATGAGAAAGTAGGTAGCGCTAAAATATTTTATTATTCTCATCTTCTAATCTACTAGCCTACCACACCCTAAAGGACCTCAACTTACCATGAGGCCAACTGTGGATTTTGAGCTTTGACTAGAAGAAGGATATGTGCTTTGAATCATGTCTTTTAGTGTGATTAGAATTTTAAGAATATTTTTTCCTTTTGATATCATTGCCTTTTATTTAAATTATTTAGCTTTTAACTCTCTTTTGAAGGCTTTTTAAGATTCCTCCTTCATAAGGATTTGGAATGACCAATCTTGAGAGAGATAATGATACACATGAATGAGCTATAGTCTAAGGCTAAAAGAAGCTAAGTAACCAAAGACAAAGACTAACTAGAGCACTTAGTCTTGACAATGATCTAGCGTGTGATATCAAGTCTCAAATGTGTTTATTCTTAGTTTGCATAAAAATGAAGAGGGAAAAAGGAGATCCAAAGTGGATCAATAAAAGGAATGTATAATGAGATATATTGTTTGCTAACTGGTTACATGGTAAAGGGAAGTTAATAACCAAGGGAAATAGGGTTTAATAACCAAATCACCATGACAAATTATCTGTGAAAAATAAGGATAATAATGTAGAAAAATCATAAATATATATTAAAGAGAGTTTTGAGAAAAACTCTAGGGGAAAAGGGAAAGGAATGATAAATAAATGACAACCATATGCAAAAATAAATGATAATATGAACAAGATATAGTAAAACAAGATAATATCATGATATAAGATAAGCAAAAATTTGACATAATGTCAAATAATATAATAGATAAAAATAATATTGGAGCATACTTTTAATCCAATATGAAAATGTCAAATCACCATGTATGTGCTCATAAATAATGGTAAATCTATCCACACACATTATCCAATACATCAGATAAGTCTCTATGAAGCTGTATTGAAAATGCTACTAAGGTTTAATCAATATTCAATGAATATTGGGAAAATACTTCTTTTATAATCTCCTCAATTGAAAAATTAGGAATGCTCAAAGGATAATGCTAAGGAGGAAAATTAGGCAAAGGTTGGTAAGGAGAATGTGTGGGAGTGGGATCTACTGGAAATGCAGGAATCACCAGTGGAGAAGGATCCACAGGTGAAGGAATCATAGGTGGATAAGGATCCATAGGTGAGGAAAGGTCTACAGGTGAAGGAATCATAGGTGGAGGCACAAAATGTGGTGAAGGGACCATAGGAAGGAATGGAAATTTTGATCATTTTCCCCACAGGCCAAAATGGGTCAACCCCATATAAGTAAAGTCTTGTATAGGGACATTTTATAATGTCATGGATAATGTTGTAGAGACCTTATGGGATGTTAAGAGTAATTTTGATGACTTATGTAGCTCTTAGTGTTCATCCATTTATTCATTGTATTCATCCTGACATATTGGGTCTAGTGGTAGAAAGTACAAATGGGTAGTTTACTGAGGCCAGATCTCACACATGTGGTAGTTACAGGGGAAGTAGTCACATGAGTTTGTTAAAATTGGTTCCAAGTTGCCATGTACCAAGTATAAGGTCCTCTTTCAAAGTATAAATGGAGTTATATATGTGCAAAGTTGGGCTCTTAGGCATTTATGCTAGGTTTCCCATAGTTGTTTGAGCTCGACCATCACCAGGACCTCATATAAGAGAAAGTAAAACAACCAACTTGTACTTTTATAATCTCACTCAAGAATCCTTTCATGACTAATGAATCAAACAAAAATGTATATTTACATGCCCAGATCATCCTCAAAAATTTTTAGACCCATGTCAGCTTTCTAGCTCAAGATATAAATCTTCAAAGATGGACTTGTGCAGTAAGATGTTCATGTGAATGTAAAGTTTAAGCTCAAACAAAATAATTCCTTTTGAGATTAAATTTGGTGGTCACATGACCATAAATTATGGTCACATGAACATTAAAATATGTCCCACAAACTATCAAATTTAAGACCATGGACTAGCCATTGGCTTTCAAATAATGGGTACCAGTAAGATCAATGACCCTCACTTGATCATACATCTCAATCCAATGACGTGAGATAAGTCAAATAGTTAAGAAGCATGTGAGATTGATAAGTGTCACCTTATCAAAGGCTAAAAACAAAGACCAATATAGGGATGTTAAGTGGCATGATCTTGTGTGCTCGCAAACAAATCCAATGATGTACGGAGGTCAAAGGGTCAACAAATATCAAGGGTGAATGTGTGCATGATAAGTGTCAAAGATGCGTTCAAGTAGTAGAGGATCAATGGTTCTTAGGAATTCATACTGATCCAAATCAATGGAGTGAGTTGGTCAATGAGTCAAAGATTTGGATCGTGCATCAACAACCAATGAAAATCAAGGTTGAGAGCAATGGTGAGCTGAAGATTCTCGATGAGGGTTGAAAGGCTATTTTTGACCATGAAATCAAGGTTTTTTAGGGTCTTCCCGACACCATTAAAGCTCATTCAAATTCCAAGGAGTGATCCAACTATTGTAGTAAAGCATGGAGAATATGAATCAATTGCCATTAGAGCTTATATTAATCTTTGGTTTGATAATTTAGAGGTTATATGGTTCTTTATTATGACTGGTTCTCCAGGTTAAAGTAGGATCCATGCATATATGAATTCTTGGACCCCACAGAGATACAATAGGTTTATTTCAACCTATTATAATATATAAGGTGTTAATGATCCATGTGTCTATTTTATTATAAAAGACTATAGGGAAAACCAATGTCCTTAGATTGGTTTTCCATCTATAGGTGGGACCTATGATCCAAATATGGGAAAGGAAAAAATATGAAATAAATGAAAGGGTGCCCATCATCAACAAAGTAGGTACTTCACTACCAAGGCATGGCATGTTTGTCAGTATCAAGATTCAAGGATTTGATCCTTATAATCAGGACAAGTGGACTTAGAGTCCCAAGATGGTGAGATGGTACTTGGAGAGGCAGTTAAGGGCATTATTTCCATTAGAACAGACTTTGGTACTATGCATAAGAATCCCTTGTTTTTTAGTGAGATCCCTCAGCTAATGAAAGGAGCCTAAAGATTATTGAGATAATAGGAAATCTATTTTTTAAATAAGGCACACAAATAAAAAGCAAATCAAAGGCTGCCACCTCACTTCTTGATCTGGAGGGTTTTCTTCCACTCTCAAAGGCATTGTTCCCTCTCTCTCTTGCTCCCCTTTTCTATAAATATAGATGTAGAGCTATTGTAAAAGGAGTTCCACTCTAGGTATGGCAAAGCCCTACGAGAATGACATCATATTTTGCCTTTGAACATTAATGTAAATCTAATTTTTTGATTCTTGAATAATTTTCTAAGTGTGTAAGTGATGTATGGTGATGCAAAGTGATTTTTCTCTATCGTTTCTTCCCTTATTCTTTCATGATTGTGTAGGAGTTTCCATTATAATAGGCCATATGGAGTGTTTTTAAGTGTATAAGCCTATGTTTTAAGTGTATAATAAGCCTTAGTGCTTGAAACTAGCCTATGGTTCACTTACCTTGGATAGATCTCATACATCTTACCTCCATATTGAAATACTCATGTTAGAATCCATAAGAATCAGAAGTTAGTTTGTGTACCTCGTTTCTTACTGAAAAATAGTATGATGATAATATGGAATACATCTTAGTGTATCACCCCCTTAGATTAGTTTTATTTCATATAACTTCTAACTCTTTTCCCATAAGCAAGAATTAATATAGGTGAAAGCACTTCAAGATAAATTCAGGGAGCTAGCCCTTAAAATCTTGAGGCTCACTTCCATTATAGGTACACCCACATACCTAGAATTGTTACCATGTTACCCAAATATGGAAGAGGATTAAACACCCTCTTTTAGGGTATGATATTTGGCATCAACAATTTTGGCATGTTTGGTGGGACCAAGGTCTAAGAGATTGGAAAGAGTTTTGGTGTGTCTTTCCTCTATCAATGTTTGGAAGCAAGCAATCTAACATGAATGGTAGCTCCAAATGATAGCTTCTAGTTATAAGCAGCCTAGGTTATATATTATTGAAGTTTCAATCATTTTTTATATTTCCCTTGATGCATGAGGTTAACATGAATAGATATGGTGAATATCCCTACCACAGATCTCCTTACCAACCTTGTTATGAACCATATTATACTCCCTAACAACCCTATAAAAATGACTATTAGTCTTATGAGCCATAACAACCCTATAACCCTCCATTTTCCCCATTAGATAGATGCCATGTTGTTATAAAACCCTATGGAGAAGGATACCAACATACATATCAATCAATGCCTCCCTATCCATCTCAGTATTAACCCTATCAAACATACCCTGGTACCTATGATCCTCAAGAGTACTCTTATGCATCTTGTCATGAGTAACAAGATGTTTCTATGGAGTCTATATCAAGTTATTACAAGGTAAGATATATATTATTATAGGCTATAATGCATCACATTGAAGCTGGTCTTGATCCTCATCATTACCCTCCCCTTCATCCATTAACCTACCTCATGTCCAATCCTTCTTGGCACTCCTACCAGAGTTGATAGATAGTGAAGACACTATGGGAACATGGGATGATGAGTTTGATGTGCTTCCTAACCATCTCATGGAATAGTTAAGAAGTTTTATCCAGAAATGGATGAGTGTATGGAGGGTGGTTAAAGATGAAATTCAATGGGATATCAAAGGATAAATAGAACTGGCAAATAAATGCCTTCAATGCCCAATAGGTAGGCTAAGTATGTGGGAGGATAAATATCACTAAAATAAACATGTTGCTATTGAAGAGTTTCAAGAAAGCTATTATCAAGATGCCATTCCTATTTATGTAGGTGTCCCTCCATCCAATCAACCCAAGAATCTACTTCCCTATGAGCTTTCTAGTGCTTTCCTCTTTCCTAAATCCATTGATAAGCCCTCTGCTACCCCTCACACTCCATACCATACTCATTTTCCAACTTGCTAAGCTTCCACTACACTTCACATCCCATCTCCTTCACATGAGCCTATCTATCAACCTTTCACCTTACCCTTCCTTGAGGAGGAACCCATTTTGAGGGAATTAAATGAAGAGGAAAGAGCCTAAGTCATAGTTGATTAAGAAGATTCCATGAGTGGCTATAAGGAAGAAATCACCATAGGGAGCCCCTTTGGTGAACAAAAGGGCAATCCTACCTTCTTGAGTGGATAGAAACATACTAAAGATTATTTTGTAGTTATCCATGAGGAATATGGCTAAGACTTGAAGAAAGAGGTATTTTAGGAGGACTCCATATCTAATCATGAAGTGATGGATGACCATCTCAAGCATGAAGTGGAATGTGCTATCAAGGATGAAGGTCAAGTCACTTCTTAAGAAGTTACAATCCTAAAGGAGTCTCATGAGACTAAGGTAGAAGACATAGTTATAGGAGATGACTCAATACCTCTATCTAATTTTGAATCACCATCAGATGCATTGTTTCATGAAGAATGCCATCTTGATTACCTTTTTCATCAAGAAGAAAAGATTGAAGAAGTAGTGGTCCAAGATGACATGGAGGACAATGATGATTGGTAGCTATAAATGAAGCTCTTTTATGATCTTGAAGATCTTTTCCAAGTTAAGGGTCAATTACATGAGAAGGTGGAGAAATTTTTTTCTATGGAAGATAATGAACAATATTGGGTGGACTATTCAGAGCTCCTTGATGAGCTTTAAGAACTTGCAATTGAAGAGAAAACCAATCTTATTGAGAGCACCATGGAGATCAAGAAGGTAAGCCTTGTTCAACCACCATTGGAGGTCATAGCTAGAGAACCATATGAAAAGTTTTAGGATATTTGGATGCACATATCTCACCTATTTTGAGCTACTTGGTTCTCACTAAACATCATGTTAAAGAGGCTAACAATTGCAATAAAGAATAAGCATGCATCAAGACCAAGAGTCAAGGAGTTGCTTTCCTCATCCAATCCCTCATTTCATGATGCAAGAAAATTTTAAAACTTACCCTTTGATCCTATAGGAAGTTTTCATCTTAGATTAGTTAGTGTTTAGGTGTGTGTTTCCTTTCTTGTTGTGTTTTGTTCAATAAGTGCCATTGAAACACATGTTGTTTCTTGTCCTGTGTGTTGCTTATTTTTCTGTTCCTTTGTGTTTTGTATATTATAAAAGGAATTTTTATGTCAAACTTGATATACATGTGACTCTATATCCCAATGGATAGGATTAGGCAACTGGTCTGGGTTTCTTTTACATAGACATGCATGTAACCCCTAGGAAATCACCAAGAATGTTGACCGTTTTTCCCCATAGGCCAAAATGGGTTAAACCCCTATAGCTAAAGTCTTGTATAGGGGAGCTTTATAATGTAATGGATAATTTTTAAGAGACTATATGGGATTTTAAGAGTTCTTGGAATGATTTAGGAATCTCTTGGTGTTCATCTAGTTCTTCATTATATTCATCTTGACATCTTAGGTCTAGTGGTAGAAAGTACGAGTTGACAATTTACTAAGGCCAAATATCACACATGTGGAAGTTTCAAGGGAAATTAGTCACATGGGTTTGTCCAAATTGGTCCAAAGTTGTTATGTGCTAAGTCCTAGGTCCTCTACTAAAGCACAAATAGATTTATACATGTGCAAAGTTGGGCTCTTAAGTATTTCTGCTAGGTTTCCCATACTTAGTCATTTTAGTTCAACCATCACCAGGATGTCATGTAAGAGAAAGTGAAATAAAAAAATTATGCATTTAGTATCTCACTCAAGAATCCTCACATGACCAATAGATCAAGTGAAAATTTAGATTTACATGCCAAGATTGTCGTAAAATTTTTTTAGACTTGTGTGAGCTTTCTAGCTCAAGATATAAATATTCAAAGATGGACTTGTGTAGTAAGACATTTACACAAATGTAAAGTTTAAGCTTAAAAAAACTAAGTCATTTTGATCTTAAATTTAATGGTCATGCAACCATCAATGATGATTGCATGAATATTAAAATATGTCCCATATACTATCAAATTTAAGACCATATATTAGTTGTTGGCTTTCAAACAAAGGGTCTTAGCAAGATCAATAGCCCTCACTCGATCATACATCTTAATACAATGGTGTGAGATGAGTCAAATAGTCAAGAAGCATGTAGGACTGATAGGTGTCACATTCTCAAAGGCTAAAACTAAATACCAATGTGGGGATGCTAAGTATCATAATCTTACAAGCTCATAGATAGATCCAAAAATGTGCAGAGGTCAAAGGGACTACAAATCTCAAGGGAAAATGTGTGCATGACAAGTATTAAAGACACATTCAATTGGTAGAGGATCGATGGTTCTTAGGCATTCATACCAATCCAAATTGATAGAGTGAGTTGGTTAATAAGTCAAGGATCTGGATCAAGCATCAACAACCAATGAAAATTGAGGTCAAAAACAACAGTGAGCCTAGGATTCTTGATGAGGGTTGAAAGGCTATTTTTGACCATGAAAGTAAGGTTCTTTAGGGTTGTATCGACACTATTAAAGCTTGATCAAAAGCCACAAAGTGGTCTAACTGATGTAGTCAAGTATGGAGAATACAAAGGGACCACCATTGGAGCTTATATTGATCTTTGGTTTGATAAGTTAGAGATTACATGGTTCTTTCTTGTGACTGGTTCTCTAGGTTAAAGAAGGATTTATACATATATGAATTCTTGGTCCCCATAGAGATATAATAAGTTTATTTTAACCTATTATAATATAGAAAGTGATAAATGATCCATGGGTCTATTTTAATATAAAAGACTATAGGGAAAACTAATATCCTTAGATTGGTTTTCCATCTATAGGTGGGACTTGTGATCTAGATATGAGAAAGGAACAAATATGAAATAAATGCAAGGGTACCCATCATCAACAAAGCAAGTACTCCACCACCCGAGGCATGACATGTTTATCAATATCAGGTTTTAAGGATTTGATCCTCATAATCAAGGTAAGTGGACTTAGAGTCTTGAGATGGTGAGTTGGTACTTGGAGAGGCAGTTAAGGGCATTTTTTCCATTCAAACAAACTTTGGCACTATGAATAACTTCTAGTGAGATCCCTTTGAAAATGAAAGGAGCTTGATGATTACTGAGATAACAAAAAATCTATTCATTGAATAAGGCACACAAATAGAAAGTCAATCAAAGGATACCTCCCCACTTCTTGATTTGAAGGGTTTTCCTCTACTCTCAAAGGCATTGTTCCCTCTCTCTCTCATTACCCTTTTTTATAAATATAGATCTAGAGCTATTGTAAAAGGAGTTCCACTCTAGGTATGTTAAATATTTTCTAGAATGACATCATAATTTGCATTTAAACATTAATGTAAATCTAATTTTTTAGTTCTAGAACAATTGTTTGAGTGTGCAAATGATGTATAGTGATGCAAAATGATTGTTATCTATCATTTATTCCCTTGTCCTTTCATGTTTGTGTATGATTTTTCATTATAATAGGTCATACGGAGTGTTTTCAAGTATATGACCCTATATTTTAAGTGTACAATGAACCTTAGTGCTTACAACTAGCCTATGGTTTGCTTACCTTGGATAGATCTCATACATCTCACCTCTATATTGAAATACTCATGTTAGAATCCATAGGACTTGAAAGTTAGTTTGTGTGCCTTGTTTATTAGTGCAATAAAGTATGATGATCATATGGAATCCATCTTGGTGTATCACCCCCTTATATTAGGTTTATTTCATGAAACTCATAACTCTTTTCCCATAAGTAAGAATTAGTATAGGTGAAAGCACTTCAAGATACATTTAGGGAGCTAACCCTTAAAATATAGAGGCTCACTTACACTATAGGTACACCCATATACCTGGAAGTGTTCTTATGTTACCCAAATCTTGAAAAGGATTGAACACCCTCTTCTAAGGTATGAGATTTAGATTCAAAAGGAAACAATGGAGGTGGAACCATAGGAGAAGAAGGATAAGACTTCTTGCATGAATGACCTATGGGAGGAATAGAAGAATTTATAGGAATGGTTATAAGGTGATGTTTGAGATGTTGTTTTAGGATGCTATAATGATCAATGTGATGGGTGCTGTATAGATGCCATAGAAAATATACCTCACCATATTTAGGCATATATTTAGTAAGTGACTTTGGGGGAGGTATGGATTTGTCTGATGATGGGGAAGAAGGATGCAAGGTATCAATGTATTATTTCAACTTGTGATAATGGGTAAAAGAATGGTTATATATCCCATAGAAGCAATAGATACGCTTGTGAGTGGTTTTAGAAGAATCACGCATAAAAGGAAGTAAAACAAGAGTGAAAGAAGCCAAAGAACACTTGTCAACCCATTTGGTGGATAGAGGAGACATATTAGGAAAAAGAAGCAAACCATCACCAAGGGAGGGTGAATATGAGGAAGGAATGGAGCTAGGATTAACCGAATGAGTGATAGAATCAAAAATAGGGATAAAATCAACAATAGTAGGAGAGAAAAAATAATCAAATATAGAAAAAATGGGAAGAGGATCAAGTATAATAGGCTCTACTAAGGGAGGAGTGGGATCTACAAAAGGTCTAAGGAGAGTTGTACTAACCTCAAGGGTAAACTAGCTATGAGGGTCAAGATACCTAGTAAAATGGTAAGGCCCTATCATAACATGATCCATGATCATAGTCCTACATGGCTCCTAAAAAATTAGAGGTGTTAGTGCCATCTCTATCTTATGATAAAATGGAAAAATGCAAAAATCAAGAACTATAAGTGAAGGAAAATGATGAGATGCTAAAAAAGACTCAATTAAAGAAGAACAATAATAGACAATATCAGCATCATGGGCCTATACAAGACCTCCTAACAATGTATCATCTAAGGAATAACCATCATTATAATCTAGGGTGTGAAGATCAATGACACAAGTAGAGATAACCTTATCATTTGATGAAACATGGTGAATAGAATGCTTAATCTTGGTCAAGACTATGTGAATGTCATCACAAGGAAGTTTGTGAGAATGAGGTTGTAAGGAAGCAAGAAGCTATGAGATGAGATGAGGTGAGAGATTGGAAGTTTTAATATTTAAGTTAGTCTCATCTGGGTCATCATTCTTAGAATCTAAAATATTAGGAATAATGTTACCAATGAGATCAAGATGCCCATTTTAACCTCAACTTGATTTGATGGTAAATCTAAGATGCTGAGATTCATGAAGTGAAACGTTTGGCAAAGGCTCAAGAGTAAGAATCTTGAAGACACCATGATCTTGGAATTGTTTTAAATTTCAAGGGTTAGTGTCACTTTGAATCATGTAAATGGCTTCATTGTGAGGGAATTTAATGCATTAGAAGGTGAAAGAAGTGATAACTCTCATGCAGTGAGTCCATAGCCTACCGAGCAAGATGTTATAAGAAAGGTGGAAGTTAAAGATCATCACCTTCACATGGATAGTGATAGGTGGGATGGTAATGGGAAGTACACATAGCCTAGAGGAGGCTTTTTCCTTCTATCATATCCTTGGCATGTGCTATGTGTAGACTTGAGATTGCATTTAGAATACCCAAGGGTCTTAATGAAATCGAGAGAGGTGACACATGTGCTAGAACCCTTATTAATCAATGCACACTTGACTTAGATATCACCTATTTAGACACTAATGAATAAGGGATGATCATCTGCATGAAATATAATCTCTTCATGAATAATAAAAGCTCTGGGAAATTTTAAAGAAAGAGAAGTGTCTATAGTTTCATCAACATTGATAGAAATCTCTTTACATTGTTGTAAAATATTATCTTTGAAACAAGATAAAGCTACCTCCCATTCTGCAAGGGGAGGATGAGGGACATTCATATCAAATAGGAGCTTCATAAGGTGGTTTATATGATGTGCATAAGTCCTCATAAGCTCAAGGAATGGAATTTTGCATGGGAGATTAGTGAGCTCCATAATGGGATCCCATTCATCATAGCCCATAATAAGGTTATTAGATAAAGGTGCATAATGGTTAAGGAGGTCCTCAGAAGGAGGAATCGAAGAGCATTGAAATTTTTATTGATAAGAAGAAGACTAAGGTTTAAAATAAGGTGGTAAATCATGTTGAGATGATGAATTAGTTGGTTGAAGTTGATTTTGAGAATTGGAAAAGAAGTATTAGTAGAAGCTTGGTTATCATTAGTATTGGAAGATGATGGAAGAGTGGTAGAAATGGAATGGGAAGTGTTATCCAAGGGAGAATGAAAAATTGGATCATCAAAAGTGATAAGGTCTTCTTGACCCAACTCATTTAAATGAGTTAGAGAATAATCTCAGATAACATGATATATCTTATGGGAAGGAGGAGTGTAGATAGGTTGAGAATCAATGAAAGCCACCACCCTTCGCATATTAATCATGCTAACCACATTATCTTTGGAAATTGGTTCAACAAAACTTTTTACATTGTTGATGGAAGGGGTGGGCTTGTCTTGAGTGTCTTGAATTGGTTGATGATTAGGTAAAGGATATTTGTAGATAGCTAAATGAACATTTGCTTAATTTAAGTCTTGAGTTTTATAATTTGTTTTATAATCCTTAAAAGTAATCTCATAGGCTTTTTGATGCTTACGGATAATGGAATCATGATCAAAATTATGTCCAAGAAGAAAATCCATAGCTAAATTACAAATTTGTCTATAAGTCTAATGAGAATGACCCCAACTAGCATGAAACCAACAAAACTTGTTAGGGTCATACCATTATTTCATAGGTCAAGTAGGGTCAAGATCTCATGGAAGAGGCCTGGGTAGATGCTTAAGCAATTTAATTAAGGATAGAGGTTTATATACATTAATTTTATTTGGTGAAGAAAAATGAGGATTAGTATATTGTTGAGAACAAGGAGCTAGTTTTGAAGAAGGGTTAGGAACGATAGCTTGAACATTGTGAATGGTGTCATAAGAATCAATAACACCATCATTAATGATATTGTAGTTTTTGTTATTAAGTAATAGATGAGGACATGTAGAAGGTTAGGGTGGCTCAAATTGATGCATTAGGAAATCTTATCTTTTATTTTAGTCAATAGCCTCCTCCAAGGTACATGGAGAAAGAGTGTGGACCTAATATTGTAATTTAGGAAAGAGAGCATTTGTAAAGAGATGATAAAGATTTTCATATGCCATGTTATGTTCACATTTGTTTGACAAAGTCTTCCATATCTTAACAAAGGCTTGGGTAGTTTCATTCGCATGTTGTTTGTAATTAATGAAATGGCCCAAAGTATTTTCAAGAAGATCATTAGTTTGGAATTCTTGTACTAAAGCATTTACTAAGTCTTCCAAATTGGAAATGGAATGAGCTCTAAGTTGATTGTACCAATCCAAGGCATCACCCATGAGGGTTTTGGATAGGATCTTGGTAGTGGTAAGGGTATTTAATTTGACCCAATCCTTGTAAAGATTTAAAAGTTTTTTGAGGTGAAGGGTAGGATTGGTTAACCCATTATAATAAATTGTAGGTGTTATACCTCCTATATCAATGTTGGCAATTTGAGTAGTGAGAGGTTCATTTTGTAGATGATTAGTGGTTTTATGGACTAAAGGAGGTTCAAGAATGAGATTTCCTTGAAAATATTTAAGAGGAGGGGGAAAATTTTGGTTATGTGTGCCTCAAGCCATTGGTTATAGATGATATTGAAGATTAAGAAGGTGGTTTTGCATTCTCATCATTTGATTTGTGTTATGAGCTTTAAAGGTATTCATTTAATTGAGAGTTTGTAATAAAATTTGATGTATTTGATCAACATTAGAAGCATTATAATTGGTTTTTATGTTGGTATTAGTGGCTTGGGTACCACTATTAGTGTTGATATGAGTTTGAGAAGAATTATGAAAATTTGAAGCACTAATGGCAAAATTTGATTGTGAAGCAAAAAATGGACTAGTGAATGGTTGAGAGGAAGAAGCACTAGAGGAATGATTGCCTTGGGTAGAAAATGATGAACTAGTAGAAGGATTAAGGATAGTGGATCTTATGATAGGCCCACTAGATGTAGAACCTGGCATGTTAGTTGAGATACTAGCATGGAGGTAGAAGAGGTTAGAGAAGAAGAAGTCATGGCATAAGAATGAGTGAAAATTGAAGGAAGAAGCTAAAAACCAAAGAAAGTGGTACCTCCAAATTCTATTGAGAATGTAAGAGTAGGTGAATGAGGCTCTTTTGTTTGACCACTAATCATGAGGTTATTTATTGTAGAAGGATCCTTTCCTCTATGTTGAGGAAATTTGGAAATGAAGAAAAGCATTTTGGGAGTATACTCTAACTCAGGTTGGTCTTCTAATGAGAAAAGAGGATTATGATATGAAAAAGTATTAGGAGTGGTCCCATAGTTCATTGTGAGAGTGGCAATATGAATATTACTAGCATCCAAAAGAGGAGCCCTACTTTGTCTAGAGTAGACCCTATTGGGATTGGTAAAGTTCATCATATCTATTGACTATGACTCAGTGTCATTACCAAATAGAAAGTCCATGATGAAGGGAAAAGAAGAGAGATGAGAAAGAAAAGGTCAAAAAGGTGACTAAAATAGTACAGGGTTGATTGGGTCGACCCAACATAGAAATAGGGACTATAAAATTATATAGGGTCGACTGGGTCAATCTAGTATAATGTATAAAAGGCATAAAAGCTACTAGGTTGACAAGGTCGATCCAGTATAGTAGATAAGGAATTTAAGAAGCTTAAATAAGATTATGAAAATGAAACAAGAAAATTTTTCAAGTAATGAAAAAGGAGTAAGTACTAAAATAAAATAGATAATCAATTGGATTAATGCTAGCCAATCCAATTAAAACACAAAATAAAATCTTGCACTAACACTAGCTAATGCAAGCTTTTACACACATAGTTGAACAATGAGCAAGAAATAAACTTGAAAAGTAAAGATAACTAAATTGGTCAACCTGAATGTTTATTAGATTATTAAGATGTGATTTTTTAATGTGATTAGAAGTTGGCTATAATCAAGGTACTAGATAGTAATCTAAGGATGGTTTTAGCTACTTTGGGATGAAAAGGACTGTAGTGACAATGTTACAAGCTTAGTATTAGGGCCTACCACTTCAATTCACAAAGTAAAATGATAAGGGTGTTAGGTGCTTAGCTATAATATGCCATTAACTATGCTTTATACTTAGTTAGAGCATCAAGTTGGTTTTCCCCTTGGTGATGAAATCCAAGTAAGTTGGCCATGGGTAGATAGAATGTTAAAGTGCTTGTTTATGTTTTTGTGATTTGGTCATGTGTATACAAAATAGAAATAGTGAAACTAAGAAATTAATTAAAAATCCCCTTATGAAACTATGTGAACTAATCTAAGCATGCACACAACAAGTAAAAAAAATGTGTGAGCTAATTACTCGCATATATAAGGTTAATTCCAATTTGAAACAAGGTATAGTGTGGACATTATATGAACAAAATATAGAATAGGGTTGACATTGTCAAACCTGTATTGTGAAATTAAGGTTTAAAAATGAACTGAGTCAATAATGCCACTCTAGTTATTTCAGACAACACATAGAACACAAAACCGGGTCGGTAGTGTCAATCCAATTGATTATGCAAGGGTAGTTTTAAAGACTAAAAAATGTGAAAGGAAAGATAAAAAGAGAAATAAATAGAGAATTAGAAAGGAACATTGGTATATTAGAGATGAAGTGAAGGAAGATTGATGATGAATAACCTTGAGGTATGCTTGAGAAACCTACAAACTAGGTTGACAGAATTGATCAAGTTATATAGGAACCTACTAAAAAAGTGTTGAAACTATAAGGGGTCAATTGGGTCAACCTAGTAGGTTGAATTAGATGTCTAAAAGGCTAGAAACCTATATTGGGCTGACTGGATCGATCTAGTTGCCTATTCCTAGAAACTTGTGGACAGAGAAAAATAGCTAAGTCGACAAAATTGATCTAATATGTCAAAATTTATGATAAAAATGATGATCAAAAGAATTAAATAAGTGAAATGAATCTTTCAAGGGTTAGTTTCACATCAGGTTCACCAAAATGTAATATGAAGGCAAAACCAAAGTGAATGCTAATACTAACAAGAAAAGAAACAAGAATGGAAACATGAAGACAATCTAACTAGTGGTGGGATATGATTAATGTTAGGTTTACCAAAATGTATGTAATAAAAAGTACATCTTGTATTTAAGTCAATCCTATCTCAAAGAAGATAGATCATACCTACACTTCTAATTGGGGATACACTTGTTAAGCAAGATCATGACCAATATGGGGATCTATTAGACCTTATTAGGGGATCACTTGTCATAACATATCATGCTAAGAAGGGTTCCCAAGCCTACAGTATAACATAATCAAACAAAAATCCTAATGAAGTCTTAAGGTTTAAAATATTCACTTATTCTAATAACAAGAAAGTAAAATCTAATCTAGTGCACACCAAAGCTTATGCCACAAAGTTGGGGTTAGAAATAAATAAAACAACTAAACTAAACATGTAGTAGAAGACATATACTCATGTCAATGTATACAAAATCCTAATACATGGGAAAATAATATAAATTAATTATCTATCTACTCTTACAAAGGAGAAATAATGTTAGGAATACTCACCTTTAAAGATGAATTCGTTGAGCCTCAATCTCTCCCTTGGCCAAGCTTCTTTGCAAGAGATTGTTGTGGTATGTAAGGATAACTAAGACAAATAAGATCTAAGATATACAACCTATCTAAGCATCCAAAATACTTATCCACAAGACAATATCCATATATCCAAAGAAATTATGGAACCTTAAGCTTTATTCCTCAATTATAATGATCAATAAATAGATGTTCACTTTCACTTCTTCTCTATTAATTCTTCTCTTATGAAATGGTGGGAAAGAAATTATATATATACATGGATCTTTCCCTAAATCCTCCTAAGAATGTTATTTATATAGGGTCAACCCAGTCAACCCAATGTGTTTTCAAGGATAAAGCACTAGGTCTATGCTAGGTTGGATGAAAGGCTAACAAGATAAGAAAGTGAAAATACCCCTAAACTATATTGGGTCAACCCTGTCGACCTAGTACAATTGAATGTCCAAGAGGGTATTAAGGCAAGAAAAAGAGGAATCAAAAAAGGAAAAGACTAGAATGGGTAGAACTGAGAAGAAAAATATTAGGGTAAATGGTTTTAAGAGACAAATGTGTAGATGGCAAGTGGTAAAAGGAATAAGAATATTACAAAGCACTGATGGTCTACCCACCCCTTACCTAGTGCAACCATTAAGACATGCACTCAGAGATATTGAGACTCGATAGTTCCTATAAGATAAAAAATGTCAATAATCAATAAAAGTTTGAAAATATTATGTGTATACAATATTCCCTATCTAAAATTAGATGGCATGGAGTACCAATAATCATACTGCTCATGTTGTGTTGATGTAGACATAGATTGTGAAACTAGAGCTGCCTATGATGTACTACTAGTATATGAGTGTGTAGAATTTGATGCAAAAATATTGATTTGTTGACATTCTAAAACTTCATTCTGAGTTGTATGATTTATTACAAATATTTTAATCGATGTGCAAACTAAAGCTGGGTTTTGATCTCTATAATTATTATTATAAATCTTTATTGGTGGTCAAATTGAAATTATGTCTTTGGGTTAATAGTTGTTCCCTAATATCTTGATTGGTACATCCACTATAGGTGCGTTATGAGCTCTATAATTATTTCCATATATTTTTATTGGTTATTATATCAAAAGTATGACCTTGGGTTTGTAGTTGTTCCAAAATACCTTAAGTTGTGTATGCACTACAGGTGCATTCTAAACTTTATGAACTAGTTTCCATCACTGTTGAGGCTATGATGTATGAAACTAATGATAAATGGGTGTCCTAGAATTCATAGGGATCATATGATGAGAAACTAAAGGTTCCTTAAAATGAACGTCCTAGGATAAATTCATTATAGAGGGGTGTGATCTAGGAGAGTGTGCAAAATGAAGTCATGGTGACCCCTGTGTAAACTCTATGATACCTTGAATAAAATATTGGTCTATACAGGTTTAAAGTGCACAAAAATGATCAATTAAATGTCCATTTATTTGTTGAAAATGATAATAATGTTTATATGGTAGCCAATGCAAATAGTATGGTGGGTGATGATTAGTTGAAGTGTGATGATCCTCCTATCTAATAGTGTATGCAATATGTCTTGAGGCACAGCTTTATCTAAAAACTATATAACCCATCTACAAATATATTATGTTCTACTCACTATGGAAGGTGCTGTGTAGAGTGGCTCTTTTCCCTTACTAAGTATTTTTATTGGTTGTTTCTATTCCATTAGTTTTTGAATTAAAAGTGGAGAAATATCTTGTACCAAATTTGATTACTAAGGCTCTAAGTGGTCTATAGCCAAATAAACATTTGACTGTGTAATTACTAAGCCCGTCTTGCCTCTAATGCTATAGTTGTATTGTATAGATGTTTGAATGATTTAGATTTTTGATATAGAAATCTCTCCTTGAGAGTATAAATTAAATTTCTAATAAAGATTTATTGTAAATCTAAATCTATTGGTTGATAAATTAGTTGATGTAAACAAGCTTTGAACCTTAGAATGTATTCTGATGTAGGATATGTCTCACCTTGATGTAGTTAAGGTAATCTCTCATGTGTGACTAGAGGTACCTTATTCTGTATGTAATGTCAAAAAAAGACTATCTCTAGCTCCTCATAAAATATATATATATATATATATATATATATATATATATATATATATATATATATATATATATATATATATATAAATATAAAGATCCACTAGGGATTGTATGGTGGAACCAATTTAGTGCTTTTCCATATAGGGTATTTAGAAACACTTGTAATAGAATTAACCTATTTGTAATATGAGCTATGGATTTCTCATAAGCCTAAAGGTGTAAGTATGGATCTCCTTGTCCATCAAATATAGGTAACACTGGTATCTGAAAGTTGTGTGGTAACCTCATAGTTGAGATTTTGAATGGAATCAGATTATTATGTATAACATTGGCATCAACCTGATATTTGTATGATTTGTTCTCCAATGTGAGATGGTGTACTCATTTTTGTAAATCACCCACATCATGCATTAAATAAATTAAAACTTATGAAGATATATTATCATTATCAAGGGTTTTTTTTAATGCTTGAATTTTATTATTTATTTTAGCCATTCATACATTGTATTGGAAAGCTTGTTTAGAAAGGGTTGGTGTGCTCTCAATAGCCTTTGGAGGTGTGATAACTTGGAACTACTTAGAGGGAAATGAGATACCACACTTGTTTAAGTTTATTTGAGAAATAGGTCCTATTGTAGTAAAGGGGATTAAGGGGGATCAATTGGTATCTTTAATATTGTTAAGTTGTGGAGTATAACATACTAGTTTAATAAAAGGTGATATATTCTCTAGTGAATGTAAATTTTGCACATAATAATGTGTGTGTGTGTGTGTCTTTTCACATGTGAGCTATTGTTTGGTTGAATAAAAGAGATATGTGATATAAGAGAAGAAGTATAATGTGTAGATTTTATGTCATTTTCATCATAATCACAATAATCATTGTTATCCCATGGTTCATGAAAATCAAAATTTAATTCATTTGTAGAAGTAAGAGTAGAAGAAGTATCATCCACATGCTCATCAAGAGAATGAGAAGAAAAAGAATTTAACTTTTTACTACTATGCAATGTATAATAATATGTAGGTATAATGCAAGGCATTTGTTCACTAGTCATTTTTGAAATACAAACATGATTATCACTTTTGAATTTGAAATCAAGGAAGGAGAAGTAACAACCATGTTTTATTTTTGCACATTATGGCATATAGGAGAAGAGTGTATATTATTGATTTATTATAAAAAATTATTGCATTAAGCTTGAAATGTGAATGAGTGTGATAAAGTAATTTCATGTACCTTAGTTTGTATATTGATAAAAGGTTTAATATAATTTATACTTGATTTTTAAAATGTAATTGAGAAGGGTAAAGAAGATGTATTGTTCATATCTACTTTACTTAAATCATTCAAAATTGGTTTTTGTGTAGTGCACTTATATGTATTTAATTTGAATAATGAAGTAGCAAAAGTAGTTAAAAAGATAGGATCACATTGGAATAAAAGACTACCAACAAGAGGTTCTTTTGGTATTATATTGTTAATTTGATTTTAGGAGTAAGAGAAGAGTAAGATGAAAGAGAAGATGATAGATCTAAAATATCATCATGTTCATTTGTATTTTCATGATCATAGTAATCTTCATATCCATCATTAGAACAATAATCATAATCATCATTATAAATAAAGTCATTATCATGCTCTAATGTACAATCTTGAAAATTAGTCCATTCATTATTATAATAATGAAAGAAATTCAAGAGTGCATCAAGTGGATGAGGGGTATAAGACTTTTTAGATGCCATTTTAAACTTGCCAAAGAAGATAGTGTAAACAAGGAATAACAAACACACAAGAGGTAAAATATAATCTAACATAAGTATATGTGCAATGTGTGAATTTTTTTTAACAAAGTTTGTAATAGAAAATAGGATTGTGATCAAAACCCTAAATACTAATATTTGTATATATATGAACCTAGTATGTGAATCTAGGGTTTTGATTTAGGGTTGTATTTCAAATATTAAAATTAAATTAAATAACTGAAACACTAGTATATAATTAATTAAATGAGCTAGGTTAGGCTGAAAAATCAGATTTTTATAACCCTAATTTAATATACAAAGTTTAGAGAAGGTAAACCCTAAGGAAAATAAGGGTTTTGAAGTAATATTTGAAGTAAGATGGGTTCACCAAATGTTTTAACCTTTTAGGGTTTTATTATGTAAATCTTAATCTAAATCAAAGGGATGGATTTGTTGCTAATCTGAAATAAAATTGGAAATTATTGATTATATGGAACTTTCCCAAAATAGTAAGTGTAAGGAGAAAATAAACTTTTCTGGAGATACATAGATTTTTTTGTGGATCAAGGCACTAGAAATGTCTAAGAAGAAATAAAGGAATCTTTCATCTTTTGACTATTTATCAAGATCTTGCTTCAGATAGTAGCACCCCTCTTGGGATAGTAGTGCCATGTGGTGTTATTGTCTAGTTCTGACACTAATGTCCTTTATATAGTGACTATCTATAAATTTCAAGGAAGTTATGGGAGCTTCTGGAGGTCTTATAGGTGATTTTGTGTCACACGGGGGACCATATGTGTCACTATTTTCATTGAATATTCTTTAAAACCCTAATAAATATCTACACACATGAAACAATGAACTAATCAAATGTAACAAAGAAAGGAGAAACTGGGATGTGGGATGTTATGATCATACGTAATCGAACCCCTATTATCTTGGTTGCTGCGTACATTAACCACAATGTTAGGGGTCTTAGATCATATGTATTTCTACCTTAGGAAATGTGTACCATCAACTTGCATGGTATGCTAGAATGAATTCTTCTTAAGCCCTTCTTTGATCAAACATGCAAATGTCTAGGTGTGAAAACCAAGTAGTTTACAGAGTATTTAAGTTGTATTAGTAGTTGATTTTATGTAAATAAGTGCCAAAATAATAATTTCTAGATGTAAAATGCCTTGTGAGGCTCTTTATATAGGAGGATATTTGTCTTTAATATAATTCCTTTTTCATTGGTCAACATATCATGAAAAAGATATAAAAAACATAAAAGAAGGCTCACAGAGGGGTGAAGACTCAAAACTAGGTGAAAGGGCCCATCAAACACTAAATCCATAAGTAGACACTAATGCCATGTGGCACTACCATCTTGAAAGTGGTGCTAATGTCCTAAGGCTCAAAATAGAGCAAAAATTAGGGAGGATAGGCTAGGGGCCCTTGGGACTATGAAAATGTGACTTGTGAATGTTGGGAGTGTTGTAAATAGGGAAAGTAAGACATAAGAAAGATCAAAAGACTCAAATTGACCACACAAACAAGGACTATAACAACCATCACTAAGACCCTCATGTGAAAGAGCAACAAAATACATAGTAATTGTGGTTTCTTGACAATATTAGGGTGTTTACACTATGTTCATGTTACTTTGTTATATTCAATGCTTTTATTTATGCACTTCCTTGAGTGTGTTGCTTGCTTGATGTTGTCTTGCATTATATTGTTTGTTTGATCATTTGAATATGTTCCATTGATTGTGGCCCCTGTGCCTTTGTTTTCCTATTTGGGCTTTGAAATATATCATTATTTATTTTATGGACATTTGAATATGTCATTCTCTACTTTGTGGACATTTGAGTAAGTCATATCCCTTCGATTGTGCAATATTTAAATATACCCCTTGTATGAGATCTCCTTGGACCATTTCATTTTTCTTTGATTTTGCGTGATCTTGTATGTGTGATTAATTATTTGTTAATCGTGTACTATTACCCTCTAGATTTTGCTATGATCTATATCATACAAATTAGGACTTGATGTGATCACATACTGCATGCTTCAATGTTATATCTACCTATACATGATACTCTTATATACTACATGATATATACATAGTTTATACAATTATCTTATATTTTTGAGGTAAGGTAACTACCAAATTATATTTTAACTCACCTCAAAGGGGGGGCATATCAGTGGGGACATGGCATAAAGGCATGAGTTCTATATTTTCACTGTTTCATATTACAATGGGGGAATGTTATAGAAGCATATTATCCACATTTACATTGATTCTTATATTCTCTAGATTTAGTGGGGGAATGTTATATAAACATGTCCTACACAATTGAACCAATATCAAATTCACCATATTTCATAGTTATATGATTTAGATACTTATTTATGTTAACATTCTATACATTGGTACTATTATTATACCTAAATTTTAGATAGAGTCATATATGATTTGTATATTCCATGCAAAGGGTGTATCTTTGGTGATCAATTGTAAAATAATTTTTTGCATTAGAGCAAATTGGCAAGGGTAACTTATGCAAAAAATCCTTAAAATGGATTTACGATGAACTAGTAAAGGATAGAAATAAATTTTTAGTCTAAATGTGAGTTTGAAGATGCACATTTGAATAAACATAGGATATAGGTTGAAAAATCATGTTATTAAATGAGTCTTAGGGGAGGCCCAAAAAGATGGTCAAAGTGCAATAAGCCCAAAAATAAGGTGCGTAGGATTAAACAATGTACAAAATAGACCATGGATGTGAAAAAGATACTTCTTAGAGTGTGTAGAATGAACTATAGGCCCAAAGAGGTAAAATTTGATTTTATGGCTATATATTCACCCTTGGGGTGAAAAAAATTCATTTTTACCTTAGCCTTTGGGGAATTTGTGCTCTAATTTTTTTCATGCATTGTTGAGAGAAAATGGCCCGTACAAGATCTCAAGGACACATATCAAAGTGAGTGAGGGAGAAAATACAGACACCCAACAATGGGGCACCAATAAGTAACCTCAAATTTGTCATTAATTCCACTTAATTATAATTTATTGTACTTGGTAGGTTGAAAATTGATGAAGTCACCATTTACATGGTAGGGAAAATGATGGCTTCACCAAGGAAAATGGTAACTTTGATCGAAGTCATCATTACTAAAAAATGTGTCAATGCCAAAAAGGGTAGAAACCAAGGAAATGGTGAGTTCACCCATTTTTAGGCAAAGTCTCTATTTTCATGAAATGATGTTTTTACCTAAAAACATGCAAAATTGCCTAAATGGTGGCTTTAACCTAGATAAAACATTGACTTTACTTTGAAAGCCAAAAATAATAAATTTTGAGGACCTAAAAGGGGTCCAACCTTTGAAAAAGGGTTAATTAGACTGTGTATGCTAGGATTAAGCTCCAGTAGTGATATATAGTTAGGTTGATGCTAAATTTTTTGATTGCAAGAGTGATTGTCTATTCTTACTTATTACGAGAGATGATCATTTCCTATAGACCTCAGATTTGGACCAAGGCCATGGTTTCCTTTCTTCAGATGATGAACTTGCATGATATGACATAGATGTTAGTTATCCACATTAATTGAGATTATTTGAGTGCACTAGTAGAGCACTAACATAGTGAGACATAGACCTTTCACTTGCTGACTAGAGAGGCTACCATCACACTTGACAATACCTGACATTTACTCAAACTACCAATGTATAAATGAAATTTATTTTGGACACCACCAACACACCAACAAATATTTCTTGATGATTTATGTAGATATTAGAGTATCCCCATGTGTTAGTGGAAGGTATATATAGACATCATTAAGAATTATACATACATTTAACTAGATGATCTACCTATTAGGGATCCATCACCACCAATTCTGATTGAGCAAGAAGTCACTATTCTCATGGCCATTATTGTGGCATCTTTTTGCCTAAAAAGAGTGGCTAATAATTTCATATGGGTTTGGGTCGAATCATTAGGACCACATTGGAGGATTCAACATGTTTTACCTTGGGACCATCTATTTTGGCATAATTTTATAGAGATTTGTAAATGATAGCATACCAAGATAGACAAAACATCAGGGCTTGTACTCTTCTCAAAGTCTAGGGCTAGGAGATTATCACAATAGAGTGACCAATCAAGATATGTAGAGTGTGAGATCCTAATGATCCAATAGCATATGGTTTGGCTCATATAGGAGCCAACATGTGTGGGCATAGAGGAAACATCCATTTTTATTATTAGATTTTCAATAATCTAACACCATAGTTCTTCATTTAGAGGCCATAACTTACCTATCAACTATAGTGGTTTAGGGATGGATGACACATGGGATTCATGACCACTAAATACTTTCTTATTAGGATATAGTCCCACATTATAAAGGAGTACCACCTTGATCAGGTACTCAAGTAGTTTAGATTTTTAGAGGATGTACTTGAGGGGCTATGATGGTTTGCACATGTTACAAAATTAGTTGAGATACTCCTATGATCCTAAGGAATAAAACCATAATGAGCTACATCAATGTACCATAAGTTGTCTATGCATATGTAAGAGGATTCATAAATACAGGGGTCACTCCAACTTATATACACTATTGGTACATGTGTGCCCTTTGAATCTAATAACTCTAATTCTAATAAGGTGTTAAGTATATATGGACATTGAGGAGATGGAGGTTGAGACCTCAAGTGGAAGTGTAAACACCTGGTAGGAAAGTGGTGGTGAAGCTGAGGATGATGATGATGGTTCTGATGGAGGAGAGATAAAAAAGATGGAGATGATGAGGATGGAGATGGAGGGCAAAATGTGATGATACTAGTTCCTATCTTGGTAGTGGTGGTAGTTGGATAGGTTGGCTTAGGCTAGGTAGGGACTTCAAACACATAGGTAGATCCATCCCAAGTAGGGCCTTTTGGCATAAATCTGATAGGTAGGGATAATGGCATGATTTAGTAGGAGATCAATGCTCAAGTATGAGAGATTATAGGGTTACAAAATTATCTATCTGATTTGTAGAGCACCTTAGATATGAAGGATGATGATATGACTCAATTTAAAACACAGATCACTTAGATAAAGGTTGAGATAGATAAGATGGTGCAAATTTATGGCTAACTCATTACTAAGATAGATTAGACCATCAATGAGCAAGATAAGGCATTGGCCATTATAGACAGGTTGAGGTGATATCAAGATATGGCTTGAGGAGCCATTACACATGGAAGTTCTTGCAGATGGCTATGGAGTGCCTTTAGGCAAAGGATAAGGCATCTTATTATAGGTGAGCCTATGATTCTACCATACCTAGGGATTAATAGGTTACTACTTTTGAAATCTAGGATGCATAAAGGACAATGAGTAGATATATTTAGTCCTAGACTACGACTCATGTTATAGGTGCCTCAGACTATTCTATTCATAAGAAACAACCACTACCACCAAGACCATTAGGGCCACTAGGGCCTACTCTAGTTATAGGTCTCATAGAGACACAAATCTAGAGTTGATTAGAGGGATCTTGGCATTTTGGCATATGGCATATGTACTCATTGTATCAATATACTTATGTATTTTTGAGACACCATCATGATATGTATATATCCTCTATGTATTTGACATGTGAGATACATTGACATTCAGTTGTGGGTCTTGAGAGTCTGATGTACATGTATATGATATTGCAATGATATATATATATATATATATATATATATATATATATATGATTTCATGCTTATTATAGGGATTATCTCATGTTTAGCATTGATTATCATTTATAGATTTTTAGTGTTATTGATGTTTATGTTTATATATGCATTGTTCATGTATTACTTATGCTATGTTTATGAGATGTTCTATTGGTTATCATATGATCATGTTGTATGATTCATTTGTATGCTTATGTATAAATGCTCATCTTTGTAAAAACAAAATAAATATTTTGTTGCTTTTGTTTATTACTCATGGATTCATACATGTGTTTAGGGTATTTGACTAGTTTTTGATATATCAGAGGACTACCATTGTATTGATATAATAGGCTACATGTGTGCATGTTCTTTCTTTAGCTCGTGATATTATGCATGATAGTTATGGATAACTAAAATAAAAATATATACCCTAAGCATGGAAAACTTAACTTAAATGTAAATATAAACAACTTAAGAATAAGATATGAATAATCAAATCTTAAGTGTAAATATAACAAATAAACTAAGTGTAAGACTAAACACAAAAATTCACAACCTAAGTACATGATATGGATAATCAATAATTAAGTGTAAATAAAATGTAATAATATTACACAAACCAAGAAATAAAAAGGTAAAATAAATAAAAAAATAGACAAACAAAATAAATAAAAAGATAAAAACAAACAAAATATACAAACAAACCTAATAAACAAAAAAGGCCAACTAAACAAACAGTAAAAACAAAACAAGAAAATGACAAATAATCAAAACTAACTAAACAAATAAACAACAAACTACCAATAGACAAAAATAAATAAATAAATAACTAAATAGACATAAACAGTCAATAACAAAACAACAATAAACAAATAAAATAATAAAATACACAAACAAACATAATAATCAAACAAAATAAACAACTACAAACAAATAAATAGAAAAAAATAAACAAAACAAATAAAGATAGATAAAATAAATAAATGAACAAGGAAACCACACAATAAACAAAGTAAACAAAACAATAAAAACAACTAAACATTTTAAAGTAAAGAAAAGTGCAATAAACAAACTACTCTAAACACACAAATAAACTAAGCCAAACATACAACAATACAAAAATAATGGTTAATCATAATGTTAGTACAAATAGAAAACAAATTATTCATGCATGTGTAATAGAGATATTAATCTTGGCAAGAGGGTGACCCCTAAGTTAAGTAGAAATGAAATAGGTAAAATAACACAGGAATAAAAGGCACAAGGTTGACCCTAGGCCATAGGGAATTAATGACACAAACAAGACAACAAACATTATCCCTAGACCATAAGAAGCAATGACACAAATAAGACAACAAAAATAACATTGCCCATAGGATATAGGAGAAAATCAAACAAAACAAACAAAATAGGAGGAATATAAGAAAAAGAAGGGGTAATCAAGTTGACTCCAAATGTACTAGGTAAGTGGATGCTGTCTACATAATTCCATGGACACAAGATCCAAATATGAACTTCAAGCCAAATGTAGTTTTCCTAGGATATGGGATAGAATAAAATGAATGATAATAAAACATGATTGCATTGTAGAGGAAAATATGAATGATCTTTCAAAATGATGAGTGCATAAGAAAAGAGGGGATGATGTTTCATAATTATGAAAATGTCAATACAAACAAATTGCATGAGTGTGAGAATATGTTTTAGGATAAAACCACATTAAAATACAAGAGATGAGTATCCAATAATGAATTGAAATGGTAATTCATAATGTTTACTACATCTAAGGCTTGGAATGAGAATTAGCTCACAAAATGGTGAGAGCATTGCAATGGTTTCTTGAAAATGAGAGAGCATTCAAATATAAATTGATTGCAAAATGACGAGAACATAAAAAAAGCCAAGTGGTCATTAATGCATCAAATTTGAATGCACAATGATCATAACATCAACTCAGAAAATGGTGAGAGTATACGACTAAGGCTAGTAAGGATGGAAAAACTAAAATACAAGTGGTTACTCGTGAGATATTTAGGAGTCCAAAAATCCTTAAGGAAAAAAATTATCAAAAATGATAGGAAGTTATGATCGAGATAACTTGAGATACCCCATATATCTAAGTGCTACCTACATATTCCATCTAGACCTCAGGCTAATGTAGTTCTCCTAAAAATTGGAGGAAAAAGATCAGGTGGTCTAGAAATAAACTAAATAGATAAGATGACCCATCCCAAAAAAAATTGGCAATTTTATAACTCACATATAAATTCTCAGCCAATTTTCATGATTTTATGATTTTTACTATTTTCTAGATCTTTTGCAAATGTTAAAGGGTTTTTAAATTGTTACAAGTGTTCTTGGAATTTTATAGGTATCTCAATTTGAATTATAATTGTGAGATATATAATGGTCCAACTCATAAAATGTCGAGAGTGTGGATTAGGTATGCTCAAAAAATGATGAGAGCATGGAAAATGGGTGATTGAGATGACCTCAATGTGAATCCAATGTTGCCTACATAGTCCCACAAGACATCAAGTCACTGTAGTTCTAACTTTGGTGGTGAAGGTGTTGAATTGCTTCCAATGTTTTTGGTGTTTTCAGTATCTCAACTCAATAGAGAATTATGAGAGAAAACATGGTACAAAATAAAAAAATAATGAGAGCATGGTAAAGGGGTGACTGAATTGATCTCAATATGAATCGAGTGCTACCTACATAGTCCTAATGGACCTCAAGTCACTATAGTTTTTCCCACACGAAAGGTGTCTAGCTAAGAACCAACAAGTTTAGGTAAAGGAAAATAAAAAGGCAAATGGTAACAATAATGGCAAAGTGATTTGGTAATGCACGGTAAAGGTGTTTCCACTAATTTACCCATAGGTAACTATAATTAAGAAATAATGGCAAAGGGTTAGTGGTATTAATTTTCCCATAGGTGGTTATAATTAGTAGTATGAGGTGGGAATGTAGCAACAAATGAAGGATATAATTTTTAGGACTAATGTCATATTGATTCATATACTACCATTCAAACATTTAATTTTAAAATAACTACTGAAACTAAATCTATCATCAAGTACTGAATGTGCCTGAAGTACAAATGAAATAAAACCAAGGCCAAATGTGATAAGTGGGGTTAGGTAAAAAACTAGATGGTGAAGGGTTGAGGGCATGCTAAAATGGTAAGGCGAGGCAAAAAATAATGGAAATGGTAAAGAAATGGTCAAGGCATAGTAAACGATTATATTATTCCTATTGATGTGGAGATGCACATCGTAATCAACATATGATACAAAAAAAATGAACAATGGGATATAATGGTAATATGGTTGCCCCTAAGTGACAAGGTAAGGTAAATAGTAAGATATGAAATACAAACAAGGGAAAGGTAAAGTAAATGATTATGTTATTCCTAATGATGTGGATATGCTCATCTTAATCAACATATGATATAACTAGAATGGTCAAATGTTTAAATTGCTAGCCCATACCCCTTCTGAATAGCTGCTCTGTTAATAACCTATTATTGATTTGGACTCCCTATTGTGATATTCATTGGTCATTAATTTTGTTTCCTCTAAACTTCAAGATAAGAATCCTTCATAGCCTTTTAAAAAAAACTATAGATAGGGATGGTAAATAGGGATAAACATTGGCTAAAAGATTAATTTGGAAATAGAAAAATTGATCATAATGGAATGTATAATGGTGGGAAATAAATGAATATTGGGATTTTAAGGCACACACAATGTTATTGATTCTGAATTTGACATAATTTTGGTTGTGGTGGGGCTGAATAATTTTGAATATGTTCTTGATAGGACCACCAAATTTTTATGTTGTTTGGGCTTGAGTGATGCTACTATCTAATTATGTTGTAAATTGGAAGCTATAGTGATAATGTCTTTTATAATGTCTTCATTAAGCATTGAAGAACTATTGTGCTTAGATATTGGTGCCTCAAAGAGGTTTTCACCAATAAATTTGTCTTGATTATCCCATATCACCTTTGAGAAGGTTTCACTAAGGAACACTGAATTTTTATTTTGATTATCTTCTAGCTCCTCAAACTAGGTTTCACTAGAATATGCCAAGTTTGGACTTTGATTGCCTAGTGTCTCCAAAAAGGTTTCACTACGAGATTGTTCTTCTTCTACATGAATGTGGTCTTGGTCCCCCTAATTTTTTTTAATTGATATGTCACCATGGATATATTTCAATAATTTGTGATTATGTTAGTCCCAATCGACACTTGTGGGAGGTGGAATATCAATATAATGGATAGGTTGGTTGGTATTAATGGTAATGAAATGGGTAGAGGTAGCATAATACTCATAGAAGATACCATGAGAACTTGTGTCGATGCTAAAGTAATCATCCTCAAAAACTATGAAAGAATAAAAAATGTACTCAAATTGATCTATAAGGCATGTGTAACCAATGTTGTAACAACCATGATTGTATTCTAATTTTGAAGTTGAGTTTGACTCAAGGGACTTAGAATCTAATGTTGAGACTATTATTGATTGTAATTTTGATGCTAAATTTGATATCAGTTTAAAAATAGAACCTAACTTTAATGTTGATTTTTTGTCTAGTATGGAATTAAAGATGCTATGTTGAATGTTTGGTATTGAATGATTAATGGCCTAGGGTTGAACAATAGGTTCTTCAAAAATATGTTTAATGAAGGACTCCAAAAATACTGGCTTGTCAAAGTGAGGCTTCTCAACAAAAGGGAAATGGTTAATATGAAACTTTATAGAGATTGGATTTTAAAAGTGAGGCTCCTTAAAAATAGGGTAATGGTCAAAATAATGATTTGTATAAAGGTAGTTATAATCGTCAGGGGGTGACTCAATAAAGACTAGCTTGTCAAAGTGAGACTCCTCAACCAAAGGGAAATGGTCAAAGAGTGATTCAACATAGGTTAACTCATCAAAAATAGGTGTTTCAACAAAAATATGAAGGATTGGTTGGTTGTCTTTGCTTTGGCTTACACTTGGTTGCAAAAACTTAGATTTGGACACATATTGGTCTTTGAATGATGACTCTTGGGGAGGCAATGATTGGATCTATTATGGTTCACATATCATCTTGTATTTTATAAAGGGGAAAGGTTAGAAATGGATGAAGAATGATTTTTGGTTCAATAATGAGCTCTTTGTAAATAAGCTCATCTAAGATGGGATCAACAAAGACTAGCTATAGGTCTAGGATGGTAACTATGCTCTGTCTAGTCATAATTATGCAACCTTATTGGGATAATGAACTACTAGATTTAGAAGGGCTTGGAATGGTAATGAATGGGTGCTATAGATATTGGTTATTAATGCAGGCTAAAGGATGAGGGCTTGGAATGGTAATTTTTGGGTGCTACAAAGCTTGGTTACTAATGCAGGCCAAAGGATAAGGGCCTAAAATGGTAATCCTTGGGTGCTATGAAGCTTGGTTTCTAATGTAGGCCAAAGGATGAGGGCCTAGAATGGTAATAATTAGGTGATATGGATCTTGATTGCTAACATAGACCAAATGATGAGGTCCTGAAATAGTAATCCTTGGGTACTACAAAGCTTAGTTGCTAATGCACACCAAAGGATGAGGCCCTGAAATGGTAATCCTTGGGTGATGTGGAGTTTGGTTACGAATGAAGGCAAAAGGATGAGGGAATGGATTGGTAATCCTTAGTCCTTTTAGAGCTTGGTTGTTAATGTAGGCCAATGGATGAGGGCATGGATAAGAAGGTGCAATAATCAAATACTACGCTAATGGGTCTAACCTTTAGTCAATGTATGGATTATTGTAAGATGGATAAGGATCTATCTCATATGCTACATCATTAGCATATGAATCTTGAACAAAAGGGTCACTGGTCATAAAGTTATCATAGTTTGGATTATACATAGTCCTGTTATGTGTGTAATGAGGCATGTTTAGATCTATGGCTAGGTCTCATGAAAAACAAAGGTCTAAAGGTAACAAATAATTGAGGTCTAAAAACAAACAACCTTTAGCTTTGTAAAAGAGGCCTAAAGGGTAAAACATCTAAATTAGGTAGAAATAAGGTAGAAGGCAAGGGTAAAACAAAAAACATGGAACCAATCTAACAAATGATATAATTTACCCAAAGGTGGTTATAATTAGTGGAAAATGTAACACAAAAGCTCAAAAATTTTCTATGGCTAAGGTACTAATTTTCCCAGAGGTAGTTATAATCAGTGACAAAAGTATCTAGACAAAGTAAAATAATTATAAACTATGATTAAAGGACAACAATGATTTGCCCAAAGGTAGTTATAATCATTAACATGAAAAATAAGGTTAGACTCAAAAATAAAAAACTCAAAAATAGACTAAACTAAGGCAATTGGATTGGGTAACACTTGGTAATTGGCTCAATAAGACTCAATATTTGACTCACAAGATATTTTTGGAATAATGAAATTAGTACACTTAAAATTCAACACAATAAACTTTAAAATAAGCACATGGAAACAACTTGGATCAAAGGACTCTCAAACAAAGTACAAGATAAACAACAATTGCTAGGTTTTAGGTAAGGGGTAGTTTAGATCAAATAAGAAATCAACCCAAGTAACACAATCTAAGCATAAAATGTAGATAACCTAAGCCAAAATTAGATGAGGCTTTCGTGTAACCTTGATTAGTTTAAGATTTTCACTTCAAAAGGTTGAGTTTTAGATTTAATGTTAAAAAACTTGAATTTTCTAAGATAAAAGAGCTAGACTAAAATGGGAAGCATAACTTCACATTTAAAATAAGAGGTATAATAATGGTTTGGAACTTGGATTTAAATGAGACAAGATATTTGAAATAATTTAAGTAATGTAACAATGCTCCTTCAAATAAATGTCATGACAAATGTTTTGGACTCAAAAAATCTAAGGTAAACGTTTGAGATGAAATAGGTAGTGTAATGATTCCCCATTTAGAAAAGTGACACACAAATGGTTTTGGAATAAAAATCTAGGGAAAAAAGTGTGACATAAAATGGACAGAGTAACACCTCTTAGGCTAAAGTGATAAAACACTATGATGTTTTGGACTTATTTTGATGTGAAAATATAAGAAATAATTTTAATATACAAACACACATGTAAATTAAATAAAATAGAAGTAACACTAATGGCTCATCCTATATCTAAAACTCACATGGGTGTGCATAAATTTTGCCAAATTTCCATCAATATACCAATGATTGTTAGGAATTAAGTGTTAATACACAAATTAAAGTATAGGTATAGGTAGAGTTTTATGTCCCCCTCTATCTCTCAAGTATTGATACATGTTGCAAACTTAGAGTGAGGAGCACTCAAAATTTGGCAAGAAATTTTATGTTAAGTGGGATTGACTAAAAATCTATATATATCAAACACACTAAAGGGTCCAAATTGTGGCTAACATAAGGTCATAATCATGTCAATTGGGTTCACACATGCTAACATACTATGCAAGGGTTTATTCCTTTACATAGTGACTCTAGTCATGTATTGCTTAGCAGAGTCTGATGTTTAATAAGATCTGACCTAGGTTTTCATTAGGATCAGAGAGGCTAGCAACTCAACCCCCTAGTAATCTTAATATCACATGCCTAATTTATATACCCCACTATGGATTGGGGTTGGTATGATGGTAGGAGATGTAACCCCAAGTCAACACACCCCTATAGATCTTGTGAGGGATAAAAAAACTTATAACCACAAGTCAAATGCAAGAAAATAAAATGGAAAGACTTTAGATGCCATTTCTAGGTCACCCAGGTCATTCAGAGCTTAGGGAGAGCATACATGACATTCTTTTTGACCAGACCAAATAAACAAGGTAATAAACTAAATGCTTTTGGTCACCTGAGTTCCCTAAAGGGATGGGGGGAGAACCTACACATAATAGTTTCTAATTCTTAAATAAACAAAGAAACTAGTCTAATGAACTTTGAAATTTAGCTAATAATAAAAAACAAACATAAATTGAGAAAACTCTTAAGAGTTATAACTAAAATGTATGTTTCTTTTAATAGCACCAAATCGAGATGTGATTAAAATTTTGGCCTCTTAGCCTTGTTTGTAATTATAAAAACTTTGAAAAAAATAAAAGACAAGTGTGATTATGTTGATTTTAAGAACCAAAATAAAATATGTAAATGGCCTTTTGGGATGCAAAATGGTTTCTCCTAGCTTGAGAAAATCTACAAAAAATTGTTATAAGTTTCAAATGTGGTCTTTGGCAAGTGAAACCTATAATAAATAAGTTAGATTGCAAAATAAATTAGCATTATTATATATAATGTTTTATGAAAAATACATGTAATATGAAGGTAAACTAACTACATAATCTAAAAATTCATGACAAAACACACAGTTTTAAATAAATAATCATAAAAAAGGAATTTGGATGACCCTGAATGAGCCTCTAAAAGTTGGGCAATTTTCACACAAGTGAAGTAATCATTTAACAATCATGTGAAGTCATTATTTTCTGCAAAGTCTCTATTTTCTTATAAGCAAAGCTATTGATTAGAAAAAAAATGTAAATTCATCATTTTTTCTATTTTGAAGCCACTATTTCTACACAATAAGATTGCAAATAAACATGAAATTGGTGAATCTATTGTTACACAAGGCATAACTACCGATTACTCAAAAAATAGAATGACATTAATTTCAAGGTTAAAACTCAAAACTTGAAGAATTACATAAATTTATTAGAAAAACTAAGGTTAGAATATGATTCTCCTTGGCCATATGGGATGTATGGTCCCACTGAGTGTGTTATTATGTACCTTAGGTGTTTGAAGAGTAAACACAATGTAGATTAGTCTCTTGTTAGTCAAAATGACAAAAAATCAAGCATAAAAATACACTAGGACTAAACACTCTTGCCTAAAAACTAGGGAGAACATAATATAATAAGCAAGATCAAAAAATAGAGATAAAATAATGCAAGTAATTTAACTTCTTTATCTAATTGATGCTTACTTATTGGCATAATGATGTTTATGCTTGGCCTATGATGATTAGAGTTTTCTAGCAATGCTCTTCCATGATGGAAGCATCTCTCCAATAGTTACTTATGGTTTTGTGTGAATATTGGAATAAATTAGGGATTATAACATTACTCTCAAAGGCTTTAAGAAGGTATTCTAATAGAATAAACTTACACATAAAATCTTGTTGACATATGGTGTGGGCACTTGTATTTATATATCTAAGAATTAAATCTAACCATAGGGAGGTTAGGTTAAGTTATAACTTGGGTTGAGTCTAAATTAACCTAGGTTGAGTTAGTATAACCCTAGGTTGGGTCAAAACACTAATGAAATCTTGACACCTTAGTTTCAGATATTTGTGAGGCATGACAACTCACTTTAGATATTTGTGAGGCTGTGACTCATAATTTTGAAATATTTAGGAAATAATAAATAACTTTATTATCTCCTTTGACCTTTGACTTCATATTTAGATAAAAATTCCTTTTTTTGTAAATGAAATTCACTAATTTGATTTTAAATTTCTTTTTATACAAGTTAATTAAGATTTTTAGAGTAATTAATCTTGTTTAGTGCTTTTTCGATTTTGTCAATTATTTTAAATATTCTGAATTAATAGTTTGACAGGGCAATGTGTCAAAGTACTAGGTCATAATTTGACTAGGTTTAAAACTGAACTATGTTTTTGGTGCATATAGGGTAATACACCAAATAAACTAGTCTCATCATGTTTCTGAGAAATTAAATTCCTTACATGGATGAATTTGAGAAATTCATGTGTTTTCTAGGCTTAAAATGTGTTGTTTATTAGAATTTGAACTGAATCCCGAGTTAGGCACAAAAGTGGCCAAAACTAAGTATCTTCAAAGTGAACCTAAAAATTATGAAATAAAATCATTTTCTATATTTAAAATATAATTATGGATTGTTATCATAACTAGGGTGGACTATTATGTGTTGTTATCGAGTCAATCTACTACAATAGTTGGTTCACCTTTAGAAGGTTGAGTTGATTAAATCACTCAATCTCACCAAACTTATAAGTTATATTTTATTAAATAATATAAATTCACCAAAATTATAGGTTGTAATTGATTAAATCATTCACCCTCACCAAATATATGATTTAAATGATTAAATCATTCATACTCACTAGGTTATGCACATATTTGGGTTACCCGATTAAGATGAAATAAGGTTAATCGTCATGTTACAACTCTTTTTTACACCAATATTGGGGGCATGTTGTTTTCTAATATATTTCTATATATGTACTTTAAAGTTTAGATTTATCCTAATATCAATTTCAATGCTTCATAATTAGGCATCTTTTCAATTTAAATTTATAAAAGGTAAGATGGTTGGATCGACACACAGGTGTACTCCTAACCTTGATCTTCTTACTTTCAAGAATTTAAAATTATTACAATTTAAAATTTCATACATGCTATTAGTTATAGGTAAATCATAAGCAAAAGACTGAATGTGGGCTCACATAAAAATACAAGGTGTGTTGTACACATCTTGGTATGCATTCATTTCCTTTAAACTAACAATTTCATTATTAGATTAAAGGTGGGGTAAATGTAGATACTAAAATATGATTTATATATTATCCTAGTATTGTGTAGTTGGAAAATACCTATCATGGTTGTAACTTTATATTTTATACCTTCTCACTATTGAAAGGCTCACATTCTTTATCTCTTTATGCCAAATTGATTAACTCTTAGTCTGACCATTATTATTTTAATGACCCAAGCTTTATATACTATGAAAAAATCTCTAAAACTAATTATTATCCTTCACTGTTAGTTTTGGACATGCACCTATTTTATATCTCTTTGAATAATTTCATCCCAAGTAGACACCTCCATTGACACAATTTTCGACACAATTTTACATGAAGAACCCTTCCGATTCTCCAAAATCAGCACCCACACTTGGCACTACTATGGAACTAGGAGGAACACCCTTGCTCACTTCACACACAAAAAGAGCTAACTTTGCTCAACTCAAACTAGCACACTTTACAATACAGCCCATAAGTCTATTCCTACAAAAGTGTTTAATGCCCAAAAGTCATCCAATTTACAAAATAAACATATCCAAAAGGTCAGCCTAAGTGCTTTAATGTGAGATATTTCTAAAATGGATTGATATATATATATATATATATATATATACATATATATATATATATATATACATATATATATATATATATATATATACACACACATATATATATACATATATATATATATATATACATACATATACATATACATATACATATACATATACATATACATATACATATACATATATATATATATATATATATATATGTATATATATATAAGATCAACCCTCATCCATGTTTATCCTAGCAATCACATACAAGTCACATGGAAATATACCAAGAAGCACTCAATCAAGAATTCAAGTGCACAAATTTGCCCTATTTATCCCTATTTCCATATTAGTTATAGGAATAGTATTTTTATAGGTCTAAAGCATTATATATATATATATATATATATATATATATATATATATATATATATATATATATATATATATATATATATATAAGATCAACCCTCATCCATGTTTATCCTAGCAATCACATACAAGTCACATGGAAATATACCAAGAAGCACTCAATCAAGAATTCAAGTGCACAAATTTGCCCTATTTATCCCTATTTCCATATTAGTTATAGGAATAGTATTTTTATAGGTCTAAAGCATTCAAAGAATAACCCATGAGACATATTTTCCAAGTTACACTTTAGGTCATTGCATGTTTTTACATATCACACATTTCACCCTTATTTACACACAATCCAACATGTAGGGGAGAACTACATCACTCTAAGGCCCTTTTCAAAATTTTGGCTATGTAGGCAACATTCATTAATAGAGGGGTCTTTGGGGTCAGTTTAACACTATGAGTCAACTAACCCATTTTTCCCATAGTCATTCTAAGGGTGAAGATATAGGGTTTCATCATTTGACCAAAAATGATAACCTGTGCACATGATTTGAAGACATCAGAAGAGAGGTGACAAAAACCCCAAAAGGCTCTAGTTGGTCATATCTAGATTTAGTCAATATTCCATACATGACACCTATTGACCAGTTTTGCCCAACAGGCAAAATTTTGGTCACCTTCTTCCCTTGCTATTTGAATCCAATCAATCTCAGGTTGCACAAGTCATGACATGGTTTTTTTGGCTTGGTTCAAGCCTCAGTTCAATCTTCAAAGCCATCGCTGGTTCAAATGGGCCCCTTGGTTTATCTTCTTCAAGTTCAAATGGCCTTGTTCTAGCTTGGTTCAGCCCCTTGATTCATTAGCATTTGGTTTGTCCTTTATCAACGTTCAGTTCAACACCTAGTTCATTGGTTCGGCCTTGGTTCATCAACCTAGTCCAAGTTCAAATGCCCTTGCGGGAGAAAAGGCACTTCAAAGAAAAAATCTGGGTAATTTCAAATTTGGGTAAGTTCAAAATTTGTTAAGTCCCAGATTCCTTTGGACTTTTTGTCTGAAGGAATTCCTAGACAAAAAGTCTGAAGGAATTCGGGCGGGCTGTTCAAAGTTCAAAGCCGAGCTAGGTAGAATTTCTGTGGACTTTTTGTCTATGGGAAAACATCTGTAGACAAAAGTCTGCGGGGAAATTGTTCACTAACAAATTGTCTATGGGAACTCGGGAGACCGTCTAAAGCATCAAAGGACCCACCGAAGGACCCCAAAGGGCAGATGCCCTTGTGGGGGACTTCCAGCCCAAATACAAAGGGGCACTAAGCATGTCAGGAGGGTGCTAAGGAAAAAATCAAAGGCATGGATGCCGCAAAAAAACCAACAAGGGCCCGACTAAAGGTTGTGATGGGGACGGTGACATCTCAGAGGACGTCAAAGTTAGCGAAGTGAAATAGCCATTCCTTTTCAAATGAGAGAGAGCTAACCATGGAAAAGAAGGCCCAGAATGTAGCAACCCACTAAGAATTCACCCCGCGGGCCAAGGAGCCAGAAGAGATAGGATAGGAAAAAGACAATCCCAGATGACAAAGCAAGAGAATGACAAGGTACAAAAATAGACAAAGCAGTCCAAGTGATAGTGCCAATTTGAGAAGTGACTCCAGCAGGTGAAACAGTGGCTGCAATTGACCACTAGAAGATGCGAACGACATGGCCTATGCATTTAAAATGAGACAAATTTCAATCTGTTGGCAAAAAAAAGATGCAGCCTATATTCCACATTAATGCTTGAATGCCAAAGTCAAATTCAACGATCATACAGCATGGTTCCAACAGGCTTCTCCTAGAAAGATGACATCGGCAACAACGTTTTCCTCTTCCCAATGAAGGGATGTGATGGGCCACTTGTAAAAAGGAGTGCCAAATGGGCCTCCTTGCTTCTCTTATATATTTTTAGGACTTGTCATTTTTTAAGATATCTTCCACATTTGTAAGGCATAGCCCTAGCAAAATTTCACCTGAATCAATAGACGTAGTTTTTACCTCTCTCTTAGATAGATATATTTGAGTATGTCTTGAGTGTTTGTTTGTGTTCAGTCATTATTTCTTGATGCTTTCACAGGTTCAACACCAACATACCTATTGTCTACAAGGTGCCATCTTTGCAACTGACAAGAAAAGAGCAGTATTTGAGAAGTTCAAAACAGAAGAGATTACTTACAGTGTGCATTCCACATCACCTTGGTAAAGCCCTATTTTTTTTTTTAATTTTCCATTAAAGCCTCCTTGCCAGTTTCTAGCAGCCTGGTCCTTCTGCCAAGTCTGAAGAGTATGTATGTGTTTATCTGGTTTCAAGAGTGGATGTGAGAAGGTCAAACTTATTTTGGTGCATCACCTCTTTTAGAGTAGTTTATTTTCTTGCATCTCTTTCTCTTTTCATACCCCCCATTATATATCTATATATGTATGTGTTTTCACTTGCTGGAATGAACATGATGCATCAAAGGGAGCTAGCCCTTATCTAGAGACTCTCCCCTCCAGCTTCGCCAGTCCCATAAGCGAGATGGGAGTTTCCATGTTGCGTGGAGAAGGCAGGAGCTTGACCTCTTGCCAAGGGTGAAATTTTCCAATGTCAATAGTTTTGGCACACCTGGTGGGACCACAGTTTTACAATGGAGTAAGGTTTTAGGATTGATGCTAGTCCTGTTATAGAAAATCAAAGTTTTCAGCATCTAGCGACTTCGAGTTAAATCTGCTGGTTAAGCAGCTTGGTGCCATCAGAAATCATTTCTTAGAATCACCTCAAGTAGCTCTCCTAGTTGCCCTACAACTATAAAGGAGATGGTGATGGAATTGGAGATTAACATGCTGGAAAAGTAGTACATATATCAACATGAGCTGATGTATAAAGAGGACTGTTTGTTTAGGCAAGCTCAACCCTTGCAACCCATGAAAGAGGAGGTAGCAAAATGGAGAAATCTATCTATGAGTGGCAGTTAGCCTTATGCATCCCCTCTTATTCTAAAAAAATCCCCCTCTTTTGAACTAAATCCTTTCTATTAGATAGCACTTACTCTCTCCAACTCATCAAATGCATTTTCTCTCAATCCCATGCGCCTAGCTTTCCAACACCAGAGGGCATCAGAACAACCTCCCATGGAGATGAACCTTCTAAACTCCTTAGATTGTGAATCTTCCATTTTGGGGAGTAATACCAGCCAATGCATCCCTCTTCTAAAGACTCCTCCAATGCACCAACAATCTTTTCCTTGCATTCCCCAACCTCCCCAAGTCCTTCAACATAATGTGTAGATTCTGAGCTGGAGGAAGGAATGTTAGGGACCAACTCAGAGCTTTGAAGAGGATCATGCGGGTGACTTCCAAGAAAGACTCTTTCAGGACAACCTAGCCAAAAAAATTGAAGATTTAGAGGCTAGGATGAAGCTGCTTCTTGAAAGAGAGTTAAAATTTCTAGACCTTGCAGAGGAGCCCCAAGACCTTGGAGAAAACAAAGTTGCTACCTGTTCACAGGAGCAAAATTCCAATTTTAAAATCCTGAATTAGAAAAAAATAATGGAATCATGGGGCAGCAAGGAGGAGAAGCAAGGTTTTTTCAAAACCTTGAAGAATCTAAAGCTACTCCTACCCATGATTCTTATGATCTCCAGGAAAGGCATTTCCAAGAAGATCTAGACAAGAGAATTGTGGAGTTGGAATCTAGAGAGAAATTCCTCAGGCAATGCATGATGGATGGTTTAGACCAAATGGCACATTCTATGTCTAAACACACCCCACATACACATTTCCAAGAGAGATATTAGGCTACATCTGATATTGATGAAGTGCTAACCAATTGGAAGGAGGAGAATCATTCGATTCTAGCTCAAGGACTACCTCCTCTTCCACATGTTTTCTCCACTTCACCCCTTCTCAAGGAAGAACCTGTCCTGTAGGAGGCGAGTGAGGAGTAGAAGATCCAATCTGTAATTCTTTAAGAGGCTATCATGAGTGACAATGAAGATGAAATCATCATTAATGCTCCTTGTGAAGACCTTATCAACACTGGAGAAGATGTAGGTCTTATATATATGCAGATGTTCTAGCAATATGATGAGGAATAAACACATGGTAAGCTCTCTTCCCCTCTGTTAGATGAACTTCCTTGCTGTTTTGATGATGAGGATGACTACATTGAGGAACTTGAATTAGAGGAGGATTAGGAGGATACCTTTGAAAATCTAGAGGTCCTGATCAGCGAAGAGGAAAAGGAGAGGTCTGTCTTCCTGGAGGAATGCCTTAAAGAAGAAAGTTTCGATCAAAGAGGTGATGCTCTATGGGATGAGAAAGCATTTTGTGAGTCCATTTTAGACATCACCACAGTCACCCTTCTTCAATAAGGCCAAAAGGAAGTAGAGGATGAATCTGATAGAGTCTTCGATGAGGCAGAAGGAAACAAGTCAGACCATGATACATTGTAGAGGGAATGCACATATCAAAAGGCTTATGGTGATGAGCCAGTAGCCAAAGATTTCTTGGTGAAGAGCACCAATATGAGGGACAAAAATTCAACAAGCTTCCAAGGACAAGTAGAATACATGTATGTTGGAGGCATGTTTAAATCTGATCCACTCAGATACAAGTCAACTCAGGTGGCAGGCAAGAAGAACAGGTCACCAACTCTCTTTTTCATTTAGCTACTTTCCTGGCACCATAAGTCCTTTTGCCAGGAAAGGGACTTAAGAAATTTTCCCTTCGATCTAGGAGGGAGGCGAGAATACTTGGTTAGCTATATATATTAGTTTGCTTTCAGTTGTCTTTCTTGTTTTCCCTAAGTGCAGTTTACACAGGTAGTGTTTTTGAGCCTTGTGTGTTTCCCTTCGCGTGTGGGGTAAAAGCTTCATGTTTGATTCTCAGATCTTTTGGGGATATTGCTAATTATTTTATAGCTGCATTTGACTTTATGCCCAATGGAATGTAGGGCAACTGGTTTCTAAGCATAGCATGAATGCTTCCCCTATGAGTCGCCAATCTGTTGACCAATTTTGCCCAATAGGCAAAATTTTGGTCACCTTCTTCCCTTTCTATTCAAAGCCAGTCAATCTCAGGTTGCACAAGTCATGACATGGTTTTTTTAGCTTGGTTCAGGCCTCAGTTCAATCAAGCCATCGCTTGTTCAAATGGGCCCCTTGGTTTATCTTCTTCAAGTTCAAACGGCCTTGTTCTAACTTAGTTCAGCCCCTTGATTCATCGGCACTTGGTTCGTCCTTCGTCAAAGTTCAATTTAGCACCTAGTTCATTGGTTCGGCCTTGGTTCATCAGCCTAGTCCAAGTTCAAATGCCCTTGCGGAAGAAAAGGCACTTCAAAGAAAAAATTTGGGTAAGTTCAAATTTGGGTAAGTTCAAAATTCATTAAGTCCCGGATTCCTTCAGACTTTTTGTCTGAAGGAATTCCTTCGGAAAAAAAGTTTGAAGGAATTCAGGCAGGATATTCAAAGTTCAAAGCTGAGCCAGGTAGAATTTCCATAGACTTTTTATCCGTAGGAAAATATCCATGAACAAAAGTCCACGGGGAAATTGTTCACAGATAAATTGTCTGTGGGAACCTGGGAGACCGTCTGAAGCATCAAAGGACCCCGAAGGGCAGATGCCCTTGTGGGGGACTTCTGACCCAAATACAAAGGGGCACTAAGCATGTCAGGAGGGTGCTAAGGAAAAAATCAAAGGCAAGGATGCCGTAGAAAAGCCAATGAGGGCCCGACTAACGTTGTGATGGGGATGGTGATGTCTTGGAGGATGTCAAAGTTAGCGAAGTGAAATAGCCATTCCTTTTCAAATGAGAGAGAGCTAACCATGGAAAAGAAGGCCCAAAATGCAGTGACCCACTAAGAATTTGGCCCGAGGGCCAAGGAGCCAGAAGAGACAAGATAGGAAAAGGACAATCCCAGATGACAAAGCAGGAGAATGACAAGGTGTAGAAATAGACAAAGTAGTTCAAGGGGCAGTGCCAATTTGAGAAGTGATTCCAGAAGGTGAAATAGTGGCTGCAATTGACCACTAGAAGATGTGAATGGCATGGCATGTGCATTTAAAAGGGGACAAATCTCAATTTGTTGGTAGAAAAGAGACACAGCTTGTATTCCACATTCATGCTCGAACGCCAAAGTCAAATTCGATGATCATACAACATGGTTCTAACAGGCTTCTTCTAGAAAGATGACATCAACAACAATGTTTTCCTCTTCCCAATGAAGGGACACGATGGGCCACTTGTAAAAAGGAGCACCAAATGGGCCTCCTTGCTTCTCTTATATATTTTTGGGACTTGTCATTTGTTAAGAGACCTTCCACATTTGTAAGGCGTAGCCCTGGAAAAATTTCACCTGAATCAATAGACACAGTTTTTACCTCTCTCTTGGATAGATATATCTGAGTATGTCTTGAGTGTTTGTTTGTGTTTAGTCATTGTTTCTTGATGCTTTCACATGTTCAACACCAACATATCTATTGTCTACAAGGTGCCATCTCTGTAGCTGACAGGAGAAGAACAGTATTTGAGAAGTTTAGAATAGAGGAGATTACTTACAGTGTGCATTCCACAACACCTTGGTAAAGCCCTATTTTTTTTTGTATTTTCCATTAAACCGTCCCTGCCAATTTTGAGCAGCCTGGTCCTTCTACCAAGTCTGAAGAGTATGTATGTGTTTGACTAATTTCAAGAGTGGATGTGATAAGGTCGACCTTATTTTGGTGCATCACCTCTTTTAGAGTAGTTTATTTTCTTGCATCTCTCTCTCTTTTCATACCCCCTATTATATATCTATATATGTATGTATTTTCACTTGCTAAAATGAACATGATGCATCAAAGGGAGTTAGCCCTTATCTAGAGACTCTCCCCTCCAGCTTCGCAAGTCCCACAGGCGAGAGGGGAGTTTCCATGTTACATGGAGAAGGCAGGAGCTCGACCTCCTGCCAAGGGTGCAATTTTCCAACGTCAAAAACACCTACATTAGAGGTAGTCACTTGTGTCAACATAATTATTTAGATATGATGCAAGTGTCCATGGCCATAAAAAAGATATTTCCAACATCTGACTAATCCAAGATTATCATCTAGTTAAATTCTAGCTTGTTTTTAATCGGACTTGTATGTGCATAATAAATCAACTATAATTTATTTCTAATTTATTATAATTTATATCAATAGCTATACTTTACTATTTTTATCAATCTCAATTATATAAATTTAGAATATTATTTGTTTGAGTCTTCTATTAATCGGCCTACTTATTAGATTAGTTCACCACCCTTGTATAAAATCTATTTTAATATTATTAACCCTATATACTCCATTATTTAAATTTAGGGTCAAAAAATATATGAGCTTAATTAGGTAATTTCTTATGCCCCTCACACACTAGGTAGATGGACTAATCTTAAAGAAATATCAAATTTTAAAAAGTAGTCATTATTAGAAGAGGATCAGTAACATCAAGCTCAAGTTAGTATCAATTAGAAATATTGACCTAATTTGACATTACTAACCCATGCACAAGAGAAATTAATTGAAGGTCTAGAGATGTCTCTGTAGGATAGTAAGCATGTTTTAAATAGATGGTGAGGTTCATATAGGTGTGTAATAGTAGAAAAAAACATCAAAATCACAAGGGAGTATGTAGTTATGAGAGAATGGAAGGTTAAGACCATATTTGTGTGCCCAAATAATGTATGGTAAATGTATGTCAAGCTTGTCATTATCAAGTACTTAATACCAAATTTTAGTATCTACCAATGATCCTCTTTTATTTTAGTAATGAAATTTCTAGAATAAAATGAAAAATTATACCTAAGTGCATATGTAGTCACTTAAAAGTGGTATTTGAGTGATAAGAATGCTACTTGAGATAACCTATTCCTAGCTTGGCCTTAGACCTATCTTATAGCCTTTTATCACACTTTTTGAGTCTTTGTGTAGACCATAAGCATCCCTAATTAGCTAAAACATAGTCTCAGTCCCTCATTTCTCAATCTTGGACCTTCGTGCCTAGCAACCTAGCAGTTAGATATTAGTGAAACATTAAGGACACTAGAGCCATGTGGCACTAGTGTCCCTAAAATGGTGCTAATTTCCTTTACTCTATCTTTATTGAATGAATATATTTTCAAAAGTAAAACCCTCTTAAGGTCATCCTAAGCATCTTTTATTGTCTACACAAGATATATAACACTATAAATACATGATTTTTAGATATATATCCATTATCTGGAAATTATATGTGTAATACCTACTCAAAAATGAAATAAATTGAGCAAAATCAAGGTTATTAATCCATATTCTATCATCCTTATGCATACTACCATATATAGCTACCCTACGCCTAAATTTTCTTAATTTCCAATATCAAGCACACTTAAGGCATTCAAGAACACTATCATTATAGCATCACTTGACATTTCACCAAAAATTAGGTGGGGATAACTACATCAAGCTTGATCCTTCCTCAAAGTATTGGTATGTAGGCAACTCTCTTCATAATGGGATGGTAAGGATGTCCAACCTATCCTACTAATGAACACACTTTTTAGCTCATGCCTTACTTATAAGGATGATTAGGGTTTACATCATAAATAAACTATTATAGTCACAATATAGAGTTTTAAAATTCATATACATAGGAACAAAACCCAAAAACACAAGCATAGGTACACCCAAAATTTTAGACTAGTCTTACACAAAGAAAACTAGTGCCATTTTTAAGACACAAGGGCCACATGGCTCTACGATCCAAGTGTGGAGTTGATATCTAGGAGGGGTTATAACATAGGGATCTAGTTGATGACACTCAAACCTACTACAATCTCAATTTTTAGAACTCAATTTTTTTGTATCAGGTGTTTTCTAGACAAGTCTTTATTTGTATATATTTATTACTATTTTTAAAAAGTCAAAGCTAGTCAAAATATATAACAAATCAATGGTTATTTTATGCATATTATTTAATTAATTTAGACTGATCAAACCTTTAATCAAACATAGGATTTACATAGCTAAACCCTAAAAAGTTAAAACATTTGGGGAACCTAACTGTGAATATTGCTTAAAACCCTAGTTTTACACAACGTTTACCTTTTACAAATTTTGTACACTAAATTAGGGTTAAAAAATTCTATTTTTCTAATTTTTTGGCATAACCTTGCTCATTTAATCAATATCACATTAAGATTTCATTTATTTAAATGTAATTTAAATTTTTGCATAGCAACCCTAATTTAAAAACCCTAACCCTAGATGCTCTTAGGGTTTGTGTCCTTATTTTTCCTATTTTCATTAGCTGCTTTAAATTTTTTAAATTTCATATATTCTATTTTAGTATCTCTATTCTAATTTGTTTACTATATGCCATCTAAAAATCTATCTCTCTTCCATTAAGAAGTGCTAGGTTAGGTGGTAATTCTATAGAGCATATTCATATTCTTATTATCTGAATCTATAACATGGATAAGGGTCCTATCATAACTCCAGCTATTCATCTTCGACACCCTGATTATGTGGATTTCAATGATAATGCATCTAAATATGAAGAATACAATTAAGAAAAAGATGATATACAAATTAAAAATTAGGACACTCTCTATCCACTTGATAATGATGACATGATTATAAATAAAGATGAGATATAATAGATATTTAGAGATAGAATTTAGGAATAACCCCTTGATCATGCATAAATATTACAAGACATATTGGAAATAAAGAACAAAATAAATAATGGTCAATCTTCAACTCTCGTAAATAATAATATATTGTTATAATTATAATGGGGCCAAATCAACAAGTACCGCCCAAAATTATAATTCAACAACCTTCAGTAACAACTAAACCTCTTATGGTTAGTTATTCCATTCAATATGTACAATCCCTTATACACGATATTCATACTCTATAGGCTAAGGTGTTACATCTTGAGAAGGGAGCCATTAGGCCATCACATGCCTTGGATTCTAATATTCTCTTACATACACCTTTGAAACATCACATAGTGGTAACTACCTTGCCATCTAGTTTTGTGGCACCTAATATTACATTATATAATAGAAAGGGTGACCCAAAGTACCATCTCATAGCTTTTCACATAGCATGTTTGGACTGTGTGTCTAATGATTGGATTTTCATAAAGTTATTTCCATGTAGTTTAAAGGATCATGCCATAAAATGGTTTTATGACTTGCCAAGTTAATCTATCACAACATTCAATCCTTTGGCTAACATGTTTTTAACACACTTCTCCATCAATATTAGTGATAATATATTATATACCTAAATGGCAAGATGAAACAAAAGTCAAATGAACCCATCACAGACTATGTCTTATGATACAAGACTATATTAGCCAAATTGACTAGCCCATGGTAGACAAAGAGCTTTAAGGCATTTTAAAACAAAGTCTTTTACCAATGTTACATGAATCTATCTTATTTAAGAAGTTTCCTACATTTACCGATTTGTGCCACATAGTAAAATGAAGAGAGGTCAAACTTCTATCAATAGGAAAACTAAAATATACCAATGGATTAGAATTAATTATTAAGTGTTTAAATAATCCTCCATATAAGGTAAGGGACAATAAGAATAAGAGTGATCAAAAGGCCACAGTCAATGAAGCTTCTAAGCCATCTCCTAGATTGGTTTTATCCATTCCTTAGCACTGATTCTTCACCAACTTTCTAGAGTCACCAACTCAGGTTTTAAAACAACTCTTGGAATGCAATGTCATATCTCTCCCTCCCATTAAAGAGGTTGATATGACACAACCTCTTTTAAATAAATAATATTCTAATGCATTTTATGAATATCACATGACAACAATCCATACAAAAAATAGATGCATAAGCCTAAAACATAAGATACAAGATTTGACTAAGGCTAATATTATTGATGTGGGCACACCAAAAAAGGCACTAAATGTATAGTAAACAAAAGATAAGGCATTAAAGATATTCTTAGATCCATTTACAAGGCACATAATGAATGAGGTAGGGAGGACATTAGGTATTCACTACACATATCCTGAACATCCACTAATAACTTTATATCATACCATTATAGAGGAGACACACCCATTACATAACATCATTAGCATGTACCATAATATATTCCCACCTAGACCACTCATAACCTTCTTAGAATGGGAGATTTTTGATGATGATACATATTTGCATGCACTCTTTATATGAGAATGCATAGATCATCATCTTATCTAGAGTGTTATGGTTGATAAAGGGTTAAGCATTAACATGTCTACTATGATACTTTTACAACACTTGGGGTACTTAGAGTAGGATATATTACCCATAGATACAATCATTAGTGATTTTATTGGTCATGTTTAGAGCTCCATCGAGGAGATTGTGCTTCTATTATAGGTTAGACCAATATATATATATATATATATATATATATATATATATATATATATATATATATATATATATATATATATATATATAAAACCATTTAGTTCTTAGTAGTACCTAGTGTAGGTGTGTTTGATATGTTATTGGGCAGGCCATGGTTATCTAAGTTATGATCCATCCCATATACATTTCAAAAATTCTCAAAATACATACATGAAAATAAAGTGGTCAAAGTTGAGTGTCTCCCATATGAGTATCCTCTACCTATCCCATAGATAATTATAATATAGTCACTAGTTATAATTCTAACACTATTACTAGGTATAACACAATTATTAGTTACAACTCAGAGTACATTTATTATGAATACACCATAGAGTTTAGTAGAGACACCAGTATTGGTGAGGTCTAATCATATTGTATCAACACATACACATATTCTCCCATGGAGAACATTATCAGAGAGACCCCTATGTCAGAGATATGTCACAGATTCTAGAGGTCCTTCCTCCACTCAGTTTATGTCAAGATCAATATTATTGGGTTGTTGGGGTTCTCAACACACTAAGTAGCTATGTCACCTACAAATTATAATAGATGGGTTCATAAGACCCCTTTGTTGGTAGTTTATCAATGATGTCTCAAGGTGTCCAAGGATGTTGATGAGATGTCATGTGTGCTAAAATGATAATGACAAAGTGTGATTTAATGTTCTTCAGTGTTATTTCATAGTTATTCAATGTTTGACTTGGATAAATAGTTGATGGATGATATTTATGGTATGGACATGTTGTAGAGATCTTATGGGTGTTATGTGTGCTTGGAGTACTTGTGGAAGTGAAAGGAATTCATCATAGCAGTCATATGAAGGTCTAAGTTCAATTAGTCATCTTGATAAATAAGGCTAAGTAAGTAGTTTAATGACATCATATTTCACATGTGTGAAGGTTCTAGGAATAGTTGATACATGGATGGATTCCCTTATGAAAGGTGATCAAATGGTTTAAATTTTAGGTTTAGATATGAAGCGAAGCAAATATTATTAAGGTGTAAAGTTGGATTCTCATATAGAGTTTACCAAGTTCCCATACTTAGCCAAATTTGTGATATTGAAGATACAATGGTGAGAATTTAATCTGATTGGATAAGGATCCAATGGTGTGGTTTAAATTCAAATAGTTAAGATTGTACGCATTAGTGACATGTGTCATAATCATGGAGTTTAAGGAGTAGATCTAATGATGAGCATGATACCTATCAGATAGAGATCAACAATAAGTGTGTGATCATGCATATTATGGTCCAAAGAAGTGTATTAAGTAAAATAATCAATATTTAATGTGGGGTTACAAGTGGTATAATCTCATTAGAGTCAAAAATTTAATGTGCTCAGAAGGCACGTGACGGTGCCAAGTATCTTAATCACAGATGCCTATGTCAAAGATCAATGGTGAGCGTCAAAGAGTTAAAGATAGGAAGATAATGAGGAGATAAATGGAGTGTATTTGTTAAAATTTTACATGAAATACAAGATGATGACAAGTGTCAGTTATTTTATATTTGCATAATGATAGTTGGAATTTGAATAATTAAATCAATGAAGGAAAACTAGTCTACAATTTTTGAGCTGTTTCTTTTGATCCAAGATGAATTTCATGATGGAGTAAAATTAATTTTTTTAAAGAACTCTAAGGCATACATAGAGGCATTGGTTAAATTTTTTTAATGTTCATATAATTGTAGATATTAATCTCCAAAGTTAACTATGTGTTTGACCATGTTCTATAAGTGACTTGAGAAGGATAATTGAGTTGTTCTTGATAGTGTCTTGATGTTTTAAGATGAAATAACTATTGAAGAATGTTGTAGAATCAATGAAAAATATTTTTATGGATTTTAGAGGTTTTATCAATCCATATTTAGTGTGATCAAAGGCTTATAATTTGATTATGTTTATTGAATGCATTGGTAGATTGAGTGACCATCTTATAGAGGTAAGTTGAAGGTGTTCTAATCAGAGTTGAGGAAATAAATGAATATGAAGATGTCAAGAAAGTATCAAAGGTTCATGAGAAATTATTGGTTTTAATGATATTCCCTTGATTAGATATGAAGATTCAAAATATTATCACTGTATTTTGACTATATATGACCAGTCTAATTGGTCATTTTGAGAGAGTTGTTTTGAGTGATTAGAGCCTGTGTTGAAGTGTATAAATCACATGGAGGTTTAGAAGAGGTCTCGAAAGTTTCACCTATGTGATATTATCATATGGATATGTAAAATACTTGAGTTTTTGCTTCAAAAGTTTGATATTGTGTTTTCTAGGTATAAATACCTGAAGAGCAATGAGACCTAATTGGTAGGTTCAATTATTGAGTTAGTGTTCTAAGTGGCATAGATATAGGAGGGAGTTAGAAAGGGTCTATGGGAGATAGGTTTGATGTGTTTAAATCATTGGTATAAGTTGAAAGTGGGCCAAAGAGTTGAAGTTGTAATGTAAGTGTGAGTAGGCCTAATTGTTTTAGGTCTCACCAAGACCTAATCGTGATTTGAGGTTAATGAGGTAATAGCCCACTTAAGGAGTGTGGGGTTACTACATGTAATGTGTATGAATACCTATTTAAAAGGTAGAATAAATATGATAATAATATTGGCCAACCAAGATGGATTAGATGAGTGTATGGTATAAATATTAGGCATAATTGGCCTATTTTTAGCAGAGTTGTGAGGCTGTGGAGCCAAGATAAGGAGAGAACCTTTAAAAAACAAGGTACAAGTCATTGAGGACCAATAGATTGTAAAGAGGATCAATAATACTTGTCTAATCAATGTGATAAAGGTAAACACATAGGTCATTGGACCTAATGAGCCTATAAGAGGTAGATTATATGAGTAAGCCCTAGAGTTTGATTGAGTGAATATGCTTAGTGGATAGATTGAAGAGCGTAGTAGGTTAAGGATTGTGTGCATGACCTATTTGTCATTTTGATAATATTGTGATAGAATTTTTGTAGGTTTTCTAATTGTGTATGTGCTAAAAATTGAAGAGTGATCAAAATGGTGTTTTGGATGGATTGCTTGTGTGTGCAAGTTTGTGAGAGTGTAAAGGAGAAAGAGAGCAAGTAAAAGAAGTTCATCATCATGTGTAAAAGACATCAGATCAGAGGTGGAGATCAGATCAAGGTAGCTAGGTTGGTATTTAGTTACCTAAGTGGTTGGTTCCTCTTTATGGGATGGGTGTCTCACTAAATTAAGGAATGGGTGTTCCTTGATTAGTCGGTGTTGGTCTAAATGTTGAATCTTGTCTTTATAGGATTGTAGTTCTTCTTGCAAGGTTTAGTGGGTTTTATTCCATAAGAGGGTTTCCCACATATATCATGTGTTATGTACTTGATCTTTTTAATATTCCTTATTCATTGAAATGGTTAATTTATATGCACCAAGATTATATGTGCTAAATGTGTAAGAGTTTGGAATTGAATTGGATTATTTGACATCATTGATTCACCCTCCTCTCAGTGATTTTACTTCTAAAAGTTGGTATTAGAGCATGACCTTCATTTCAATTTTAACCACTTGAAGGTGATCTAAGGTAAAATATGGGTAAAAAATAAAGTTTTTCAAAAGAAAAGAACATTATGGATGATGAAGTTATCTATGATAATGAGGAAGAAAAAGTCTATCTAGAAGCTAAGATCATTAGTGAACTTGGTGAACTAAAGGAGCAAAAAAGAGGAATCACAAAATGAGGAATATGATCAAAGGTCTTGAAGCATACATCAAGTCTCTTGAAGGGAGTTTTTTAGGTAAGTATATGAGAGAGGAAAAGGAGAATCAAGAACTAATCAAATATATGGAAGAGCAAGCATGTAAATTAAAGGATGACATGATCGAAGAAGCTAAGGAGGATAAGAAGACCATTAAAGATCTCATAATTAAATTAGAGGTTGCAAGTTCAAGCATGTGAGATAAAGAAAATGAATGTGTTCAATTTATTGCTAATCTTGTTTCCTTGAAGGATGAACATGAAAAGGTCATAATCAAGATAGGTAAGATTGAAGAAGAAAAAAAGAGATTAGAACAAGGAAAAGAGGATGGTAGCATGAAAGACAAGTCAAATCAGGTCAAAGGAAAAATGAAGAAGCCAATCAAACAACCAAATACTTCAAGGTATGCCAAATATTTTATGGGCCATTATTTTATTTGTCATCTTATTTGTCATAGGTCAAAGGCATATGTAAGAAGAATAAATCAATCAAGGGGAGATCACTACCATTTTCAAACAAAAGGTATGGAAGACATTGTTTTCGACAATTGTCAAAGAGTTGGTCATATTGCTAAGTTATGCAAGAAAAGACCATCAAGTTAAGATAAGTTTAATCAGGCTCCTAGAGTGAAAGAAAGAAGACAATATAGATAGATTAATGCAATGATATATTCATCCTAGAGTCATTATTATGCATGAAATTAGTTTAGACACATTGCTAGAGAATGGAAGAGGAGAAGAAATCAATTAAAGAAAGATAACAATCATCATCAAGCAAAAGGTATGAATGATCTTTTTTGTTTTAGATGTCATAGAGTTGTTCACATTGACATGTATTTCAAGAATAGTTTGAATGAGTTCTCAAAGTAAAACAAGGTGTATGGAGTTCTTAGTGTGCAAGGAAGAGGTCAGAAATGATTGTGTAAACCTAAGCCTATTAGGAGATATTAGACTGAGACCAAATATGGTATTTTTATCATGATATACATGAATGAAAGTCAAAAGTTTCTATTATCTATATTTTTTGACAAGTCTGAAGCAAATAATGAAGTCAAGGATCCATTCAAAGTCAATTTGATGATGAGGTAGGACTATAAGTCAAATGAAAGTATGGAGATATGGGAGTCTCCTAAGTTTTAGAAATTTTAGTCTCACTATGTCAAATGGGTGTCTCTCTATAGGCTTCAATGTGACACTTTACAGAAAAAGGAAGCATGATGTATGCTTGTCGGGTCTTGGCTGGTGTTGCATGATAATAAATCCATGAAGGTGAGTTGTTTTATTAGTTTGAGGTATGAAAAATAAAGTATGATTGTGTGTTCCTTTGTGTTGATTTGGTTCATAAGGAGTCAGGTTATGATATGCAAGAGGAAGTCCTTGGTGCAAAGGGAGAGGTCTTTGAGGGATAAGATTGTGAAGATGAGTTATAGTAGAATAAAGGTACGGATGCAATCAAATTTCATCCATAGTTAGTCTCTTGAGGTAGCTTGATCTAGTGTAGTGCCTTGAAAGTAATTGGGAACTTGGTTTTAGATGAGTTAATCTACATTATGTTTGTTCTTGTTGTTATGATTAGTAGTATGTTGACTATTGAGAGAGGACTTATGGGCCCTAGAAGTTCAGAGATTGGTATGGATTTAGGGAGAGCTAACTCAGGTGTCTTAAGTGTGGTATGATGTTTTGACATGTTTCTTATGAGCAAGATGTGTTAAGGAGTAGATATTAGTTGTATATGTGGTCATGATCTAAGGGGGAACATTTGTGAGATGATTCAATTAAATAAGTTTGTGTTGTTTGGTATGCTTCATCAGCTTAAGTGGAGTAGCTCAGCTAAAAGTGTGAAATTAAGGATGATGAGTTGTTAAGATATTATATTGCATAGAAAGACAAAAGACAAGGTTGTTATGAAGTGTGAAAAAGATTAACAAAAGAGTAATCCATGAGGTTTCATGTATTTATTTATTCAAAAGAGTTAGTTATGGTCATTTATTGAGTTTAACCATTTTTGTTAGCACTCACTACTTAGTTAGTGTTAATCTTGAAAATTTAATGATTTTTGGGTCCTAAAAGACAAAAGAGAGTTGAGATTAGTTGATTTTGGTTTTTAAAAGTGGTTGAGGTGGATTGGTGATGTTAGAATGTTATCATGATCAATTTTTTGTGTTTTGGCATGTTGATTGCTGTATGTGCAAGCTCTGTAGGCTAGGTATAGAGATTTCTAGGTGTCATTGGAAGAATTATAAGTTGTCAAGGTGTCTTAGTGGGATAGAAAGGTGTGTTGACATCATTCAAGTGTGTTACAAGTGATTTAAAGTTTTGAAGGTATTTTATGTGCAATTAGAGAATTTTATTTGCTCTTGGGTTTCCTAATTTATGCTTAAAGGTATGCAGGTAAAAAGAAAACCATGATATAAGAAGTATGGTTTTCCAAAGGAGTATGAGCTCAAAATTTGGTATAGAAGGGTGTATTGATGACCTAAAGGTATGAGAAAAGTTTTAGAGATGGGTGTTGACCTGAAGGTGGTGTGTTGATCAAGTTTCTCTTATAAACTTAATGTTTTTTGCTCATATTGGAAAAATGGTTTGCCTAATGATTTGAGATTCAAGGTTGATTAATCAGTTAAAATGGCCAAATGGGTGCTCAAAATGTCTTTCAAGTCTTCTGGATGGGACAGGTTGGTTCCATGGAGGAGGATTTGTGCAAATGGAGGTATAACTAGCTAGTAGGTTTGTGAAATAAATATGTTGAAGAGAATTAGCTGAGTATTGATTTTTGGCATGCATGAGGGGGCATATGAGAATTCTCCAAATAAGAAATTTCGAGCCATGAAAGTTCATACATAGAAATGTATGGGCTCTTCAAGGTCTAGGTAGGGATACAAGTCCTTTAAGCAAGTCTAGTATGAAGAAATGGACTTTTTTCTCTTTTTATCCAAAAGACCAAGGTGCTCAAAGGGTGACTAAATTCATGTGACTCAGGGGGAGTCCCTCTTAATGTTTTCAAGGTAAGTTCATATATATTTTGATGTTTATGTATGTTTTGTCTTCATAGAAGCTATGTATGATCAAAGAAGAGTGTAGTCATGGAGCATGTTTGAGAAGCTTAAGAGGCATGGAAAATTTTAGGGGGAGTTTGTATCATCTCTTAGAGGTGGTGCTTTCCTATATTGGTCCTTGAAGTATTTTCAAGTCTGTAGGATCAGAAGTTGAGCCCACTTTATCATTATGTCAAAGGGGGATAAAGTATTTGAAGAGAGAGACAGAGTTTGAGCATAAGCTTTGTATTGGTGTTTGACATAAATGAAAAAGGGGCATATTGTTTTAGGTTTGTTAATGATGTCTCCAAGGTGTCCAAGGATGTTGATGAGGTGTCATGTGTACTAGAATGACAATGATAAAATGTGATTCAATTTTCTTTAGTGTTTGACTTAAATAGGTAGTTGATGGATGATATTGATGGTATGGACATGTTCTAGAGACCCTATGGGGTGTTATGTGTGCTTGGAGTACTTTTGGAAGTGAAAATAATTCATCAAAGTAGTCATATGAAGGTCCAGGTTTAAGTAGTCATCCTGATAGATAAGGCTAAGTAAGTAATTTAATGATGTCATATTTATCACATGTAAAGGTTTTAAGAATAGTTTGATACATGGATGGATTAACCTATGAGAGATGATCATATGGTTCAAATTTTAGGTCTAGACATGGAACATAGCAGAAGTTATTAAGGTGTAAAGGTGGCTTCTTAGATAGAGTTTACCAAGTTCCAATACTTAGCCAAATTTGTGATATCAAAGATATAATGGTGAACATTTAATCTGATTGGATAAGGATCATTTGGTGTGGTTCAAATTCAAATAGTCAAGATTGCACATGCTAATGACATATGTCAAAATCATACAGTTTGAGTAATAGATCTAACAATGAGTGTGAAACTTGTGAAATAGAGATCAACAGTGAGCATGTGATCATGAATATTATGATCCAATGGAGTGAATTACGTCAAATAATCAATATTTCATGTAGGGATACCAAGTTATGGAAGGTTATTGGAGTAAAAATGTCAATGTGCTCAGAAGGCACATGAGGGTGCTAAGTGTTTTAATTATGGATGCATGTGTCAAAGATCGACGATGAGTGTTCAAGAGTTAAAGATAAAAATATTGTGAAAAGATTGATAGAGTGTATTTTTTAAAATTTTATAGGAGACATGAGATGATGACAAGTGTCAGTTGTTTTATATTTTCACAGTGACCATTAGAAGTTGAATATTCAAATTAATGAAAGAAAACCAGTCTATAGTTTTTGAGCTATATCTTTTGATCCAGGACAAATTTAATAGAGTAAAAATAAAAATTGTAAAGGACTCCAAGGTGAATCTATAAAAATTGGTTAAATTTTTTGAATGTTCATACATTTATAGATATTAATCTCCAAAGTTGACTATGTGTTTGACCGTGTTCTGCATGTGACCCGAAAAAGATAATTGAGTTGTTCTTGATAGTGTCTTGATGTTTCAATATGAAATATATATTGGATAATTTTGTAGATATTTTTATGTATTGTGGATGTTTGAAAAATCCATCTTCAATGTGAACAAAGGCTTAGAAGTTGACTATGTTTTTTGAATGCACTAACAGATTGAGTGACCATCTTAAAAAGGTAAGTTGAAGGTGTTCTAAGTAGATTTGAGAAAACAAATGAATATTAAGATGTTAAGGAAGTATCAAATGTTCATGATAAAGTATTGGTTGTCATGATATTCCCTTGATTATATATGAAGAGTCAAAATAATATAACTATATTTTGACTTCATGTGACCAGTCTGAGTGGTCATTTTGAGAGATTTGTTTTGAGTGCTTAGAGCCTATGTTAAAGTGTCCAAAACACATGTAAGTGTAGTAGAGGTACTAAAAGGTTCAATGTAGTTTAATCATATGGATATGTAAAATAATTGAGTGTTTGCTTTAGAAGTTTGAGACTATGTTTTTTGTGTATGAAGCCCTGAAGAGCAAGGAGACCTAATTGGTAGGTTCAAGTATTGATTTGGTGTTACAAGTGGCACAGAACCATGAGGGAGTTATAAATGGTATATTATAGATAGGTTTGATGTGTCCAAAGCATTAGTAGAATTTGAAAGTGGCCCAAGGAGTTGAAGTTGTAATGTATGGGTGAGTAGGCCTAATTGTGTTAGGTCTCACCAAGACCTAATGGTGGTTTGAGGCTAATGAGGCAATAGTAGACATAAGGAGTGTGGGATTATTGAATGTAACATGTATTAATACCTATTTAAAAGGTATAACAAATATGGTAAGCATCATGGCTGACCAAGATGGGTTAGATGAGTGTAGGGTATAAATACTAGGCATAATTGGCCTATTTGTAGTAGAGTTGAGAGGGTGTGGAACCAAGTAAAGGATAGAAAATTTGAAAGAGAAGTTATAGGTTACTAAGGAACAATAGAGAGTAAAGAGGATCAATCATTATTATTTGATCAAGGTAATGAAGGTGAACACATAGGTCATTGGACTTAATGAGCCTAGAAGAGGCAGATTGAGCGAGTTAGCCCTACAGGCTGATTAAGTGAGTATACTTAGTAAATGTATTGTAGAGTAGAGTAGGTTGAGGATTGTGTGCATGAAATATGGGTCATGTTTTTTATGTTTTTATATATTTTTTATTGTTTTTTTTAAATTTTTATGTACTAAGAAGTGAAGAGTGATCTAAAAGGGTGTTTTGGATGCATTGCTTGTATGTGAAAGTTTGTGAGAGTGTAAAGGGGAAAGAGAGTAATAGAAGTTCATAATCAGGTGTAGAAGACATTAGATTAGAGGTGGAGATCAGATCAAGGTATCTATATTGATGCTTGGTTACCTATGGGGTTGGTTTCTCCTTGTGGGATGGGTGTATCACTAAATTAAGGGATGGGTGATCCTTGATTAGTTAGTGCTGGTCTAAATGTTCAATCTTGTCTTTATAGGACTATAGTCCATCTTGTAGGGTTCAGTGGGTTTTATCCCCAAAGATGTTTCCCACATATATCATGTGTTATGTTCTTGATATTGTTATATCTTCCTTGTTCATTGAAATGGTTAATTTGTATGCATCATGATTGGATGTGCTAAATATTTAAGAGTTGGGAATTGAATTGGATTATCTAACATCACTGATTCACCCCTCCTTAGTGATTTTACCTCTAAAACCCTATAGTCACATGAAACTATAGTTAGTTCTAGAAATTCCTATCACCACTACATAGGTAGATACAAATATAAATTACTTAGTACAATAGATTATGGGATCACAGTTTCTCTTTCACACAACATGCATGACCATAGTTCTCTAATTTGACACAAGTCACAATGATAATGAGTCTCCCACGAGACTTATCAATTAGTATGGTTCCTACCCTCTTGTACATATTCTCTTACTCTTTATACATAATTTATTTTCATTTGCTTGTACATAGCTTATATATAGAAAATACAAAAAACAATATAACATGCTAAAACATAAAAAAATTCAAATATTACTCAGAAAACACAAAATTTATAGATTATATGCATTTATATGTTTATGTTTCTTATATTTTCTAGACACTACATATGCTAGATATCTTAGTATAGTTAGTTTTGTCATACATACATGTTCACTTGTTCTTGTTGAGTGCTTGTAGATTGCTTATAGGACTTAGGCCCACTACACTGATCTAGACTTGTTGTCATCTACCCATTAGGGGAAAATACACCGATTCATGGTTATTCATTTGACACATTCACCCACTTGGGGGGCATCCTATACATAGTTTCTATTACCAAGTTCTATCCTTACATTTTATATATTCCAATTTTTGTATTGTTATATCTTGATATTGATCATTGCTAATCATACTTAATATTTTTGCTGGATATTAATAATTTAGAATCAACATATGTACATCCTCAATTTTACACATATTTGTATTACATAGTTATGCATGCTTTCATTTCTATCTTTCATAGTTTACACTCGATTACATTTTCTATGCTTCTTCTATTTAAGGGCATTTGAATATACCATTGTTCTTTGGCTCTACACCACTTCTATTAATTATGCCTTGGACATGTGACCATGCCCCTTGCCTTTGATTTACTGATTGTGTATGTAGACATTTGAATATGTCCTTTTATGTGGCTATAAGCTAACTTGCTTGATGCTTGCCTAAGTGGACATTTGAACATGTCTTTGTATGTGTTCTTTTCTGAGATTTAGTGACATGTGCCCATGTCCATTATATTTGTTAGGAATAGTTATTTACATGAGTTTTTATACTATGATAAATAGTATTATGGATATATTATGTTAGAATATAATTTGTTATCATATTCTAAGTATGTTGTTTGTTGTATATATTGTTGGTAACAAAAATATAATACCTACGAGCTATTATAGGAAATTTTTAGATATTTGGGAGATATTGAGGGTATAATAATATCCTAGATTATAGGAAATACATTTACTATATAATTATAATTACCCAACTAGTTTTTAATATAGATCAAAAATAATATTACTATCACGAATAATTATTTTGTGTTTTATATCTCTTTGTGTCTATTCAGAGCTACATGGATTAAAATATTGTTTCAACTCTTTCATCATGGCCATGAAACTTGTATTTGATTATTACACACACCAATGTTTGATGCCATGAGGGACCTCATACATCTACCCTTCCTATTTGGGTGCCATGATGGACATCATGCACCATCCCCATAGGTATATACTCAAATTTGTTGTTACATACATTGATTACATATATCTTGACACCCTTGTGCAATGATAGACATGACATACATTTTACATTAATACCTATGCTTATTTTCTTTTACATTTTGATGTTATATTTGCACATTATATTATATTATCATTCAGTTATCATATATGCTCTAGTTAACACACATTTTGTAGAGGTATTTATTTTGATGATAGTTCTGACATAGGTTAAAAAACTACCATCAAAAGAGGGGGAATTTATAGGGGTTTGTCATAGAGATCAGGCTCCTACATTGAATTCACAAAACATTTTTCAACACACATACTTAGTTTCAAAAAATTAGACACATGTAAAACACAAAAAATAGGGAATTAAAAATAAGTACAATGACTCAAATTTTAGACTAGATAGACATTAGTGCCAAAATAGGTATACTATCACCACATGGTGCTACTTTCCAAGATGTGACACTAATATCTAGTATCCCTAGTTTTAGAATAGTTTATATTAGCTAGAATAGTACCCCATGCATAGTATAAGTTTGCATGTATATATAACTACAAATTTAAAAGTTATGCTCAAATTTTGATTAGATTCATACTAGCTCAGATCAAATTCATGTCAGTTTCTAAGATTGGGGGCATTATGCTTGGCATGATCATTACCATTTTTAGTTCAGATACTCAAATATAATTATTGTGGCTTAGTCTAGAAGCAATATACTTACATATCAGATTGGGGGCATGTGCATGACACATTATTTCCATATGCTTAGTTACACACAAGTTGATCAGATGGAATGGCAAACTCCATGACATTATTTATGTTGTATACACTTGACATCATATTCTAGGTTATCATCAGTTTCATGTCTTACTACATCTATAATTGTTGGCATTCTCGAGTGGCCTAAAGCTACGTAATGTACTCGAATGGCTATGAAGATGATATACATATTTATATATACTCAGTAAGATATTTATAAAATAATCTACTACACATGGATGGGTAATGATGGAGTCATATCCTAATTTAGTTATTGAGCCACCCACATGAGAGGGTTGCACACATATTCAGTCCAATCCAAGCTATTCACAGGTCATGATCCATCAAGCAGGGGTGGGAAATTATGGAGTCAAAACTAGATTAAGTTATTGAGCCACCCACACATGAGGATTGAGTAAGATATGATATCCGTCTAAGATACTCAATGATTTGATCACTATTTACACACACACATAGGTTGTCACTAGGTTCATGCATTAGTTCATGTACCCAATAAGGTGTATTCATTATTTTCCTCTTTTTTATCTCTTTACTCAATTTTACTCAGTATAGTCTTTTGATTTTTATGTATCTTAAGTAAGGATAGATTTATGCACTTCATTTATTGGTTATGCTTTGGATCATTCCTCACATATGTAGACCTAACTTCACATACTTAGACTTAGCTTCATGGGCTTCACTTCCTAAATAAGCTCAAGTATGCTTATTTTTCTTTTATACTAGTCATTTAGCTTCACTACATTTCTATCATAAAGGGGGGGGGATGTAATCACCTAAAATTGGTATTTGAGTGCTAAGAGTGATACTTGAGACAACCTATTCCTAGATTAGCCCTAGACCTATCCTAGATCCTTTCATCACACTTTCTAGCATTTATACAGACCACATGCATCCCTAGTTAGCTAAAACACAATCTTAGACCCTCATTTCTTGATCCTAGCCCTTTGTGGCCAACAACTTGCCATTTGGACATTAGCACCACATTAAGGACACTAGAGCCATGTGGTGCTAGTGTCCCCAAAATGGTGTTATGTCTTTTACCTTATCTTTTTTGAACAAAAATATTTTCAAAAGTAAAACCCTCCTAAGGTTGGCCTAAGCATCTTTTATTGTCTACACAAGCTAAAAAACACTATAAATACATGAATATTAGAACTATATCCACTAAATGGAAATTAGATGCAAAATACCTACTCAAACATGAAATAAGTTGATCAAAATCAAGGTTATTAATCCCTATTCTACCCTAATTCTGCATACTACCATCTACAATTGCCCTAGGCTTAGATTTTTTAGATTTCCAATCTCAAGAACAATCAAGGAATTCAATACCACTATCATTATAGCATCACTTGCACTTACACCATCACTTAGGTGGGGAAAACTACATCAATATTGATCCTTCCTTAGAGTATTGGTATGTAGGCAACTCTCTTCATAGGAAGGTGTTGAAGATGTCCATCCTATCCTACTAACAAACACACTTTCTAGCTCATTTTTTACTTACAAGAAGGATTAATGTTTGCATTATAAATCAATTATTATAGGCATAATATAGAGTTTCAGAATTAATTTTTGCAATAATAGAACCTAGAAACACATGTGCATGTGCACCCAAAAATTAAGAGTAGTCTTACATAGAGAACATTAGTGCTATTTTTAGGACACTAGAGCCACATGGTACTACCATTCAGGAGGGGTTCTAACACAAGGATCTAGTTGATGACACTTAGACCTACTCAAATCTTAGTTTTCAACACTAAGATATTCCATATCAAGGGTTTTCTAGATAAGTCTCTATTTACATATATTTATTACTATTTTTAGAAAGTAAAAGCTAGTCAAAATCTATAACAAATCAATGGTTATTTTATGCATATTATTTCACTAATTTAGACTACTAATCTCTTTAATCAAACATAGGATTTACATTAGATAAACCCTAAAAGGATAAAATAATATATAAAACACTTTGTATTTGGTAGGAAGCTCCAATTGTTTAGGTCACTCAATAGCAAAACCTATAAGAAACATATAGTAGTCAATGTCCATAGATCAAATATTTGAAATCTAAACTTGAAATTTAAAAATTAAAAAAATAATTAAGGAGTACACCTATGTGTTTGTGAAAACCATTTTTCCCTTATAAATTTTTGGAGACGATGCTTCCTTTTTAAAGCAATGGATAGCTCTATTTCCTTGCTAAATTACATGGAGAGTGTATACACATAATATTTTAAAACTTTATGAATTATCAATGATTTTTATCTTGTAATAACCAATTGAGTCTCAATATTTCTAAGTGCATACCTTAAAGGTACACTGGGAAAGGGGTGGGTAGGTCATTGGTGCTTCCTAGGATTGTTGTCCCCTAAACCACCACATGCTATCTACATAACCATATCCTATATACTTCCTTAAGTTTGAAACCTCCCTTACACACTCTTCCATGCATTTCACTACCTTATTCAACCCTTACCTAAGCCAAAAACCCTTTTTGACATTTATCGAACAATGCCAACTTTGGTCAACCCTGTATTCTAATTGATATTTGCATGTTATGGGTCCAGGTCGACCTTGGTTGACTATATCAAGACCTAACTTATTTTTATCAATTAATGATATAGAGTAAATTTGGGATGACCCTATCAACTAAACTTTTAGAAAGGATTAGGTTAGATTCAACTATATATACACATTTATTTCACCATTTATTAGGGAGAGAATAAAGTTAATTATTCATTTGCACTTCTTTACAATCTAATCTTTGACCATTCTACTTGAGGAGTTATTACTTAGGATTTATACTTAGAGAAGAATATTATCTTGTGGAAAAGTATTAGATGATTATGCCTATCTTAGTGATTCTTAAAAATCACAATAATCTATTGAAAAACACTTTTGGCCAGGGGAGAGATTGAGTCTCGATGGGTTAGTCTTCAAGGTAAGTATCTCTAATTTTACTCCTCTATTTTAGTAAATAGAAGTAGCATAATTAATGGATTTTGAATATATTTCTCTCTCCATACATTAGGGTTATACCTATACATAAATTAATTAGAATTATTCTATGCATGTTTACTTCTTATGTTTATTGCTACTATTTTATGCCACAAGCTTTGGTGTGAATTAGATTAAAGTTTAATTTACTTGTCATTTACTTAGTGAATATGAAAACATAGGACCTAGCTAGGGTTATTGCATATTATTTATTGAATATAGGGTTTAAAACCATATATAGTGATATTATTATGGTAAAAGATCCTTTGGTTAGTTCTAGCAGATCCATCTTGGTCATGACCTCGAATATTTAATGTATCAACAAATGAAAGTGTAAGTAAGATGTATCTTATTTGAGATAGGATTGATTAATAGGTCAGATGCATTTTAATTTTTATACATTTTGGTGAACCCAATGTGAATCAAAACCTTACCCATTCATTTTATTATCATATTATATATTTTAATTTTTACAGTATTGTATCAAACCTATTGATATAGTTCTAACAATTTATGCATAGGTTTAACATAGTCATTTGAAAATGACTCTATTTTATCTATACAGGTCTACTCTAAATACAGGTGACTGAATTGATTATATTGACACATTATTCTTCTTTAGTTATAGGATTGCATACATAGTCAAGCCAATCAACTCTATTCATAGTTATTTTTAAGCATATAGGTTTATAGACATAATCAAGCCAAACGACTCTATTCATAGATTCTTTTTTAGCACATAGGTTTTGCAAACTCTATCAACCCAGTCGACTCTGTTCATAAAATATTTAAATTAGTGCTCAAGTAACACAACATAAAATTTTCAAACTAAGCATCTTCAAATCCACCCATATTCATTCTTACCTTCTCTATCATTTTAATTTTTCATTTATAGTATTATTTTTCACAAATTTATAGTCTATAAAATTGTAACCCTACAACAAACTAGGATGACTAACTTGACACAGTTCTATATCTTATCTTGTCTCTCAAGACATAGATGACCTATTCAACTATGTTATTTCAAATCTTGATTACAAATAATAGTAACGACCCTGTTGACTCTATTCTATATTATTTGCATACATCATCACCTAAATTGACTATGTACTCTTCACAATTAAAATAATTAACTTATTTTTATATTAATTAGTTAATTTTTTATTTTAGTTGCTCGTATGCTTAGAGTAACAAACATAGACAGATTATATGGGTTTTAAATTTACCAATTTAGTTACACTATTTTTCTCTTTTGCACACACTTCCAAACCACTTAACACTAAAAAATATTAATCATTTTTCTTCCCAAGGCCCACCTACTTGGATTTCACCAAGGGGGAAGCTAACTTGGTTTTTTGGCCTAGTATAAACATGTGGTTAATGGTATATACTAGAAAATCACCCAACATCATTATTGATATAGGATTGTGAGGTGAGGGGGTAGGCCCCAATACCAAGCCAATACCAGCACTAATATAGATCCCTTTCAGCCTAAACTACCTAAAACTATCCATATATTTATTTCTAGTTCCTTATTACAACTAGATTTCCATTACATTAATTTCAAAATTTATTATAACTTAACAACATTTAATCATTTTATTTTGTATTACCAAACTTGCATTAGCTAGAATTAGTGCAAGGTTTTTGTTGTGTGTTCTAATTATATCAATCACATTAATCTTCCTGCTTGTGTGTTTCACATTATTTTCCTATATTCTATCTTTTAAATTTCTTCCCTATTTTTAACATAATGTGAACCCTATCGACATAGTCTCTTATAGACTATCAATCTTGAGTAACTTTAGTATATAGTCACCCTGTCTAACTATGTATGTTTTTCATCTATTATTTTATCCATCTATAGTACATAATCGACCCATATGACTATATATATTTTTATCCTATTTTAGTCTTATCATTTATAGAACATAATCGAGTAATTTAACTATCTTTTGCATCTTGCTGTGTGGACCTTTTCCATAGACTCTGTCAACCTAGTCGACTCTGTACTTGTTGGTTGATACTATTTTATGTGTTTTTGACTCTACCCTTTTTTTTATTCCATATTTATTTATTTTTGATTCTTCCCTCAAGCATCATGAAATCCACTAGTAGAATATTATTTGATAACCTAAACCTATTTAGATGCAATATGGGGTGTTATTTTATTCCTAACTTCACTTCCCATGAGGATCCTCACTCTTGGAGCACCTTTTCTCATCCCTCATCTTTTGATTTCAATATGGTTCAAATCACTCCCATAAATGAGATTGGTGTATTATATCCTTTTCATACTTATCAAGATAGTTCCCACCTTCATAAATCTTACCATAATGTGGAGAAATTGATATAATCCCAAAAAATAACCCCACAGGAAACCTTCTTAACACCAATAACCCACCTCCTACCAATCTAGCACCTAGTAACCCTCCCTATAATACCAATTATGGAATCCTCCTACTAAAACCAACCCACTAATTGATAAAACTTAAATTTTCTCACAAATAATGAAAAAAATGAACATCATGCAAACATATAATACCTCTCAAATGATGCAACTACAACATCATTTGATAAACATGGCTAATTAGCCTCCCATTTTTCTTCCCCAGAATAATCAAAATTTTATCCCTCCACCTCTTAAATATGTTGAGAAAAATGTTATTCCCCAACCTATCATATATAATAAGATGCTTCAACACATTCAAAATGAACCTTTAGACCCTTTTATTGTATCTATTGATATTGGTAATACATTTCCAACTATTAAATATGATGGGACTAAAGACCCTACATCTTTTCTCAAGATGTTTGGTAATATTTATAAAGAATGGATCTAAACTAATGCCTTTGTCACTATTAAAATTTTAGTTAAAACCTTCATCGGTGATTTATTATAATGGTATAACCAACTTCCCCAACATTCTATATGACAACTTGAATATTTAGTCAATCCTTTAGTTAAAGAATTCCAACATAATGATCTTCCTAAAAATTATCTTAATCATTTCATGAATGCTAAGAAATCCCATACCAAATCATCTCATGGTTTTATTAAATTATAGAAATCTTTGGCTCACAAATCTGATCATAACATGATTGATGACAACTTATTCAAGCTTTTCATAAAAACCTTAACACCTTCCCTCTAATACAAGGTTCAAAATTTTGCTCCCTAAACTTTAAATGATGCTCTTGACCGAGCTAAGTGTCAAGAATTACTAATGAAATAGTTTGAACAAAAAATTAAAAACATCAAGGGATATTTCCAACATTCAACGAATGTAATAACTGACAATCATCCTTAACCAAAAATAGGAGTAGTTAAAGCAAAAAATTCCCAACCTTCCCATATGCCATTAACCATGAAATAAATGGAACAAATTTTAACAACTTATAAACCATTCATGTATCCTAATAATATCCCTAAATGGTATGATCCTAAACAATTTTATTGGTTTTATGTTGATATAGGTGATTCCCATGAAACATGTTGTGAGCTTACAAAATTTGTCATTTATTTTATGCTAGGTGATTCATTCAATCATGATGCCATGATTAAAATTTATCATCATAATTATGTTAATACTTCTCAAAATAAACAATCTTCCAAATATTCTTCCTCTAATAATACACAAAATTTCTCTACATCCAACCCTCAACAATCAAATAAGGATATTTATGTGATTGACACTGATTATGATCAATACTATACCAATTCCCAATATGTGAATGTAGTCAAGGTCAATTATCAATGAAAAGTAGACCATAAAGATACTGTCATAAAAACAAATAAGTTGTCTTTAGGATAATAACTTCTCAAAGATACTACTACCACAAACTTACCTTAAAAAACTAATGAGGAACCACTACCTCAATCTAAACCTCCAACTACTTCTCTTCCCACTAGACATATTTTACCTTCCAAGCCTTGTGATGGTTATTACTCTTCTAAAAATCATTAGAAAATTATTAGAGGAACTTAACTCTATTCCTTGAAAGGTAAAATATGGAGTTAGTTCATACCTATCCCTATCATCATAAATTTGTAATGTAACAAATCCAAGAAATCAAAGAACCATCTTCCTTAGAAGAGGACAACTTTCTCATGAGCCTCAACCAATAGAAGTTCATACCATTGAAACAATTTGTCTTTATTCAAAACCTTCTATAGAGTTTATTAAAGAAGACATGATCAATGATGAAATTATTTTTTTAGCTATCGATCCACCTCTCTTTATCAAAATATCCATTAATACCATCCTCAGTCATAAAGTATTATTAGATGAAGGGTCAATAATTAATGTGACATCTATTTGGATCATTCAACACCTTGAGTATAACAAAGATAATCTCAAGAAAACTCATTTAACATGTCATGGATTCAACAAGACCTACCAAAAGCCTCTAGTTGTATTTGGATCCCTCAAATCTATTGGAACCAAAAATATATGTACTAAGCTTATGGTTTTTGACTTACCATTATCCTATAATATACTCCTAGGATGACCATGGACTCATTTCATGAGGGTTATTGCCTCTTATAAAATCCAATGTATCAAGTTTATTCATAATGGAAAATGGTATAAACATGAGGTCAATCCTAACCCATGGAATATTCATCTTCCCAATCCTAAATATCAATATCAAATTCACACTATTCCAAAAATTAATAGTGCACCTTTACCTAAATTTATAATATGAATCAAGACTTAAAGATCACTCTTATTGATTCTAATGATGATGAGCCAAATGATTTGAAAAACACATGTAATATTACCAAGCTACCTCCTTACATGTCAGAGTGGCTTCCTCTTTCCTTGTTACCTTATGATTGTACCATCCCTCTTCTTTATGAGATCACTAATTTCCCTCCTCCATGTAATGTACATGAAACATATTATATAGAAGATGGTTTTACTGTAATGATTATGGAGTGGCCAAGATATTTCAATACGCTTTAACCATGTCACCTTGTAAATGATCTAAGTGTCTCACGTTCAAAAGTTCCTTTAGAGACATAAGCATGTAATATCTCTCCCACTTATGATGATAACTACATTATGACCCAAGATCAATCAAGAGACTTGGATGTTTAATAGTATCAACAAACCTTAACTAAAATACATGATTTTAACCACAATGTTCATACTATTTCCATGGATATTGAGTTAGGAATTGAAGGCCATGTACCTCCAGTTAATTCTCCACTTCTTGGTACTCTTTAGGTGGTGGAAAAAATCTTACCTCTCACAAATTTGGAACTTTCAAAATCTTCTATACCTCTTATCCCATTGATCACTCTACTAGAACCTCTCCTCATTAATGATTCTAAAGATATGCATATTTTCAAACTAATTGAATCTAATCAACCTTCCTCCATAGTTCTACCTACCCTTGAGATCACTCTTGATTCCAAGGCCACATATGTATGCTAGATAGATTCTAAATATGATTGCCATGGTAATAAATTCATTAATCTTAAAGTAGATGTGGAATATTATATAACTCTACCTATGTTACCTAGTGATGAAGTCATCTTTTAATTGATCCATGCCTAAGAACCTCAAATTCTTCAATAACATCATAAACATAGGAATTTCAAGAAAAAGGCCCCTCATTTTAACAACTTCATTACTAGAATCAATACCAAAACCAATCCCAATTCCTCTCTTCCTAATGTGCCATAAATTTTCAAGATGGAAATGCTATGCTTATTGAGGAAACCACAGTAATAGAATATGACACATCCTCATGTCCTCAACCTATAATAGTTTATAGAGAACTCACACCAATTGAGAATGATAAATTTAGTTTATTTTTTGCTAAATATCATGAGACTTTCACTTGGTCATATGAGGACATCAATGGTATCAATCCTAGTATCATTATGCACAACATAATCACATACCTTGATGCCAAACCTATTCAAAAAATATAGTAGAAATTTATCACCAAAGTTTCCACCCTATGCCATAAATAAAATTATCAAACTATTAGATGCTAAGTTTATTAAACATGTGGACTATTCTAAATAGGTGTCAAACATTATTCTCGATCATAAAAAAGTTACCAAGGTTATTCACAGCTACATCAAATTATGCAATCTCAACCTCACTTATCCCAAGGATAATTTTCCATTAACTTTGATAGATGACATCATATATTCCACTACTAGATATGAAATTTTTTCCCTCATGGAGGTTTTTTAGGTTACAATCAAATTCACATCACCCCTGAAGACCAACACAAGAAAACATTCACTATGAAATGGGGCACCTATTGCTATGTTAAAATTTCCTTCAAGATTAAAAATGTTGTAGCTACCTATAAATGAGATACAACCCAAATTTTTCATGACCTTATACATAATATTGTGGAAAACTATGTGTATTATCTCATTTCCAAATCCAAAAGTCACAAAACCTATCTCTCTGATCTAGAGATCATCTTTGATCAACTCATCAAGTTTGAAGTTAGAATCAACCCCTATAAATGTGTTTTTGGTGTTACATTTGGTAAATTACTAAGTTATTAGTCTTTCTTAGTGGTATTGATGTCAATCTTGCTAAAATCAATGTTATAGTCAATATGCCTATTACTCACTCCATTCTAGACATTCTTACTTTCCTCGACAAGTTTAGGGAAATCTAATGTTTCATCTTTGAAATGGCTTATCACATATACTCATTTAATTCCCTTATTAAGAAAGTTAATGATATATAATGTATTAATCCTTATTATAATGAATTTGACAACATAAAATAATCATTGCTTCATTTTCCCACCCTTCATCCACCTTCCAATGATTGTACTTTGATTTTATACACTTGTTCCATTCCCATATTAGTTGGGGTAATGTTTGACCAACAAGATAACACTAGAAGAGAGTATGATATTTATTATATTATTTAAGGCCTCATAGATTATAAACAATGTTATACCAAAGTAGAATGTGATTTCCTCGCTATCTATTTCACAACTGAAAAGATTCATCACTACATGATTTATCAAACAACCTACATCATAGTTCATTCTAACCCACTTCATCACTTTTTCTCCAAATAATTATTACATGGATATATAATTGGGAAGTGTATGGTTCTATTAATATAATTTGAACTTTGTATCATAATGCAAAAATATATCAAAGGGTAAGTCATTTATGATTAACTTACAATGACACCCTACCCACTACAAATCACCTTCAAAACAGTCTCCCCAATGATAATGTTCTCTATATTAAAGGTATACAAGAGACTATCTATCTTAAAGATTACTTCCATAGCTTCACTATTGATTTATAAGCAAGTAATCAATAATATACCTATGCTATTCCCAATACTACTAAATCTAAAGTAGTTATCAAAGAGATTCCTAAAATCACCATCAATTTATATGAAGACACATGGACCCTTCACTTTGATGGAAATAAATGTCTCCAAGGAGCTGGGTTAGGTTGTATTATTACTAGTAATCATGTTAAAATAATCCTTTTGGCATTCGGGGTCACTTTTGATGTCACTAATAACATGGCAGAATATAAGTGTTAATCCTAGGAATGAGAATGACACTTGACTTATATATTCCATATCTGCGCACTTTAGGTGACTCTTAACTTATCTCCTATTAGGTTAATGGGTATTATCAATGTAAAAGTGAAAATTTTATCACTTATCATCAAATGTCTACCACCTTCACCAAAGAGTTTGTCTCTTTTACCATTGAGCCCATTTTTAGAGATCAGAACTCTATCACTGACTCTCTTTCTTCTTTAACATACTTATTTCATCTACATCAAGTACTTAATGATTCCTTATTTCTTATTCAAATAAAAAAATACAAATATCTATCTAACCAAAGGATTCACTTATCTATCACATTGAGGCTATCACCGTTTGATAGAGCCCATAGTATAAAGACATAATCCAATTTATCAAACACTAAACTTATCCTCCATACATAGATTCTTGTGAAAAGACTAGAATTCACAAACAAACTTTTAAATATTTATTTCAATACAACACCATTTATTATCACAATGCAAAAGGTACACTAATGTTCTATGTAATGAAAGAAGAGGTCCTTCCTCTCCTTGAACAAACACATGGGGTCATTTGCAGTGGTCATTATAGTGAACATGATACAACACACAAATGCCTATCTATGGGATACTTTTGGCCTACTCTCAAAAAGGATGCTATTCATTTGTCTAAAAAGTGTAATCCTTGCCAACTTCATGATGATCTAATCCATTCACCACCAGCAAAGATCTAAATTATGAAATCTCCTTGGCTATTTTCCATGTGGGGATTAGTTCTCATCAAAAAACTACTTTGGTCATAAGATGGGAATATGTATATCATCATGGCTACTTAATATTTTACTAAATGGGTAGAATCCATGCCTCTCCTCAATGTCACATGAACTACTATTTAAAAATTTATCCTTAACAAAATAATTTGTAATTTTGGAGTTCCCCATGCTATCATTTTTGATAATGGTGATAATTTCAAGAACAAGGATGTGAAACAGTTATGTGCTAAATTTAAAGTATCCTATAAATTTTCCACACCATATCATCCATAGTGTAATGGCTAAGTTGAGGCCAAAAAAAAATTTCTAAATAAAATTCTTCAAAATACCATCCTTATAAATTGTATGGATTGACATCTTCATTTACATCCCACACTTTGGGCATATTTTACTAGAATTCATATTATTACTAGGGCAATACTGTTATTGCTAGTCTATGGTTTTGAGTCTATCCTAACACTATAAGCCAATCTTCCCTCATTATGTATATCTATTCATGGTATCATTCCCTATGAGTAATTACATAAAGCTCACCTTTATGCCCTTAATATTCTTGATGAACACCATCAAGATGCCCTAGAACATAATCACCAATACAAGGCTCATATTGCCAACCATCATAACAAAAAGGTTAAAGTTCACACTTTAAATATTGGTGATCTATTCCTTAATTTATACTATACCCATGATAAGTGAGGAAAATATACCCAAAAATGGTGGGGCCCTTATTTAGTGAAATATATTTTTGGCCCTAACACCTATCACCTCCAAACTAATGAAGTTCATGTTTTTAAAGAGATCACCAATGCACAATTATTAAAGAAATACTTTGATTAGACATTTTAATTCTTATCATAATTATATATGATATATTAATAACACTTTTTATAGGATCTATACGTGGGTCTCACCCTCTACAATAGTCTCTTTTTACAAAAAGTTTAGTTCCTTCTCTTGGTCCTTTGGTTTCCTTTTCTCATTAGTTGCATTGTAATATTGTGGATAGGACTTGGCCTTCCTCATGAATTAATTTTACTTTCATATATTGATTTTATTATATTAACTTTATTATTTTCCAATGATTTTTGCACCCTATTGAGTTTTTATTTTATGAGTTGCAATGTAAGACCATTGATAGGACCAAGCCCTCCTCACAAATACAATTTCCACCATATTTGTTTTCACATACTTTGTTCACTCTTTTGAAATTCTCTTTTGTGAGTTACAGTGTAAGTCCATGGATAGGACTAGGCCCTCCTCATAAATAATAATTTTTCCTTTATTTCACCCTCTTGGGTTTTATATTTTATGAGTTGTAGTGTAAGACTATGGATAGTTAGGCTCTCCTCATAAATCACCATATTATTTCAAAACACCTTTGTTTAACCAAGTGTTACTTTTATAGAATGCTAATAAATGGATAGAAATTATTCAATTGGCCTCATGATAGATATGAGGTCCATTGGGGTATGGTAGGCTAGTAGATTGGAATAGGATAATTTAAAATAATCTCTAAATGATACCTACTTTCTCACACAAGTACCCAATATTTTTAGTAGACCAATAACTCTGTAAGGGGTATTGAGGAATAGGGAACACATTGTGGGAAGGTAGGTCCATTTTAATTTTCATGCATATAGCCTTCATGGGATGGTATTCATACTTCACTTGATGACCCAATATTTTTGTGGTTAGGAAAAGTCCTTTAGAGTCCTTAATGTCAAAAGTCCTCTTATTTTGACAAACCTAATTTAAGTATCTTCACTTTGATAAAGAGTTTCTCTACCTTGGTTTCTCCTTCATATTCCCCACCACATATTTCATTTCCCCCATTGACATGCAAGTTTGTTTTTAAATATATTTTATCACTTATTTATTCCCTCTTCTTCATATCTTACAATATGCTAGCACTAATTTGTTTCAGTTTTATCTATCCTTAGAATAAAATAGTATGAAGAAGCTACTATGGATTATCTTCTTTACACCATTGATTTCCATTTATATAATTGCCTTGGTTTATTTTATTTTTTTCCATTTTTGTACCTCTTTTTTTGCATAGCTACGTTTATTTTTATTTTTTTATACTTCCTTTTTTTAGACAATTGCATCTATTTCTATTTTTTAGTAATTTTTTTATTGTTGAGTGAGGTTGGATTATTACTTCTCACTCACCAATGTTGTTTTACCCTTTTATGTACTTTTTCCATTGATGATTGAGTAAGGATTATTACTACTCACTCATAAATGTTGTTTTACCATTACTTGCCCATCTTTATTTAAGGATTGTTAATAATTTAACATTGATGTTTGATTACCATTTTTATTTGTATCCTTAGTTTGACTTGGTTTCTTTGCCTTTCTTACTTAAGGTTTACTTGTTTGAGTTTTTTAGATCATTTAGTAGCCTTGGATTTTTATTTACCTGATTTACTCTATATTTTGAATTGGTTATTTGGTCTTAACTTAGTATTTGTCATCCTAGCTTACCTAATTTCCAATTATGTCATGCCTACACCATTTCAGTTATCTTGGTTTTCTTAAATTTGTTTGTTTTTGATCTTTAGTTTTGTATCCTTGGGTTTATCCAAAACAGTCTCTACACCCTTCATGATCAAAACTACTAACACAAAAGACAACCATTCAACAATAAAGGTATGTCTTGGTACGCATACATTAATTTTTTGGTTACTTCCCTTTCAATAATTTACTTTTAGTTATTTTATGCTTTAGAATACTGCAATCTATTTAGCTTCAGCATTGTGTATTGCTCTGTTCTTTTCTTGAAGTACCATCCCATGTTGCACGTAATTGAGACATGATGAGATTCAAGTGGGGCATATGTATACACATATTATTTTAAAAATTTATCAATTAATGATGCTTTCTCTCTTATAGGAGCTTGTTGAGTCTCAATCTCTTTGAGTGCACGGCTTAAAAGGTGTACTATGAGAGGGATTGTTAGACCATTGGTGCTTCACAAGATTTTTGTCCCCTATACCACCACTTGATATCTATATAACCATATCCTATACAATTACTTAAGATTTAACACCTTCATTACACACTCTTCCAAACATTTCACCACCTTATTAATCCCTTACCTAAGACAAAAACATTTTTGACATTTATCAAATGATGTCAACCTAGGTTGACCCTATATTCTAATTGATATTTACACATTACGAGTCTAGGTTGGCCTTGGCTAACCTAGATCATGACCTAACTTATTTTTGTCGATTAAAAATATAGAGTCAAATTAGGCTGACCCTGTTAGTGAAACTTTTAGAAAGGTTTAGGGTTAGATTCAACTATATATACACATTTATTTGGCCATTTATTAGGGAGAGAATAGAGTTACTTATTCATTTGTGATTCTTTACAATCTACTCTTAGACCATTCTACTTGAGGAGTTATTGCTTAGAATTTATACTTGGAAAAGAATCTTTCCTTGTGGAAAATTTTTGGATGCTTAGGCCTATCTTAGTGATCCTTATAAACCACATAAACCTATTTCAAAACACCTTTGGCCAAGAGAGAGATTGAATCTTGATGGGTTCATATTCCAGGTATATCTAACTTTACTCTTGTATTTTAGTAGATAGAAGTAGCATAAGTAATGGCTTTTGTATATATTGATCTCTCTATGCATTAGGGTTATATATATACATTGCTTAATTAAATTTATTCTATGCATGTTTACTTTTTATGTTTATTATGCATAATTTTTGCCACAATATTTGGTGTGCATTAGATTATATTTTAATTTACTTGTCATTTACTTAGTGAATATGAAAACATAGGACCTAGACAGGGTTATTTCATATTATTGTTTGACTAGAGGCTTTGGAACTCTCTCTAGTGATATTATTGTGGTAATAGATCCCTTGGTTAGACATAAAATATTCATTTTAGTCATGAACCCAAATATCTAATGTATTAACAAACCAAAGTGTAATTATTATTTATCTTCTCTGAGCTAGGATTGATTAATAGGCTAGATACATTTTCCTTTGTATACATAGAGTTGGAGTAACTATGCCTCCAGTTTATATAACTATGAAAGCCCTTGGGTTGGGAAGGCAACATGCCCCAACCATCATAATTTTCAAAATAAGTATGCAATGCACTAACCCAAATAACTACTCAAAAAATAAAAAGGGAACCACATGATGGGTTTTATATAAGTAAAATTGAATCGACCACTACATATGGATTATAAATTCAATAATTCGATTGTAATTTTTTATTCAATCTCACTCCATATAAAATAAATACATGAAAAAATAATGGATAATATTCATACCCCCATCATGACCTTAGATTTAATTATATAGTTTCACTCAAGTTTGCTCAAGTTAACTCAATGTAGAATAAATGCATGACCAAAAGAGAATGAAAAATGTTCATGCCCATAACCATGACCTTAATTTCAAAAAGTGTGAAATGTAATGACCACCATTTTCCATTTAGCTTGTAAATTATACTATTGTGCATGTGTATGAACTAGTATCATGTCACATGAAAATGAAAGTGTGTCTATGTGCATAAACTAATATCATGCCCTATGAATATGTACCAACTGATATAGAATGTTATACATATATATGTTAAATCTAAGAACTTATATATTAAATGTGTGCATGTGTCAAAACCTATAATTCCTATTCTTAGAAACCATGTATATATGCCCATACATATGTACCCATGTGTGTTTAAATTTTTATTCAAGTCTCTATAAAGTGAGTTCATATGCAAGACATATGCTCTCATAATCTATATTGATGTTCCAATATCTATTATGTGACTAAACTCATATTATATCTAAACTATTTTAAATCTCTAAAATTTGTTCTTTAATTTGATTTTCTATTCATAGAAGCTTATGTCTCTATGACAAACATAGTATAATTCCCCCCTTTGAGTTGAGAGATGTGTCATGTAAGTTACTCATCTCAAAATAAAAATTAATTGTATCATGCCATGTGTAAATATAGAATCATGTAAATAAGGGGAGAGTATGTCATCATAGTAATGCATATGTCAATCAAGGCACACATGTAGCATATGTAATGCAGGGAATATAAGTGTCATGTCTAGATAGATGTATCAATGAAGCACATAATATTAATCAACATTGAAAGGATAACCTAACAAGACTAGATAATAATAGTGCATGATATGGATCATGTCACCACTAAATGTTAGCAAGATCAGTAAGTGAAATAAGCTCAATAGTTAGTGTCACACATAAGGCTAGGAGATGATATATTACACATGAAAATGTCACAAAAAACAAGGCATAGGGCCACATGTAAGGGACATAAATGAGCCACAAAAAAGGGGCATAAATAATGTTGAATCAAATAAGGCTAAGTGCCACATGTAATAGACAAGCACAAACTAACCTATAATGCAAGAGAGTAACAACATGAATGAAAAATAGAACATGCCAAGACTAGGATATACCATCCATATGTATAAATATCACATCATAGTATAATATCATATCCATGTAGCACTATGTAAGATATGAGTAACTTAAAATACATGTGTAAGCAACATATGCATCTCAATATGGTATAAAGTTCATATAAAAATATAACTTATAATAGTGTAACATGTGGAAAAAGATGCCCTTGGTATCAACATGACCACTATGTTAGCATAGGTTCCTAGAAAACCCATAAGAACATGCCAATTGGGATTATTTATGTGAAACACAATACAAAAGAGAAAAATAAAGTGATGCAAACAAATTAAAGTTAAACCAAGTGATTTTTTTAAAAATAATTAACATGATTTGTAGTCTTAATTTACCCAAACATTTAATATTTCAAATGATTAACAAATTACATAAAAACAATACCTAACTACACAAGGAACATGTTTAGACATAAAAAAGAACCTTTATCAAATATATATATATATATATCAATTTCTATATTTTGGAACCCTTTTACAATACGAGTACTATATATAGAGCTTATAAAGGCTTTCTCACTTCATATTACAACTTTTTACTACAAACAAAAGAGGGACACTTCACATTATACAAACTCTTGATGTGTATTTAGGTGTTGAATATATATAAAAAGATGCACAAATTATAAAATAATGAAGATTACACACTTTTCAAACAATTATAATCTCTAATTTTATAGACTTGTTTTACTACTAACACTTTCCTAGACTTAAACTATTGTTTCATCCCAAGACAAAGTTATAGGAATTGTGTTTAATACTAGAGCTGATGGAGTTTCCTAAAGAGAAGGGTTGGATTAGAAACATTACTTGCAGTGATCACTCAAGGTGTCATTTCCTAGTTTTCACCTCTTGCACACTACTTAGTTGCCCTTTTGGGTTTTCAATTAAGAAACATATAAATCTATCACCCTTGAAAGTTTTTAATAGATTGGCATAACTTATATGCTTCCCTTATAGGTTTTCAACCTTCTTAGGCCCACTCTTAATGTTTAAAGCTTTCACTTATATAAAACTAAACATCTTTCAAAATTTTCAAAAATTGATGCAGACCATACTTATGTGAAGGGTAGAGGAATAAATTGAGAAGAAGGCATAGGAGGCTATGAGCTAGAAGCCATGGCTTGAGAAGTTTTAGAAGTTGAAGAAGAGGGTGATGTTTTGTGTGTTGGAATTATTTCTAAAGAGGTCATAACTTCAATCATAGAAGAATGCCAGTGTTTATTATTATTATAGAGTTGACTGTGTAACTTGAATGACTTTATTTTTATAGAGTTACTATTGAAGTTGGGTAGTTAGGATAAACTATGGAGACTTGATGATTTTAAAAAATTAATTGTCTAAGTGGGACAAGTATTTATTTAAAATATTCCAATCATTGAGATCTTCCCACACTAAAAAAATCATAATGCACAAAGGGTATTGATATTGCATTATGTTCTAAATATTATCATCATCAGAGATGAGGATAGAGGCCATACTCTATGACAATTTACATTGAATATCCAACATGGGTTCCTCCATTATATCTATGTACCACTACATTTAAAATCTTACAAATGTATTTTTCAGTCTATCATTATGCCAACTGGTCATCTTAGCCATCATTGTCTCTTGAGACTAATGACCCATTCAATGAAAAATACATTAAAGTAGGTGTATCTATCTGATCTTACATTGTTGCCTTGAATTTTATAGCCTTAGTGAGGTCTAAACTTACCTCATTAAATATAGTGTTGAGTTATTTCTCCCAATCCAGCATGGTACAAGTAATCTATAGAGTTTGATGTGTAGTAATGTCCAGTAAGTACTCATACTACTCTAAGAGTTTATAGATAGCCTTTGTTTCAAATTTTAGTGTCTATCCTTATGTTTGCATTTGTTATAGCTTCTATGTAGTTATCTAGTCTTTTGTCAACCTAGATAGTAGTGCCATAATTTATTCTCTTTTGACATTACTTGGTCACTCAAGATTTGAGTGACCAAGGTAGGGCAGGTGTCATCAATCAATTGCCTTATTTTGGTGAGGTGGAGGTGTAAGTCTACATATTCCTCCCTTAGATAAAATGCCTCATATTACAATTTATAATATTTTTGTGTGATAGACTCCTAGAACATAGCTACACCCTCAATTTTTTTACTAAAGGAAATTAGGAGACATAAGTGATGCTTCCTACATAGTTGTTGTAAGGGCTAGTGCAGAATATATAGGCATCACATGTGCCTTATTTATTTGTGTCATTATAAGTAAGAAGGTTATTTATCTTATTGAGTGTGTAGGGTCATCCCACAACTATTGTCTAAGTAATTATGACCTTTACTCGCAAGCCTCCTCTTACACACCGCCTTGAGAGAACACCAAAACTTATGATGTTTAAGATGGTTGTTGGACTTTGGTTATCACCATCTTCTTGGTGGGTTATATATATTACTGCATTATGACCTTTTCTTATGTTTTACACTTTGATTCTGACTTTACTTTGGTAACTACCTCTAACTGGTCCTTGGTCACTTGAGCTTAGACCTACTTCTATGTTTCTTCCTCTTGATTTCATAGGAATTATTTATTTTTATACACTTCTTAACCTTAACTATTACATAATCTTGACCTTCTTCTTCTACGCTACTTGCACTTCTTGATTTGATCACTCTTGCTCTTTCCTAATAAATTCATGCTATTTATTATTTTCTTCCTCTTGCCTCTTTCTTTGCTCCTCCTCCTTGATAGCCTTGTGTGATAATTATTCCTTCCTCTTATTCTCTTTTTTTCTTTCCTTCTTAACAACCACATTCTAAGCCTTCTCCTTATTTAGTTATCTTTAGCATCTTGCTCATATTCTATGATATATTCTTATATGGATAGATACATAAGTTATGGTTGTGCACTCACTTGTGGCTCATAAACCATACTTAAAGAATTTGGAAATGCAAGTGACTACAAATAAGAGGAATAAGGGGATGATTCATTCATGGTACACTTTCATACTAGTGCCTTTAGTTTGGATGGAGGAACCATAGTCTTATTTAGTTGCTTGTAGGCCTATATCATCTCTTGTAGTTGTTGTTATAGCACTTGAGCCTCATGAAACTTAGCTTCCTCAGCTAGATGAGGTTTAGTAAAGGAACCCATATGTTCTACAATATCTAGGGATAACCAGGGTACAATATGGGTCCTTGACTTGCATATCAATGCTTGTTGTGGGATTCCTTACATTTATGAACTTGTTTGTGCCCATGAAGACCCCACACCTGGTGTTCCTTAAATTTTTTTATCCATATTAGGTGTGTGTTCTTCCTATTTTACCTCCGTGTCTATAATTATTGACTTAGGAGGTGTAGGAATGTCCACTAGAAGGATATTTAACACATTGTTTTGGACTTTATAAGTGTGCACTACTTTTTAGAAGAAAAAATATTTTTCTTGTTCCTCATAGACCTCAATTCTTATGTCCTCAATCATTGGCTTGTACATGTCCTCCCCTATGATTCCTTGCTAAGAAAGTTCCTATTCTATAATGATATGCAAAAAGTTATTGTCATGATTTCCTGATTTGGTACTGTGCATCTTCTTCTTCAGTGAAGGTGGAAACACTCTACACACTAGAGCCTTCCTCTTTCCTAAAATATTATGTAATGGGGAAACTTCTACTTCAGGTGCTAGATGCACCTCTACTTATGCCTTCATTTTTGATTACTAAAGCAATAGTTATTATGCCCCTAGGTATATTGCTTGTAGTGGTGGTATTGAATGAATAACTAAAGATTTCTACCATATAACTTATATCTGAACATATAACATAGTAATAAATAATGGAAAGGAAATGATGGGTACCTTTTGGAGCTCATGGAATTTGATTTTGATGCCATCTTGGATATTTTTCATTACAATTGCTACCCTAAAAACTGCACAACATATGCAAGCACATGTGGGTGTGACAAGATGAGACATTGGATTTCCACCCACCATGCATTTAATTCACCCAAAATGCATTGAATTCACCCAAATAATCATAATATTTCCCTATTTTGGTCTAGGAAATGTTTAAAAAAGGTAGTCACAGGACAAAAGTCTACATCTGGATTAATGGGGCCATTTAGGGACATCGATTATGTGAAGCAGAGAAGTAAGATCAAGAATTTATAATGAAAGGCCTATGATGTCCTATTTATGACCTTCTTAATATTCATGATGAGGTCAAAGACTAAAAATTCTACCTAGTTGAAATATTTATTGAGTTGGATCATCCTATTAGCAATGTTGATTACCCCTTTTGTGGCATGCTTTATGATTTTTGTGGTCTGCTAAAATTGATTTGTGATGCATTATAAGGGAGTGTGATTTAAACATCCTCTATAAAGTTTATAGGGATCCCCCTAGATTCCCTACTATATATATCCCTTATGTCTGAATGGATGGGTGGGATCTTTGTCTTATAAGGGGTTAATGATTTACCTCTTGTAGGCAATACAATTACTTATGCCATGGTGGATATGTTGAAGAAAATAGTCACATTTAGTGACAAATGAATGATACCCTCATTGTACCCATTTAAAAGTATCATCATCACCTAATCTATATGGCCAAAGGTTGGCAATTTTATAATTCACTTTACATTCATTCCTCATAGGCAATATTGCAATGCTAAGGCACCTGGTTGTGTTATTTTTGGTTGATCTAGAATGAAAATATTGGCTTATTTTATGTCAATGAAGTCAAAAGGGTCTGTATGATGGTATCTTATTTGTCTAATTACAAGACTAATCCCCATATCTTCTTTCTATGTATCTATGATGGGAATCAAAAGTTGTGAGTGATCCATGATTATTATTCTAGTAACATTCGAATGATAGCTTCAACTGAACAGGTGTTGGTAAACAATCTATGCATAAATGAGTGAATTAGGCACAAATCATAGAGATATCTTATTCTCAAAGGTGTGTGATGGAATTGTGTTTTACATTCCCTTGTTTATATAATTTTTCTTAGTTGAATCCATCTAACACATTACTCTAAATGTGTTGAGCTATCCAGGCATGATTCTGCTTGCTAAATTAACTATAATTGGTTTATGATGATTTGATGTTGGAAATAAATGTATAGAAGCATTTTTTTAGCTGACAAGATTTGTTGATGTAATAAACCATATTTCCCCTCATCTAATTTATTTGTTTAAACATCCCCTTATTCTAACACTTAATCTGCTTTGGGAAATATGCAATCTTTTAAGTGTGTCATTATTAATGGATTTTTGAATGACTATTGATTGTACTTCCTCCATACTTTATTTATCAATGCCTCATTACAAGACTTAATTTATGACCCCCATATTAACTTTACATGACATCATTCATTTTATGCTAGGTTGATTTTCTTATTGCACTGTGTGACTTTGACTTTTCCAACTTGGATCTGATGTCTTGTGATATAGAGATCATAATATACATCTACATTATAGACCCAAAAAAATAAGAAAACAATACATTAAAATAAATCCTAATCTACATGGTGCTACTCAACACCCTCTCTAATTTTTTTATGTGATGTGATAGAGATTACTAATGATATGGATTAAGCCTGCAACCATTTACATGTCTTAAAAGAATAGTTCCCTGAAGGTCCCTCAACAAAATTGTTCCTTACTATGAGATGTCATGAATTATATAAGGTCATTTCCATTGGATTCATAAATTTCCTATAAATTCTCAAAATCTTCTATCATATAGTAATATTGTTAATTCTGAGTAAGATTCTTTTTATCATAGATTGCAATCATGCCACACTTTTTAAATTTTCTTGCTAACTTCCTATGTCCATTGTGCTCTTTACCTATTTTATTCCATTTGAGTTAAAACCATCAGTCTTGCCTAAAGAGAGTCCTAATCTCCTAATTGTATGACCATTTTAATTTTAAGACTAGGAGCTATGTATTCCATTGACATGACTACTTCTAATCCATAACATAGATAAAAAAATGAAAATTGTTACACACTTATATTTTATCCTATATTCCCATAGGATCACATGAATTTTATTTCTTAATCATATCTTTGCACATTTCATATTTTTGTGAGCATCTTGCCAAGGGCTTTGTTTGATACCTCTACCTACCCATTGGATTATAGGTGATATGTTATGCTTTTGCGGTGTGATATCATTAACTCATCCATCAAAATATTGATGGTAATATTGAGGAAATGAATTAATCTATTGATAACCAACCTAATAAGACATCAAAATATGGTTATAATATTCTCATACAAAAATTTAGATGCACCCTTAGCATTGTAGATTGGCGTTAGTAGATTCTACCCATTTAGTGAAGTAATCCATCATAGTAATTATGTACCTTACATGATTGTGTTTAATGGGTGGATTGATTTGGCTTACAAATTCAAATCCCCACTATTAAAATGGTTTCTCAAATAACATAGGGTTTAAGACATTTCATCTCTATGATTAGGCCTTCCCATCCTTTGATATATGTCATAATGTTTTATTACTTAGTGCGCATCCTAAAACATATTAGGCCACATCAGGCCACTTTAAAATATATTTATTATAGTGGATTCTCTTATATAATGTCTACCTATGATTCCATGATGTGCCTTTTGAATAAGTTATGGTACCTCATTATCTAAAGCTACTATGTATAGTGCACCATCTTTGCTCATTTTTTATAAAAAGCCATTAATGATGCTAAATAGAATGGATCATGTGATCAACTAATTTTTAACCCTCTCCATATAGTGCACATGAAAAATTCCCTTTTAAAAGAAATTGGATGTCTTCCATGTTTTCTATGATCAAAGAGACTCAAAATAAATGGGCATGCAGTGATTCATCGTGGAGTTCTTCAAGTTACTCTCCATTGTGTATTTGGTTCAAATGATCTATCCCCATATTGTCTCTCGTAAGGTTCACATTGATTATGAACTAAAATTATTGAAACTACATCAACCACTTGCATTTCCTCCATCTTAACATGGGCTAATTTAATAGATATTATAAAGCCTGGTGACTAGTAAAAAATTCAAATGGCATTACTAGAAGATGTATACTCACAATGTTTTTAAAATTTATTAGTTACTAATGTTTTCTCTCTTGGTGGAACCTGTTGAATCTCAGTCTCTCTGAGTGTATGTCTTAAAGAGTACACTGATAAAGGGGTTGATAGACCTTTAATTCTTCACAATATTGTTGGCCCCTATACTACCACCTAAAGCTAATATAATTTACTCTTATCTATTTCCCTAAGCATTAAAACCCTATTTCTACACTTCCCTAAGTAGCTTACCACCCAAAATATCCCATACCTAAAGAAAAACACATTTTTACCATTTTTCCTACTACATCAATTGGGTCAACCTCATTCTGGGTTTATCACATGTTACCAAACTTTGATGGCCCAAACTGACATAGTTCATGACTTAATGCCTCTATTTGCTACCTAACAAGGTCGACCAAGCTAACTGCATTGAATAAATTCCCAAGAGGGTTTAAGGTCAATCCATGGATATATATACCCTTTCATTTCATTTCTAAAGAGAGGATATTCAAATTCACTTCATTACTGCTTGAAAATTTGCTTATACAATCAATAATAGGTTTCATTACTTGGATTTTTGCCTTGAAAAAGTAACACTTGTCTTGTGGAGGTCTTTGATGCATAGGAGAATTATTTTAGCCTAGAACTGATTTTGTCCTTGTTATCCTTACAATCCCATAACAGCCTCTTGAAAAACACCATTAGCAAGGGGAGAGATTGAGGTATGACAAGTTTAAGTCAACAAGGTAAGTGAATTCCTATCCCTTCATATTTTGATAAGTAGATGTTGTATAACTAATGGATTGATTTATATCTCTCCTTTCTTATATAATTTATATGTTATGTTAGATAGAATTATCTTTTCATGTTTATTATCTTCCCAATTTATGCCTTAAGCTTTGGTGAGCACTAGATTATCTTGCATATGCATTTACTAGATTAGTTTACATAGTTGTTTAGTAGATTAGCTTGCTTAATATTGTTTAAAATCATAAGACATAACTAGGGTTATCACAAAAAAGAATTTTATTAGAGGCCATAGAAGCCTCTCCTCTGCCATTGTGTGTTAAGAGATACCTTAGTGTAGGTCTAGTGGATTCATTATTGGTCATGACCCTGATATAAACATATTTCCAAGTAGATTTGTTAATTTATTACCTTATCTAAGCTTAAATATTATTGAGTAGGATAAGTTATAGATCTATATAGTTTAACTTGCATAAATTATTGTTAACCCAACATGAATTTAACAACTTTTGATTTTCAATTTGTTTTTACAAACATCTAGATCAACCCTATCGACCTAGTTTAACACACTGTTCATAGGTTTTCATACTTCCTCAACTTTAATGACTTAGTTTGAATTTATTTGTAGGTTTTTATAGCTTCATCAAATCGATTGACTTAGTTAGGGCATATTTTTGTATGTTTTCCAACTAAGGCAAGCCTGTTGATCATGTTTGGATTTTTGTGCATGGAATTTCCAGTATTAGAAAACTAGTTCAATCTACTCGACCTAGTTTCTTTCCCCAAATTTTAACATTTTAGTGAATCGATCTACTTAATTATTTTATTTATTGTATCTTTAATTTTAAAACTAGGTTGATCAAAGAGATATAGTTCTATTTTCCCTATCATTTTACCATTTTTATTTATACTAAGTCAATTGACTCGATTCTATCTAAATATTCTATCTTTTACTTCTGTAGATTCAAATTTCCACCTAAACAACATAGTTTAAAATAATAATTCAACCTTCTCAAGAAAAATAGTACATCAACTGAGTTGACTTTTTCTTATTTTCCAAGTTCACTTTATCTAGATCAATAATTTCTTCGTAAAATTTTAAGTTAATCCATTTTCTCACTATTTTTTCAAAATTTAAATTTTAGTATTGTTTTTTCTAATTTTTTAGTTCTATGAAACTCTATTTTTACAGTTAACTAAGTCGATTGGATCAAATTCATTTTATATCTACTTTTTGTTCAAAAAATTAAGTTGACAAGCTTGACTATTTTCAATTTAGACTATATTCGAACATACTAAGTTAATCAGCTCAACTATGTTCTATTCTATTTGTATAAGTTAATTTACTAGATCGACTTTGTTTTGATTATTTTTCTTCCTAGTTCAAGCAAAGGGAATTAACCTATATTGGTAGTAATTAAACTCATTTTAATTTTTAATTGGCTTCCTATTTATTTACTTTAAAAAAAAACTACAAAATAGCTTTTGAAACTTGGATTTTTGCTCTTATTTTTCACTTTGTTTAGATTTCCTTAAAAGCTATGTACCAGTAGTTTTAAAACTACTTAGGTACTATAGTAAATGGATACTCAATACTCTATTTATAGTCCTTGTCTATCATTTATAGATATCATGGCATGAGGGGTTTGCTCCAATACTACTAGCCATAGAATAAATCTAAACACAGTCTTTAATTTTTTCATACCTTACAGTATTTTGGAAATTCCTAGGATTTCCCTCTTTATTGAACCTTAAGAATCCAACCATATATTTTTTTTGTGGTGCATTAGTCAATGGTTAACATAAATAAATAACTTCTAGTTTAACCTTGAAATTAAGTTTATTCAACTATGGGAATGGAACTTCCTCCATAGTCAGTTCTCTAAAACTGGGTTGATACTATCCAATTGACATGCAAGTATCTTTTGAAGCCTACACTTTCAATCAAAACCTTTAGTATGACTTCCTGATCTTATTTTTTAATTTTTAGTTATCTCTTAAATTTTAGCATTATTACTTGCTACTTGCTATTCTTTGTTATATTACAAACTTATATTAGCTAGTGATGATACAAGGTTTGTGTTGTGTGCTATAACTAGATTAACCAGCTCGACCTAGTTGCTTATGTGTTTAGTTTTCTTTCCTATAACTAAAACTAAATCATGTAAATTCAAACCATTTTAATTTTTCCCTAGATTATAGAACTTAGTTGACCAACTTGACCCAGTCTATTACAAACTATTCTATTTTCCTTCCTACAAAACTAATTTAACCAGTTCGACCTAATATATTACATATAATTCTATTTTCCTTCTTACATAACTCCATTAACCAACTTGACCTAGTACACTATAGATTTCCATGTTTTTATATCTACTAAACTTCATCAACCATTTCAAATTCATATTATTCCATATTTTTCATCCTTTTAATCTTTTAACTCTCTCATAAAGTGTTTAATTCAATCATTTCATCATGTAAAATTTGTTTCACTAATCTTAATAAAATTTATAAGACACATTTTGTGGTAACCAACCCAAATCAAAGAAATATCCATGTTAACACAAGAACTACCAGATATGGGACTCTCTATTCCATGGATCTTAACCATTTATTCATTCAAATAGTAGAAGATGAAAGTTATATTGAATACACAACTAAAATGATCCTCTTCATCAATGAAAATCCTAAACATAAATTTAAGGATCCTAAAGTCATCTACAACCTCATGATGGGACCTTATATTAGATAACCCAATTCACCTTCACCTATATTTTATATAGTATTTGGGGCAAGTCATTTTATGACTTTTACCATTAATTTACCCTCTCTCATGTCTCCCTCTAATATTATGATTTCATAATCCATGTCTTCTTTCACATCCATGACAAGTATTTCTAAAAACATGATAGGTGTGACTTTTAGTGGGGATACTCAAAACACCTACACTAATACCCAATTCCATATAACTCATAGTAAATATAATAATACTAGTGATTCCCATTCTATTAATGCATATCATGCTACTAGTGCATCTCAAACCCTTAATAACTCAATTAATACTAATGAATATAATGTCGATTTTACTAGTCAAAACACCATTCAAACTAATCAATTAATATTATAAACTCTTAATCAAATTCCTAACTTTCAAACTAATAATGTAAAACACATGATGAAAATGCAAAACCAATTATTGAATCTCTAAAACCAATCTCAAACTACTCAATGGGGAGCACAAAATTCCAATGCCCCATAAGCCCCCTTATAGATGCACATTGTAACCTTATACCACAACCCCCACTCATTAACAAAATTGTTAAACACTTAAACAATAAACCTCTTGTTCCTCAAATTATAAACATTGACATAGGTGACATAGTCCCCACTATCACTTATAATGGATCAGTGGATCCAACTTTGCATTTAAAGACCTTTAAAAATCTATATAAATATTGGGTTAAACTTAATACCTTTGCTACCACCAAAATCTTAGCTAAAACCTTTTTAGGTGATGCTTTAGATTGGTATAGCCAACTTTAAACTCATTCCATCACTAGCTTAGAGGAATTGGTCAATGCATTGGTACAAGATTTCCAAATTAGTGGTCTTCCTAAAAATAACTTAGCCCACTTTATCAACTATAAATAATTAGAATTTAAAATGACATAAGTGTTCATAAAATGATGGAAATACTTATCTAACAAATTTGAGCAGAATATGTTGGATGAAAACCTCTTCCACATATTCACTAGTGTTATACATCCTACATTATAATATTGTATTAGGACCCTTTCTCCAAAATCCTTAGAAGAATACCTTAACCAAGTTATAATAATATTAGCCTTCACACCCTCCAATGGGAAATTGAATGCTTGTGAAAGCTAAAAATTGACATGCAACTAATGATGGTATTGTAGATACTTATGACTCCACACACACTATTTAAGCCTTTACTCCAACCAACCCTATGGAACATAATCCTTCAATACCAAATAATAATAGTTCTCATTGTAGTTCCACATTTTATCAAGGGCATAGTGTGGATGTACACAAACCTCTTTCCTTAGAAAAAATTCAAAAGTCTCTTCCACAACCTTCCCTATGAGATCTTGATCCTACATGTCTTATCAAATATTGGTATGATCCACATAAATTTTGTTGGTTTCATGCAAGTTGGGCAATTCTCATGAAACTTATCACCAATTATGAAGTTTTTCTATGGATAATCTTCTTGGACCTAACTTTGATCATAAATCACACATATGTAAATATAAACAAGCTTATGAAATAGTAACTAAGGACCATGAAACTAAAACTAAAAATAAAGCTTTAAATCAAGCCAATGCTCACTTAACCATTTATATGGATCCCCTTCCTAACCATCAAGATAACTCTAATCAACCTCCTACTACCAATAATGTTGAAAGTAGTAATATCTTAACATCAATGATGAGAATGTTGTCAACATGAATAACATGAGGAGAGTATTTTCTTATATTGATCACTATCCAACCTATAACCATAATAATTTTCCAAAGTTATGCACTATTCAAGACTCTTACCCATTAATTGGGTCATATAGAACCAAACAATACACAAGTATCAACTCCAACAATGAAAATCGACAATACCTCTCATACCATTGATATAACTTATACTTCCCCTATAACTAAGATATCTCAAGTGCATACCACATAAAAATCAATTGGTATTTCTTCCATTCAAACACAAAAAATTACCAAAGATACAACCACATTACCTAAGATACCATAAGTACCTACAAATCAACCTATCTCAACCAAACCTAAGAAAAACATACCTTATCAGCATAAATTTAAATGCAATTCCAACCCACCCTCAAAGGATTTATTATAACTTATGCACCTTTATCCAATAATAGTCTAGAGGGTTATGATGAATGGGACCCCATATCTAAAATTTCACATATCCCATCTCAAATTCCCTTCTTATAACTTATGATAACTTCTCCTCAACAGTGTAATCAATTAATGCAATTATTATTTGAAATGAACATCCCTCATCCCCCACCTATGCAGCAAAAAGCTACCTTATTAGGATATGAAGATAGTATCATTCAACAATGTGAAGAAATGCCTATTTATGTTGATGAAACAATAACCACTTATCTTTCACTCAAATTTCCTAACTCTTACATGATTCTTGATGAGATATTGCTTAATGTAGATAAACCACCATTATTCATTAGTGTACAAATATGATATATCCAAGTCAAACATTCTTTAATCAATGAAGGATCAAGAACTTGTATTACCTCCCTTGATTTTATTAAAACACTTGGATATTACAAATTTAATCTTAAATTCACATAAAGTATATGCCAAGGATATGATCGAAGATAAATGTCTCCTTTAGATTTTGTTTATTTTCCTATCATCTTTCCCCTAGTTAAAGTACATGTGAAAGTCATGATATATAACTTTCCACTCTCTTACAATATCTTACTCAGTTGACCTTGGAAACATTGCATGATAGCAATCACCTTATTAGCATGCTAATGTATTAAATAACCCTATAACTATTATATATAAGATTCAAAGAGACACGAATCCTTAGAATTTTGAATAATCAAAATAAAGATGTGTTTTTAAAATACGTACCCTTGAACCCTTACCTAACATCCCATTTCATGAATCATAATGTTTTAATTATCTTGTCAAGTCTACAAGAACTTATAATGGTCATCCCAACTAATAAGAAACATACCAACTAATCTTTTAGATTCTAAAAATGATGAACCAAATGAGATCAATTTAAAAATCAAAACTTTAGATCTCTATCCTAATATAAGTACTCAATTACCTTCTTCTTTACAACCTCATTTTTGTCAAAGACCATGTGACAAAATTCTAGTTACCTTAATAAAAACTAAAAATTCCATTCACCATGCCTCTTCGATTGATAAAATTATTGATGTATATAATGTTGACCTTTATATTACTTATTGTGATGATGGATATTGTTTAGATGATCCCTTTTTAACTAGATTTTCTCAAGATAAAAATGAAAAGACACTTAAATATTGTTCTTATTTACAACACTCTTTTAGTTCTATTTACACAGTTCTTTCTCTTTCTATAGTATATGATATTATTTCTTTGTATAATGTTCACATATCTGAGATGGAACACACACACACTACTCCTCCAATCAGTGATAAGCCTATTAAGAGTATGCTTATGGACTATGACATGACATGACCTTACTAGTTTATTAGATTCCATGATCTTTCTAATTTACTTTCTCTAGCGATGTCAGCTATACTACTTGAACCCACTGTGAGTTCATCCCTTGATATAGTACAACCTAGTGTTCACATTATTATGAGTTATCCTATTGGTGATGGCATTATACCTTTTTATAAGCTTGATCCTCTACCAACATGATGGATATATGAGCCTTATTATGAGATCCATAGATTTGCTAGTCATTGGGCCAAGGATTATAGTGTATACCAATAGTAACATGCCTCTTATTTTGATACCATAGATATCAAACCTTCCCCATATACTAATATATTTACTTGTTATTTTTATGTTACACATAACCATTATTATACTCAATTATGACAACTTATGTAATATACTGCTACAATTCATCCAGCCATAACACAACCAAAAGACAAGAGTCTACCACCTCCTAAGGTACTTACATAATACATCCCCTAATATTGGGAAGTTAATTATCATTATAATATATGTAATACACACCATACTAATATATGATTAGTGCTTCAATAGAATTTTCAATATTTTTAATGGACTAAACCTTCATTGGCTTAGACTCATTCTCTAGTTCATTCATAGATAAAGGTTCCTCCTTCTCTATAGCCTATACCTTCCCAAAAATATACATATACCATTCACATGTGGACACCTCTTCCTTGATATGATTATATCACATAGGAGGTACCTCATGAGAATCATTCTAATTTTAGTATACTTACCTTCTCTATAGAGACAATACGACATGAAGTCTTTTCATGACTTTATGTGAAGATTGATGAGACTCTAATTAACATCAGAATTTAGTTACCTAAGGATGTATTCGATGTTATGGATGATATTTTTTGAGATATTTATCAATATTTGTGAACACATCATGGTGTTCCATCACATTATTACATGCTTTGGATTTGATTTATAAGCATATATGGATATTATATTTTGCTTATTTACATGTCTCATGGATTATTTTCTTTTCATACTTTAATTTATTTTTCACAAATTTTGATTAAAAATTAATATCTCATGTATTAATATTATTATCATGGTTTAATTTTTTTCTCTTAGATTTGTTTTTCTTATGTTTGTCATGCCATTTTAAAACAAGAAAGTTATTATTGTGACATGGTTCTAAAACCCACATCCCTTTATTACCCTATCTTTACCATATGATCAATTAACAAGAATAATTATCATTGTATCACTACATACATAAATATTTTTTGATCTCCATTGATCCCCCTTTACTCCCTTTTCATACTAAACACACATACAGTTAAGACTTGATATCACATGTTATTTTTTAGGCATGCCTAATCATTTAGAAAAACATGTCAACATCTCTAGGAATTTTATCTCCTATAACTAGAACCTAAAGCTAATTTGTGCTTGTCACTTTTATCACTCATGTTTGGTTATTCCAAATTTGTATGGAGGAGGAATAAAAATGCCATAAAAAGTTAAAATATAAATCATTTAAGCAAAAGACAATGATCAAAAGGCAAAGATCAAAAGGCAAAAATGAACATTCAAAAGTTAAAATCACATAAAAAGATGTGATTGATATCTCAGAACATCTCTTATCTCTAATTGAAGCTCAAACTCCATAATTGGCCTCAAAATAGAGCTGAGGTCCATTGGGGTGTACTAGGGCAGTAGATTAGAATAGGAGATTTAAAAATTATATATAGTGCTACCTAATTTCTCATGCAAGTACCCAATCTTCACAATAGATTAATGAATTTATAAGGGGTCTTGAGGAATGAGGAACACAATGTGGGAAGGTAGGTCCATTTTAATTTTCTTGAATATTTAACTGCCATGAGTTGATCCTAGTACTACACTTATTTTCCATTAATTTTTGTACTTATTATGAATAAATAATTTATGAATTTGGCATCCACTAGAATCTTAGTGTGTACTTATTTCCTTAGGATGTCTCATTCCTACTAAGGTTTTATTATAAACACTTATGTCATGTTTTTTCCACTCATTAATTCGTTACACCAATCCCAATATTCCTCCTTGATGAATATGTTTTGTTAACTGATCATACCCCTAGGGTTTTCCTTTTTTGAGTTATAATATAAGACCTTGGATAGGATCAATATTTACTCACAAACATCTCCTTATTTCTTAAAAATATTCCCAATATAACCATTTACCTCATTGGTTTTATCTTTGTGAGTTATAGTGTAAGACCTTGGATAAGACCATGCTTTCTTGACAAAATATTCCTAACACCTCCATACCATGATTAGTCATAAAAATAATTATC